>KZ308408.1:985875-1028576 GCA_000376725.2 Ladona fulva | reverse complement strand
ATATATATATACACACATATATACACACACACATACTTCTGTTTTTTAATAATATCTAATCCATTCCTTTCGTATAATACTGCATATTCTTCAGGGATTATTCAATTTACCTGAAATCACGATCAAACTTTGCTAACGTTTGCTCTCGAGCTTTCCCAAAATTCCATTGGCACACCGGACAAAAAGGACTCATAACTAATTTATTTGACCGATATCAACGTCATTCAAATGTTTTTATCGGATCAATGTTAATACGTCTATGAAACATACGAAAACGAAAAGTAATGTTAGCTATTGTGAATAAAATTACTAGAGTTCTGCAATAAATCAGAATTCCGCATACTCGTAGTCTATTTGAAACCGAAGTTTAAGTGCTGTAGTCTTGTTATAAATTTACACCAAATCGGTAAAATTGTGTTATAAAGAAACGTTTCATAATTATTGTAAGATAATTTGGTGATATGTCTCGTTCATTGTACCATTCACTTTTATGGTGACAGGTCTGGTGTATTTGTAATTTACCACAGGATAGTTAAAATCGTCATAAATACTAAATTAAATTTTCAAATAATAATTAAATAACATGAAAAAGCTTAATATTCCTTTCAACCGACACATTATATTCCTCTGCACGATCCATTCTAAGTTACAATCTCTATCTCCTTTTTACATTTGTACGTAACCTCTCACTATTTTTGAAATTCTATCGTAATTTATTTCTATTTTAATGTTTATCCATAAATGAGAAAGGAATTTTGGAAACGGTTAATTTTCGTGAAAAAAGGACAAAATGAGACCCTTTATTTCCTTTCCGTTTTCATTTGGAATAAACTTCTCCAATTGATCCTGCCTCCCTACTTTTCGCCTTGCCTCTTCATTATGCCATATTCCGCTGAAAGAGGATTACATTCTATCTTTTTAAATGTCCCTACTTCCTTTTTTGCATGGAACGATAATGAATGTTTTTGGTTGCGAGGTAGTGAATGTGGAAAGCATTTTCCAAAGAACTGATTGAGGTGAGATGATGAATGATCTGCGCGTCCGCTTTTTTCTGCGTCACCTCTGTTAATTTTCCCAGTTCGGTTAATTAAGCCGACTCGTTGTCAAGGGATTTCGCTGAGAGTGAAATGTGGTTTTTCAACCTTCATTCTGGATCGAACCGAATTTTTGTGATACTAATTTGGGGTTCATGCCTTCCTCTGACTTTGAAATATTAAGGCTGATTCATTGAAAATATTATTTGAGAACGCCTTTGGATTACTGCTGTGTCAAAATATTTTCGTGTACCTCATTCCGAAACGAATGAAAACAAACGCTTACTCGTTTAACGTTTAGTTAGGGGGAAACTCAAATGAATAACTTACTCTGTTCTTAGGATAAAGGTCTTCTAAAAGGAAAAGCTATTTTAACTAATGTCAAACTTTCGGAAGAGAAAGTGAGCATGACTTATGAAAATTGCTCGATAAAATTTAATTGCCTAAGCGTTCATTGATTGAGAAATGGGAGAAATTATGCATGGAAGGATAAGGTTTCCTTGAAGCCTAAAACACACAAATTAAATACATGATGAAATTTAAAGGATGATGCTATTCCCTAACGTGCCAAAAATAACTACCCATAGATTTTTATGACTTGCCCAAATTAATGGTATTTTTTATAGATAGGAAATTATTGATTTATTTTCATGTTTAAGAAATTTTCATTTCATTTATGTATTATAAATAGAAAATTTACAAAATAAGGACTTTTGGTACAAAGAAAAATTTGTAATGTGTCAAGTATCCATGAGTTTTATGTACGCAAAAATGTAGCCTTTCAATATCACCTCAACAAACGGCGGAAACGGACAGTATCTCATGTAGCATAAATTTACTTAGAAAATTAGAACAAAAAATATGAAAATAACAGATAAGAAGGATCCGATTTAAGGTATATGACTTGGAAATAAGGCCCTCTAGATATTTATTGGGTTAACAGGACGGCTTTCAAGGAAGTTCTGTTTACATTTTCCTCTGAAATTCAAAAACAATGACTTATTTAATAAATACGTGGTAAGTATCATCCCCGCAGCGTCTCGTTAAATTCCTAGGAAATTAATCTATGGAATCTGTTACGACAAGATAAATGCATGACCTATACTGCAAAGTAATCATTGATAATAAAGGAATTCCTTAAACAACGTGAAAAAAAAACAAAGAAAATGCTTCATTCGTTCCCTCACAATAAAAGAGGTTACAATATAAATACGCTTTCAGCCTGGCTAATATTGAAGTGGTAGTATTGCAAAAAGTGCTTCGACAGCTGTGATCATTTCAAACATATAGACTCCCACCGGGAACCGAACCGGGGCAGCTTTCACCGTAGCCGATAGTGCTTGGCATCCAAGAAGCTGCTAACTTTCAAATGAAAGATAAAAATGTGTTTCTGCAGGTTGAAGAATAGGAGATTTGTTATTTTAATCTCGGTACAGTATAGAGAAGAAATATATCTTTTATTTGTTTCTCACACTCTTTTATGGCTTTTGTAAAATGAAAGACGTTGAAGTATAAGAGACGAAGAACAATTAATCTGGGTCACTTCTTATCGAATGATATAATAAGTGTCATTCATTGATTACTCGTGCTCCACTTACGAGGACTTGATCATCTTTAGGGGATTCTGGCTCAGTGCGAAGAGCAAAGAGAAGCCACCTCTCTCCTCATCCTGCATAGTCTCCTCATCCTGCATAGTCTCCTCATCCTGCATAGTCTCCTCATCCTGCATAGTCTCCTCATCCTGCGTAGTCTCCTCATCCCCCCTTCAAAACTATTTAGGCCTAAAAGTTAAGGGAATGAGGATCCAAACAGCCTTCTGGCTGATGACTTAACTGACAGATAGAAAATGGGAAGAATAAAAGTGAAAAAAGAGAACTAGGAAATTAATGAAAGAAGAAAGGGAACAAAAGGTAAAGGAGAGTATGTGTATATGAGAGTTGAGAAACAGCCGGAGGAACGGAGGGCCGAAAGAGTGAGAGATAAGTCTTGCGGGCGCTGACAGCTACCAACCCACTCCGTTAATTGTGTAAATAAAACTCCCAGCAGAGATGCAGAGGAAAAGTAGGGAAAAGCAGTTGGTTCGCAGTAAGGATTTGAAAAGGCCGAGGATGCCCTCACGGATGACGTCACGAAATCTGGAGTAGATTGTAATATTCGTGAAGAGTGCGCTTGAGATTGTAAGAGAAGGCTGCGTTAGTGACAAGATTGAAACTTGATAGGTACATGATGGAGGCCGAGCGGAAAGGAGAGGTCCTTTGGGTTGACGTCCTGTCACACCTCTGGAACCAGTCACGCTCAAATGGGCGCCACTCTTTAGATATGAACTCCACTGGACAGATGGTTCAGAATTCAAAATCAATATAAATGGATGAAAAAATCATCCTTCTCCTATTCAGGACACGGATGAATAGCCAACGTTATTTTTGGTGCTGAAGATTCATTGGATATCTTCCGAATGGATCATTTAAAAAAGAGCACCTTGTTATGACAGGAAATACAGCTGCAAATAATGTTTTGAAAAGTGATCTGAATCATATACTGTGGAATCGAACAGACGAACCATCAACTTGCATATCCTATATAGCTCTCTGTATAGATCGATATTCGTATATTAGGGTTAAATTGTTCTACATCTACATCTACATAAATACCCTGCAAGCCGCCTTACGGCGTGTGGCAGGGGGTGAAAACACCGGGCGTTCGGACTATTTTTTTAGCCTATTATTATCATGTATAGTTCGCGGAAAGAATGAATTCTTAAATCGACTCGTCCTAGCATCTATTTCTCTTATTTTGCGCTCATTGTCGGATCGTCCAAGGTAGCAGGGGGGTCTCATAATATCTACTATATCTTCCGCAAATGTACTTTCCCTAAATGTATCAAGCAATCGCAATCTAGCTTCTAGTCTCCTATCTATTAAGGATTCCCAACCTGCATCTGACAGCAAATTGTTGTGTCAGTTATTCATTTTTTGCGAACGATACGCGAAAATAATCTATTAGGAAAGAAGAGTCATGGTGCATGCACCCCCTGCCACACGCCGAAAGGTGGCTTGCTGGGTACATATGTACATGTAGATGTAGGATATTACCGTTATTTAGTGAAAGTGAAATTTTAATGTCAAAAAAGATGGAATCATTAAAGCCATCAGGGTTATATCTTCGTTAAAATTGCGCTCATCCTTTACGTAATTCAGATCCCACGTAATGTAACTTTTTGCCTATTGTTCTATCATTTCCAGATAAATTTGTTAAAAAAATTTCAAAATTGGACCAATAACGAAATATTAACGGACTGTCTTCGTTCGAAGATTAGGATATTTGGTATTCAAGTTCCATAAAATAATTATTGATTAATCCAAGGGTATAATACCAAGTTTTACACGACGTGGGTTATGATATACTCAAAGAGTTGAACCAATGAAGGATTGAAAGTGTCATCGTCCGATAATGTAATGTTGGAATATATTATCAAAAAATGTTACTGATTTGCGAGATCTTTGTGTACTCTCAAAGTAGGTATAATTCTCCCTAGAAGGACCTAAAGAAATAAGGAAGGTCGTCATCGCTATTTCTCTTTTAATTTTACACCACAAATGAAAATATTTCCTTCGATAAACCCTCGATTTTCTTCCCGAGCTATTTCAGATGGTTTTGATATGTATCTGCACTCATGTGAAATAAATTATTGTAAGAACACTTCATATTCCAAGATGAAAGAGGCCATTTCCTGCAATGAGAATTGTTAACTTTGACCAAATACCCCATTAAAAGAAAAGAAGTGAAACTTTATTCTGGTAATCAACCCAGAACGAAACAATTTGCCCTTAATGTTTCACTGGAGTTCCTTTTAATCGAGCCATTATGTCCTTAACTTAAAGCGAGATGGACGCCAAATTAACCAGCTGCACCGAGTGGTGTGCGTGACTAAGACAAAGTGCGTGGAGATCTGTGGCAATTCTCGAGTGCAAAAAGTGGAAGGGAAAAAATCGGAGATCGGTTTAATCGTTTGGCAGGAGACTCCGTCGGTTGTTTTTCGATGGATTTATTGTCATGAAGTTTGCAAAAAGCTCCTTTCTTTTGTCAACTCTTTCATCCCAGTCGAGATATTATAAATTCCCTTTTAGCGCTCTCTGTAATTTAACCACTCCTCTCACACTCACTTAATAGTGTATTCCCCAAAGAGGGAGAGTTGGGCTTTTGAGGGGAAATTTAATTATGAGTACGAATATTGCCAAGAGACTTGGCGGTTGAATCATCTAGCGTAAGAATGAAAGAGCGATGTAAAGCACTCGAAGCCACATATGTGTATGCAGTTTTTAACTGTGCAAGTTAACACACGCAATGAAATTAAAATCTCGATGCTGGGTTTCATTAGAATTAACCCATAGTGGTTATCGAATTAACTAAAATATAGCCAGGAAATTCAGAACGATTATGAAAATCAGCCAAACTTCATTAAATTGTCGCCGAAAGACTGTAAATGTTATTAATCTTGTAGTAAACCACGTAGTTAAGTGTGTAAATGTGATTAAATGTATAATTTAAAAATAAACTTTTTTCCAAGTTACCTACTCGTATGTTATCAAAAGGGCCTTTGGTTGACCACCAGTTTTTTCGATAACGCGTAATCCCCATTTACTCGTAGAAACATGATTGCGTATTTTCCTACGTTCCTCGTAGGCATTTACCAAATTATACAATGTTTCCAGACTACTTATTCTATGTGCTTTTCCATCATTCATAAAATATCGATTTACTACATTTAGCAAAACCGGGCGTTCATTGGAAAAAAAATTAGTGGTCGCATAATGGTTTCTATGTCTATGTGTATACCCTGCTAGCCACCTTTCGGCGTGTGGCAGGGGGTGCATGCACCAAGACTCTATTTACCTAGTCGATTACTTTCGCGTATCGTTCGCGGAAAAAACGAATTCTTGAATCGGTTCGTTTTCGCATCTATTTCTCTTATTTTCCTCGCTGTATCGGAGCGGCCTATATAGCAGGGAGGGCGCATTATGTCCTCGACGTCTTCCGAGAACGTAGTTTCTCTGAACTTATTAAATAAATTTATCCTTAGTGTTAATCTTCTTTTTTCTAATGATTCCCATCCCGCTTTCTTGAGCATCTCAGTAACGCTTACTGATTTATTATAGCAATTCTTCACGAAACGTATCGCTTTTCGTTGCACCTTTTCTATTTCTCGAATACAGCACTTGTCGGCTGGGTCCCATACACTACATGCATACTCAAGGTGAGGCCTGACTAACGCGAAGTAACAACGCTCGCGGACTTTTTCTTTGCTTCTTCCGACTATTCTCTTTACAAAACCGAGTTTCTTAAAAGCCTTTCCACATATGTTATGGATGTGGGCACTCCATGATAAGTTATTAGTAAGGGTCACTCCTAGATATTTCACCGATTCTTCCGTTATTAAGTTTTTCCCTTGGAGGCTATACGAGTAATCTTTAGTTATCGATTTTCTTTCAAAGAAGTTAATTACTGAACATGTATCTACATTTAGCTCCAATTGCCAATCATCGCACCATTTTGCAATTTTATTTAAGTCATTCGAAAGGATTAATCTATCTTCTTCTCTCTCAATCTCCCTGTAAATTACCGTATCGTCCGCAAATATCTTAACTTTACTCTCGATTATTTTGCTAAGATCGTTGATATATATTAAAAACAGTATCGGCCCGATTACGCTTCCCTGCGGGACGCCTGAGGTTACCTTAACTAGGTTGGAGCTAATTCCGTCAAGTACTACGCGTTGCTCTCTGTCGGAGAGGAAGTCTTTTATCCACTCTATTACTTCTGCATTGATGCCCGCAAGTTTTAATTTGTACAATAATTTTTGATGGGGGACCTTGTCGAATGCTTTCCGAAAATCTAAAAATATCGCATCGACTTGCTTTTTATTTTCCGCAGATTTCAGGACATCGTGGACTAATAATGCCAGCTGAGTCTCGCATGATCGAGTCTTACGAAAACCATGTTGGTGCCTAGCTATAAAATTGGACGTTTCGAGAAAACTCATTAGGGAACTAGCAATTATATGTTCCATTATTTTACCGCTCAGTGATGTTAAGGAGATAGGCCTGTAATTCGCTGGATCCTCCTTTAAGCCGCTTTTAAATATAGGAGTGACATTCGCATGGTGGTTTATGTTATTTATATTCTTCATTGAATAAGTTGTAAAAAAACGACGGTGTATTTGTTATTTATGTTTATGTGTCATATGGCTCGTATAATATTCGTCTTGCTTTGTTTATTAGCAATATTTGAACAATATTCTGCAGTGAATGTACTTTATGTACTATATCAATAAGTATGGTGGTTACCCAACTCCATCAAGACACTGTTGACCCGTAGTCGCTAACGTTTTTTACTAACCGCCCACCTTTATAAAGTACAATTTTCTTACCGCCCACCGACATCTCAATAATAATGGTAGTAATTTTCATTGGCGCAATACTTTTCTGTACCACAGCCAAATATAGACTTATAAATTGCAGCTTTGCAGGGATAATTATGTAGAAGTTGATGTAAATTGGCGGCTTTCTCAGATACAATATGAAATTAAAACAATATTTTCAGAATTATTGCCTTCTGAAGAGCTGCCAGGCACAAGAAAGCATAAAATAATGAGAAAATATCTGAGAATTTTGAACTTTGATATATTAATGTATTTATTCTGATGTAACGAAACATATCAAGCGATACTTCTTTGAACATCTCTATAATTTAATAAGGATTATGACCGCAATTTATTGTGGACTTAGTCAAATTTTGTTTCATAATCCTTAGTAAATCATATTTATCCTTTTAGTGATTAAAAATCGTCAAAATTGTAAAACTCGTCGTCTTCTCTTCGAAGTGCATTTGAATTATGAATA
The DNA here is from genome assembly GCA_000376725.2 of Ladona fulva. NCBI lineage: Eukaryota > Metazoa > Arthropoda > Insecta > Odonata > Libellulidae > Ladona > Ladona fulva. Next base: position 1,020,643 of record KZ308408.1, on the reverse strand, counting down.
ATCATTCATTTTTATCCTCAACTGTCATTTTATCATCTAGGGAATATATATAAGCACTAAAAAATTATAACGTTATTTAAGGAGCAGTAGGGACCAGCTTAGCGACTTGTCTTGATAAGTACAGTTCATCACATTTATGAAGAATTTTTCTATATAAGGTAACTCAAAATAGCGAAATAACCTTATCTCGAAGCATTTTTAAATGTTCATTCCTGTTATTCCGAGAAAACATTCCTCAAACCCTTTCACTCCGAGGATAAAGGATACCCCTTAAATGGTTAATTTCATAGGCCGTCTTGATGTAGTAACGGGCAGCGCGACCTCCCAAAGCGCAAGCAGACACGGCCTCATAACTGCTCCTATGGGCGAGATTTAAATGGAGGAAATATTTTACGCAAATGAGATACTCTAATTACGCTTTGCGTTTCGTCGCCTGAGCAAACTTCAGGAGAGTGCTCTCCACTGTCTTTTTTCCTCCAACATGGCAGTCACGTTGTTTGTCATCCTCTCGCCGCAAATGAAGAGTAACGACTCCACCCCCCGCATATCTCCCGCGCGTTTGTATTCCCGTGACTCAATTTCACTTTAATTCCTCTTTCTTTCCCCAACAGCGCTCTCAGAGGAGCCAAGATTCGCTGAACCCATTCCCAACGTGACCGTTGCAGTTGGACGGGATGCCTCTCTGCCGTGCGTCGTAGAACACTTGGGCACGTATAAGGTGAGTCATTTCATTCATTTCTCTCTTTATCTTCATTGGCTTTCGTAAGAAGCTCGCAGTGCGAGAGTAACTGCTAGCACCTATGCTGTTTTATTTAATAGAGGCTAACTTAAGCAATAAGTATTTTTATTTTAATACCAAAATGAGTAAGCAATGAATGGAGTGAGATGATTGAGTGATCATAAACGTTTATACCAGAAAATTTAGAATGGAAAATTAAACGAACTTTCTTTTACAGCTAAAGTTATCATCATGTTTATCATAACTGTTTTACCATTGGTCATTTTTGTACCTATATCATACCAATGGCCGAAGAATACCAATCAAGCACTTCGCCTCGAGTTTTAAATTAAAGTTATTTATGTAGTATTAGAGAGAAATAAGTTTCAAAAGAGCCTAATTTTGAAGATAAAGGTTCATATTCGCTCCAAATTATTCACAATTGTGCCAATTTATCACAAAACATTATATTTACTCGAAGCATTTCTCTTCAAGGAAAATATTGGAACTGTTGTCATCATTTCGGTGTCCTTAGGTTAAATTGTACTAAGTTGTGAGAACTGAGATGTAGTTTTCAAATATATTCTCAAAATGTTAGCTACTTTTAGACTTTTGCAGTAAACGTCACTTAGTAGACAATGTTGGAATAGATTACCGAAATTGTCACTTTAAATTTATAAAGGCAAGCTAAGCAAAGAGAGACGTAAATGAGCGAGAGAGTAATAACTCGTGGAAAATCATGAGATTTACTCTTATTAATAAGTTAGAAGAAAAGTTTTAGTGGTAACTTCATTCCACATTTTCCATTAGAGAGATCTCAACCGCTCCTCCCCGTAAGTTTTCACACCATCCAAGATGGGAGGATTAAGGCAAATACTATCATAGGAAAGCTAATAATCCTTGATGAAGTAAAGCTACCTTCAAGTAACAAGTTTAATTTCAAGTCCACCTAAAGCTCTTAGTTAAGCTTGTTCATCCACAAATAAAAGGTTCCCAAAATTAGCTCCAGCTATACTTACTGCTAACTTAGGAGCAATTCTGCACGGTTTGTATATCATTTTAATTATTTCCGCACTCTATACATCCCAAATTACATAAATACCCTTGGGAGACTATCCTTTGGTGAACATATTAAGATCTCATTACCTTACCAGAATACCAACGTATATCTCTCCCTAACTTGACGGAGGGAATAACGAAGATAACCCCCCACTATTCCCCGGTGCAGTTAAACCTCTGTTAGCGAATGACGAACTACACCGAGGCGTTGTTAATAACTCAAACAGGTCGTACCTCGCAGCTCCGAGAATTCGGTGTTGCATGTTTGATTCATTCCTTCAATAACTCACTCCCTAAATGAGGTGTAAGATATCTCTGTACAGAGACCACAAAGTTTGTCCGTATTAATTCATACATGTACGAAGGAGCGTTGGTGGGGTAGGAGGTAGTGAGAAAGGAACTAGAATGGAAGAATGAGGCAATGGAAGCAAGAGAGAAAGAGAGGAGAGGAATAGAAACAGATGCTGAAACGAGAAAATTACTCGAGTGAGGCTGGAGGGAAATGTATAAAGCCTGAAAAAATCAACAATAAAATGCGGTTAATTAAGAACTTGTGATGAATGGTGGTCAAGTGGGAATAAAGGAAAATTTATAGTGGAGTGATACTTGGGGAATAGAGAGAATGGTGGAAGAGGAATCAAGGATAAAGGAGAGAAGTAAGATGGCGGTGGGGGAATCGGAAGGCGAAGGAGGAGGAGGATGGGCAGCGTTCATTGGATGGGGTAATTGGCGGCGATGATGTGAGAATGCGTTAACCTGTCCGTTTTCTACCCTAAATTCCCTCATCGCGGGAATCTCCCTTTCGAGGGTTAGGACATCGCTCCCAAGCGCCACCTTCCTGCAACCACTACAACTACTACTTATGCTTCAGAATGGAAACATTGTTCGGACGAACATGGTTGAGGCCGCGCATAAATGAAAACCTTCTCCTATGGGCGTCAACGCATCCGCTGGGGCCCTGTAGAGGTTCCCGGGCCTCCTACACCAAGTGCAGAGGTTAAGTCCCGATCTCATCGCTTGGATTCGCAAGAGTGCCGCCGAAGAGAAAAGAGAAGGCGCGGCCAAGATAATTTGGAGTGTTGTTGGCGCACTGAGAACTCTATGTCGGGAAGTGCGTCGTTAAGTGGGGCCGTGTTAGCTTCGCAGCCTTTCTCTCGGCATTTTCTTTGGAGCCAACTCACTCCTAAACACGAGTCCTTTACTTTTAATTAGTGAAGCGGTGGAAATGACGCACAAGAACACGCTGAAATATTTACAACACGAATGAACCATAACAGCGGTAGATACTGATAGGGTAAATAGCTTTGAAAAAAGATCAGCGCGCAATGATATCGTTGCTACGTACAAGGTATGAGGAAGAATAATAATCATCGCGTTGAATTCTGCAAAATGTTGAGATAATGCACAGGTATAATTAATTACTTTTTAAAAACGCTTCAACAGCTAAGGAAAGTTCGCACGCGAACCCCCTGCGGGAATCGAAGCGCTTTCAAGGAAGTTGAACGCGTTACCCACATGATTATCCAGAGACCCAAGCACAGATATACCACATAGAATGAGGCAGGTCATGTAACCACTATACTCGTAGATTCTTTCTCTGTCGAAATTATTTAGCAGTTATTTTAGAAAACATTAATCACAATAGCAACCAGAACGTTGTAAAAGTGACATTGTATTTGAAGGTCGGCGATAATTTCCTTTGGATTAATATTTCCTTTCATCTCCGTACGTCTGAAACTTGCCATGATATCCTCAATCGGCTGAGGGTTAGCAACGTGGCGTAGAATTTTAACTCCAACCCCATACGTCTTTCGACTGGCACGTATCGTTTGCGGGGAAAATAAAATATTAAAATGAATAGCTCTGCAATTTATCCCCCACGGTTTTTATCGCCATTCCATCCTCTATAAATCACTGCTTATTAGTATCTCCTTACATAAATGTGGGAAATTGGTCCTCGGCCTATGCCGAACCGTCTTAACTTTTGCTTCGGAGGAGAGGAAGGAGAGATGGAACTCATCTGGCAGTTACTCTTTGCTCACTTCTTCGCCCTCTCATTACATCTGCCTCTCTTTCACAGCGCATCCCCGGAGCATTAGCGACCAACTTGGAGCGACCCCTTTCCCTCGAGTCCAAGGCCTCATCTCGGCTAATGATCCGGTGATTAAGGATTAGTTTCATTACTCCGCTAAGAGAAAAGGGGAGGAAGCTGCGAAAGGGATGGGGTCACCAGTATCTGGAACGCCCTCAGACGAAGAAATAGAGAGCGGCTTACGAAGATAGCAAACACTTGAGAAATTCAATGAGGCGTGCGTAAATCCCTTCACTAGGAGCAGTTCTTCGTTCCCTGGGTGCTCTCTGTCGTTGCAATGGACTAATTTCAGCGAACACAAGAAAATTAGTGCTTTTTTTACAAGGAAATACTGAAATTTGCTAGCAGTTTGCGCCGTTATCGTTACATTACCCCGCATAATTGGTTATCACCTTCGTTAGGGAGAATTCTTTTTATAAGCTATTTTCTGCCTCATCTTAACTTAATTCTATTCCGTGGATCGTTTTCTCACCGGGATATTTACTCTCACGTTGAATATTAGGCACAAACGATTAAAATCCTGCTCCTTTGTTACTTCGTTTGAGCTGTCAAAAATATAGTTCATTGATATGGCATGGTGGCACTTTATTTTTATGTAACAGTTTCCGATGTATCCAACATAAATAAAGGACGTGACGTTATCCTGTAGCTTCTAATACATAACATTCCCTCGTCAAGGTTTGCGTGCAATAGTATCTTAATTTTTGCCGAATTATCTCCTTTTCTTCTTCTAACGGAATTGACATTCCATCAAACTATTATGATTTTGAATTTGGATGATTATAAAATTACTCTTCACATCTTTCACACTAAAAGATTGTTATGATTTAATTCATATTTGAAAATTGGAAGTCAGAGCGAATTACTGCTGAATTGGAACTGCACTTGAAATCAACATTCATGATTCCAAAAATACTTCTTGGATGGCTTGATAAATAATCCATATATCTTCAAAAGATCTTTCCGAATTCTGCTTGATAGAATGGGCGAAATTCCAACTTCTAAACGTGAGTAAAGATCGATGAAATCGAAGGAAGTCTCCAGAATCATTATCAACTGTAAAAATAAAATCTTGCTTCAAATTCAAGGATGCATTTTGCATTGACAAGTGATTAGCTTTTTTATATGTATTTGTTTTTAATGAAATCTCCGTATGACCATGCGTGGTAAGTAATTACACACATTAATTTGCTACGAGAATTCTTCAAAATGGAAGCCATGATTGCTATTATTTGTAGAAGCGTTACTCAAATATCGATGTACTATGCTGCTGAGAGTAATAGTATGGTACACTTAATATTTTGAATTTAAGGAATGACTCTCCATCTAAAGAAAAGGGTAAAATACGCTTGATGGATTAGAATTCACATCGAATACCACGAAGTAAAGACCATGATGCTAACTACGATCATTTGATGTGCTATGACTCCTAACATGTAAAAAATATCACAGTCAAGTAATAGCTATTAGAGAATGTTGTGAAAAATGCAGCAATCTTTAAAAACACATTTAATTTGAGTGAAACTCTTGCTGTGAAACCCATTTATGAGTTCTCAAGCTAATTGTACAGCTGATATTCAATTAAAAAATTATTAGTTAGCTTTGAGATAACATAGTGTTATTTCAGATAATTATGGCAGTAGTCGAAACACTAGCCACAGTTTTTACAAAATACTTAATACTACTCCCTTGATGAAATTAATGCAATACTTAATCGGAATCGGAAAATCGGAATAAAACCAATCAAAACTTTTGATGTGACGGGGATCCATAATATATTTCACTCATAGAAAAGTAATCGGAAATCATTTACGTAACTATATTGAATAACACTAAAATAAGTTCGAAGAAGTTAATTTGGTCATGATTTATTCTAAAGGATCCAGAACTCGATAATATATATTAAAAATGAAGAAGATATTACCTGTATATCACCAAGACATTTCAATAAGTATGAACGATTAAGTGATTGATGATAGTGTGGTATCATAAACAGTAAATTGTAAGTATTCTGAGGGGAATAAGCCTCTCGCATTACTATGAAAAGCTTAAAATCATACCAACTTTATTTAAAAACGTACGTTTAACTCAATGAATATTAAATCAAATAGGAAAGAATGTGGAAGATTTGAAAATCTCTGCAGAGTTCAAGAGAAAGAATAAGAAGCGAGAAGTTGGCGGATGTAAGGAGAAGCCGTTAAGAGATAACGAGTTCCAGAGAAGAGATTTCTGATGTCAGTAAAAACTGTGTTTGTGTAAAATTTATGCTTAGGGAAGAAGAATGCACCACTACAAATTTGGAAAGTTTAAAAAACTATGTCAGGGGAATTTCTCACGAGACGGAAATCGTGGTGTGAATGATCTAGCTGCTGGAAATATCGTGTAAATCATTCTCACGGATGTGATTCTAACGGTCTCATCCGATAATATATCTCTTCAAGTATATTGCCTGAAAATATAGGAAACTAACAAATAAAGGCGATAAATATGCACGAGATACTATTATTTCATATTCGCTGCAAGTACAAGATTGGTGCATATAAAGTTATTCGACATAACATGAGATCAAGGAGTAATGCCTTTATAAAATTCTGCTCGACCTTTCGTTAAATCCTGTTGATGGCACGGTCACGTTGGTGTAAAGACACATTTACCTGATTACCGAAAAATGAAACATTTATTCAGGATGTTCTTAATAATTTTGAACCAGCAGTTATATCGGAAAGGTTAAAATAGGTGGCAAAATACACAAAAAGAAAACTAAATGATTGAGTTTATCTAGTCCAAATAAGAAAGAGAATTAAATCGTGTACAAGAATGGTAAACAGGCAGGATGTGCGGTTAAAGCGCGGCTTACTGCGGCGGAAAGGAATATGCATGGTATGTTTTACACGTCTACGCAGTTCCAGTTTTTCGTGCGGAAGTACACATTTCACGAGTCGTTGCTCTTTTGGAATCTTCTTGCATCTCCCTCACAGCGTTTCGCTCCTCCCTCTTTCGTAAGACGCGACTAAGGGCCCTAAGGCCTAAGGGCCCCAACACCAGAAGCGATTATCCCAAGTTCCGGGGACAAGCCGGCAAGGATTTACTGTCCAAGTGACTGTGGTAATTTCCTCGCAGAAGTGGCTGCGAGGGGGCGGAGAGGGATCTTGTAGGGGAGGAAACTTCCACGAGATAGGCGTCTCAGGAAGGTGTTTGGTGGAAGCGGAGGTCAACTATACTGCGAAAGATTATCTCCGTCTCAGAAATTTCAGTCTTCCTCCTCGGATTGCAAGACGGGATGATTTAGTGCGACTCTCTCTCTCCTTACTCTCTTTCTGCCCTTATCCCGAGAAGATGTGTCCCAAAATTTCATGTTTCTTAATGCGAAACACTTTTCCCAGTTGGCTTTAAACTTAAGTTACAAACAAGAAGAGGAAAGGCCTTCGTCGTCGCCATAATTTGCTAACGAAATTCCAAGCCTCTATGCAAATTAAATTGGGGCTGAAATTGGCGCGCTTTGTTGCTAGGCAACTTTTTAATGGCACTCTCGTGTCCAGAAATTCCTTTTTAGGGTATGTTTCGCGTCTTATTCTATCATCCCCTCATGTTTCCTTAATGCGCGCTCGTTGCGAATAAGAAATTGCAACCGATGACAAAACGACGTTAAGAAGATTTGCAATAATTTAAATGAGTGATTTTTTTCCTTAGCACTTTTGTTCTCACCGCGGCTGCGCGCTTCATGAATATATCAAAGGTAGTAATAACGCCCTAGTTCTTGCTGTGGAACTTTATTTGCATATTCCGAGTAGTAGCTCAAGTCCGATGTTAACCCAGTCTAACTCATCAACTACGTTCACTCTCATTTTATTAAGCAAATCTTCCCAAGTTGCATACATTCAGAATTCGTTATAACTTTGGAATTTTGGAGGAATGTAAGAGAGAGAATATAAGCCATGCATTCAAGTTTACGAGAATGTATACGTTTGGTGAGTAAACCGATTTTGAGCTATAAATACGAGTAAGTAAATGTTCCTTTCTTTAAAACTTCTCATTTCTAATACTTTAATCGCTAATTAGGAATAAGGCATAAAACGTATTTTATTTAGGTTACAATTAAATTTAAGTGACCCTAAAGAATTGGAATTGATCGTGTGCAAAGTCTAATACCTGTTTCTTTCCCTTAATGACTTAAAATGTTTTTCTCTGAGCTTCTCTGGCAAATGTATTGGCTTGTTTTCCTTCCTTAAGATGATACCGCTAAGATCAGGAGGATGAATAAAAATGGGGAAAGAAATGAGAACACAAAATTCTATTTTTTAGAAATATTATGGAAAAGATAAAATTATTTATTAGCATTTAGGGCAATACCTTTTCCTACCATCGTTCCGCCCTAAATCATACGATCATTTCTCATCTGATTATTCATACTTCTTCGTAACCTCGTAAACATATAATACTTTTCTCTTTCACTTGCTCAAACTTCCTTAGGTAACATCCTGGGATATATTTTGTCGTTTAAGGGGATTAAATGGCCTTCAAAGGTAGATGAACAAGCAGCGCTGTTGTTCAGATGTATAAATCAGATTAGTTAGATATGGAAAATGAACTTTCCATAGATAAAGTTAAAAGCACAGATTTATTCGCTAAATCGCATTTACCTGCTGGTTTATTTTAAGACTTCATTTAGTTAGAGTATTGTAGACTATAAGAAGAGTTAAATTGCGGTTGGCGTATTGTGAATTGGAGCAACCTCCTGAGTTGTAACAGCGCACGAGAGCGTCCATTCCACGATGAAAACCGCCCTTAAAAGCCAGAATGCGTCATATCTCCGTAGGGCCAACGAGAGATTTCCGATGGAAAGACGCCGCATTTCCTCGTTTGACCGCATCTAATCACGTTTCGCCGCAAATGCACCTTCACCCTGTTTCAGCCACAAAACATCATCATCCATTTCATGTGCTCCCTCCACTCATTCCGTGCTGCCTCACCAATGTCCTTATCCCATTTCTACCCATTCATTTCACCTGCTACGACTCCTCTTCATAGGGATTCTCCCCACCGACTGCAATAGCGGCTCCGAGGTCCAGACGATTCCATATGGCACACTGGCCTTTTAAGCTAATTACCAACTGGGGTCTTCCGAAAATCCCGCTTCGAAACCCCTCCCGTAGTCCTATTTCACTCGGTGCCCTATTCCTTTCCACACCTCTCCCTCATCCGCCAAATCTCCTCACACTCCATCTACACACTCCTTTAAACCGCTAATGCTCTATCTACATCCCTCTTCCCAAAAGCACCAACCCCCACATAAAACCTTCTCCGCCGTCGCCCTCATCTACTTTATCCCCTCTCCCTCCATCTCCCCCCTCTTGCCGACATCATTTTAACTAAAAAATATCACTCAGCTCCGCGCTCGCGTCTCCTCCTCTCTTTTTAGGCCGCCCCTATCCCGCAAACTACTTCGCCCCTAAACGTAAGACTATTCTCGCTGTCTCCCCGCAAAAACCTTCCCTTCTGAGGCGACGACAATGCTTTATCCAGTACATCACTCGACACTTCTAACGACTTGTATTTAGCCAGCATAGCTTTCGCATCCACTCCTTCGGATGGAATTCTCTCTCATTTCCCCCTCCTTGTTCTCAACCCCTTGAGTTCCATCCCTAATTCAGTACTTGTTTCGATACCCCCATACGAGCTACGCTTCGTTAATGCCCCTTCTCAGATCTTTACTTATGAGGGGAGATTTGCAACTCGTTAATTGCTCCTCTTTGAAGTGCCTCTTGCCTTGGAATTATTCACGTGATGTTTGCTTTAACGTGTTGGTGGTTAAGTTGCAATATGGTAAATATCATGATCATAATCTGATCGGATAACATAATCGTGAGTGAATTTCAGCGACCAAAACGGTTAGAGATGCAGTTGATACAGCACTTTATTTAGCTATTAAGGGGAAGCTCAAATCCGTGGTGCAGAAGTCTTACTTGCTGAATCTCACGTTGAAAATTCCATATATCTCCTCTAACAGGAGATGTAAAAACGAGTAAAATTTTGCGCGTAATAAATACGAAAATATTTAGTCTATTACCGCTTAAGTGATAAAATGAAGAGTCAATTATTACAGGATATATCTTCCGATAACTCACCTAAAAGAAATGAGTTATTGAAGGACTCATCTACAGCAGATGATAAACTAATGGCTAAGATCGTTTCAGCATGAAATAAAGGAAAATAGCAAAACAATATCTGCAATCTATCTAACGGATATTTTGCCTGCTGGCTCAATGATGTAAACAGTATCCGAAAAGCCTAAATGTATAACAAATGGATGGCATTAATAACTGGTTTCAGTTGGAAGGGATAAGATAAATGTGCATTGCACAATAGATAAGTAAAACTCATAAAAATGAGGGAGAAAAGCTGGGAAAATTCAACAAATTAACATCAAAAGAAAGAATATTTGTGAATTGATAAGAAAAACCTCTCTTTATGTATGCAGTGGATTTGAACATCTTCAGCCTTGAGTCAGTCTGATTGATTGTAGGGCTCGAAATAGTTGGCTATAGACAAGAATACATCTGGACAAAGTATTTCCATCGCAATGAATTAAAAAAATTCATGAGATTTCAATAATCATTTCTACTTTGAACTCAGAGGTTAAATTTACTTTGATCTGCTTTCAATATTGATTATAATATAATAATATTGAGTATAAACTCTTTTGCATATATATTCCTGTTATCTCCATACGCGTATTAATTTTCCAAAAGTTTCAGAGTTCAATCTGAAACTCGGAAAATTAAATAAAAAAGTTAATTGGAATGTTGATCACACGATAAATCCTATGAAAGAAAAAAAAGAGAATGGGATGAGCTTCTTTTGCACGTAGATCCCTTGCGAGTGTTTTGAAGGAGATAGGGAACAGTATGAGTGATTTTAAAGGAAAAAGACGTAAAGAGATAGGAATTGGGTCAGCAGAAGAGAGGTCAAGGGCGATCGTAAGAATTGTTAAGGAACAGAATGTCGCAGTAGTTGGAATAATAAGGAAGAGATTAGCTTCTCGGTGATAATAAACGAATTTGAAATTGCCTTACCTGAGTATAGCAGACTATAAGGCATCCATTTACACTGACTGCACAGCTCTAGTGAGACTGGCAGTTTGTTGATCTCATCATTGTCTTTACAGATTATTTGATAAAATTCAGGAGAATTAATAAATTATTATACATTTTAATATATTTAGTGTTCCAAATGTGATTTAACTGTCATTTAATATCTTTTTATCTGAAAAGTAATAAAAGTCTTTAAGAAAAAATATGTATCTTCACAAGGCCCTATTCCTCGGATGAAAAATATGGATTAAGAAATTAAAACACTGGACCTTCATTTCGAAGGAAAGTGATTGTTCATAGTTGCTTCATATAGAAACTAGTTTAAAGACTTCCAAAGTAACTCTAAAGAAAGTTTTCCCTTAGATTAATTTGTTCTAATGAATTGAAGATTAAAGGAATAACAAGTGTGAAAAATAGCGACACGACTGGGACTCGAACCCAGGTCTCCCACTTTCCGGGCAGGTATTCTAACCACTGAACTACCGTGCCGCGTCTCTCTCACACTGTTAAGGGAATGCTTTGTGAGCAAGACTGGCAGTCTCCANAATATGGATTAAGAAATTAAAACACTGGACCTTCATTTCGAAGGAAAGTGATTGTTCATAGTTGCTTCATATAGAAACTAGTTTAAAGACTTCCAAAGTAACTCTAAAGAAAGTTTTCCCTTAGATTAATTTGTTCTAATGAATTGAAGATTGCTGACTCGATAAAGATTTATTAACTTTGAGAAAAAATTTAAGTAAATCATGCTTTGTTGTTAAATAAAATATTAAAGAACTATAATTTGGATAATTTAAATTTAATTGAATTTATTTTAAACTTAAATTAGGTGTGTGGACTGAAATAATATTAGCCTTTCTGTAAAAAATATTTTACTGAAAGTTAATACATAGAGAAAGAAGTTAGTGGTCCCACTTTTTCCAAATGGATTAATTCACGACTTTTAATTGTTAGCAAGAGCTTCACAGACGAAATTCAGAGATAAATTATTCAAATATTAGTGCAGAGGATGTTTTAATGTTGGATGTATAATTTATTCTTCAAATTCCGAAGTAAGGAGCGTAGTATTTCGACTAATCTTTATAAGGATTAACTCTTAATCTTAGGATCTTTAATTCAGCCTGAGAGACTCCAAATTATTTAAAGTTTGAGATTTTACATTCTAACGTGATAATCGAATCACTCCCAGTTTGAAGAATTTTTCATAATTTCGAAGTGCAACGTGAATAGTAAAAAAAATTCGAAATACTAGGACAGAATCGAAATACTAGGACAGAATCATCTCTCTAAGATTTCGTAGGATTTACTCACAAATACACGTCTAAACTCTGAAAACCTTCGATAACTCTAAAAATAATTATTTCGCTATCTTTTGTTACTTTGGAGTCAATAGATTCTTAAGGGAACGACGGATGAGATATCGCTTTTAAGTAGAGAAATGTGACGGAAAGAAAAAAGAGACTTCCAATGTTACGGAAGTGAACTGAGAGGAGGTTAGTGAATCTGTTATAAAGGGGTTAAAGGACAAGGGATTAGTATGGGGATTTTTTCGGAAGACGAAAGGTTATAGAGAGATATCGGTGCGAGAAAGAAGGCCGAAGAATGCGTGGAGTGAGTCAGGTGGGGTAAAGGGATTTCAGACGGTCAGGGAACAATGAGAGGGGCAAGAGGAGAAGGGGAAAAGGTCGGGGCCATCCTTACAGCACCATTAATCACTCCTAGGGATCGCCGGAACCCTTTCCTTCCGCCATCTTTTTTCCTCTCGTTCCTTCGTATCTGCCAAATTCCTCCTTTTTTCTATATTCTCCCCTTCTCACCCTCTTCTTACTCTGTCTATCCTTCGTTCACTTTTTCCTTCTCTTCCATTTCTTATGCATCATATACTAATAGTTTATAAAAATAAAGTAGTTTACATATAAAGCTCTTTATTTACAATCTGAAAATGCCTTGAAATGGCCATTTTTTCGAAAGCAAACATCAGGGGAACTTTTTAGTATGGTTTAGTATAAAATATTTTACTTCATCCCGAGTCTAAAATACGGTTTCTGTGAAAGTTTCGTGGCGGAATCAAATGGGAGTTAATTCATGGAGACTGTTTCAACCAACGATCGACGCTGCAAAATAAACTCTCGGCAAACGAGGATTTATTATGATTTTCTTGTGTTCGGCTAACGAATGCTTTCTTGAATGCGTGTGTATGCATCCATACACAAAACAAAAAAATCAATGGTATAATATAGTTGACAGCTATCATTGCTCGTTAATTTTTTCAGTTGGTAATTATCCGGCAGCTAAGTGTGTGTAGCTATTTGAGGTAGCATAGTAAGTCAAGCTTCAATAAACGAAAACCTCCGTTAATAACAATTAACGATTTACTTTCATAAGTCGAGATATTAGAGTGATTTTATCGTGAACCAAAGAGCATTTTCGTGGAATTTTGAGAATCATCCTTTGAAACACTCTGCAGAAGAATCTGAAAGTGCGGTTGCGTTAAAATCCATGACATCATTTAATTAATTCTCTCGTTTATCACAACACATGTGAATGATTTATTCCATGCGTGGTCTGCTGTATGGTTCGAACATATTTTCTCCCTGAAATCTTTATTTGCAGATGCAACATTTACCTATGGTTGATGACCAGTTCCCACAGATCGAATGCACCTCTAACGATCTCCACTCTCTTTCTTTTTACTTTGTAGGTACGTATTTCACTCCGCAGTATTTCCCTCCTCCTCTCAGTCCACTCTCAGCACATGACTTCACCGACTGCGGAAAACAAAAGAGTACGCATTCTCGCCTTCGCTCAGAACCAAGTCTATTATTATTCCGACCCGCTTGCTTTTTCTTCGTTATTTTTTTATTTTTGTTTGCCGTCGATCCATCAATGTTTACCCTGTCTTCCCCTCCGCGACCACTTTCTCTTCTCACTCTTTATAAGTATCCGTTCACTTTCGCGCTTGAAATATTTCGCTACCAAAGGGGTAAACACGTTCATTATATCTCCATTTACATCCGGAGTTTCCTATCTTTGCTTCATCGCTGATGTCGCCGACCATTCTTTTTTGCGGACAAGCGGAGAGTCGAATGCATGACGTGTGAAGATGACGCTCTTTAGGTCTGCAAGAGCCCAATACGAGGTAATCGATCATCCTTTTGCATATTCATAAGCAGAAAAAGGAATCGTAATTACGAAAAACACGCTTAATCCTGCAAAGATCGATAAAGCACAGCAATACGGTATTCTGTATTTTATATTTTTTTTGCGCTGTGAATTTAGACTTAACTATCAACCAATACCTTACATTAATTTTACTAAAACTTTTGTAACCGCCTAAAATGCCACAGTTATATTTGGAAAAGGGCGAAGGTGATTTTGTAAAGGCATGCACCTAGGAAAGGTCCTATCAAGAAACTGAGATGAAAAATGTGTCTCAGGACCGGGACTCTTGGATTGTTCCGCTTTCCGGGCAGATGCTTCAACCAATTCAACCATCGAACTAAATAGGCATGGGCCTCCCGAAGAGGCATTCTTAAATTTTTATAGCTCGGTAACTGAATCGGTTGAAATATCCGAAAATGCAAGATTCCGGTTTGGAGTCACTATCCGGTCAGTCGTTTTTCCTTTTTTGTTTTCCTTGGATTACGGACAATTTCTAAGAGAGACCACATCAGTCATCAAAAGGGTTAAATGTTTCAGAAAAGAATTAGCTATAATTGCTATTAATAATCCTCAAAATTCAGGATGAAATCAAGCGAAAACAGGGAAGCAGGTTTATAATTTTATTTTGTTTGATAATAAAAATACTGACGTTAATGATTCTATGCGGGCTAATTATGAATCCTTAAAGAAATCGGAAGACTTCAAAGTGTCAAAGTGCCTGATAACCACTATCCCCCTGATGGCCAAACATCAACTTATGCTACTAGAAAGATGCATTGCATGTATATATTTAATTCGGAGATCCTTTTACTTCAGCTATTTACAGATGTTACCTAAACCTTTTCATGTGTGTCAAATATCATTCCCTGTTTATAAGCAATTTTTGTTGAACCTGAAAAAAATACACATTTGCGGATGAGCCCGAGGTATACTTCCTTCAGTTCAGATATTTATTTGTTTCAGAAAATCGATTGCTATACAACATGAAGTATGATATTAGGAAAGGAGTAGGAGATGTTAGAAATAAAGAAGTGTTTATAAAAATTACATGATTGTAGAATGAAGAGAACGTGCGTATCAACATCTGTACTGGTTACAACGAGAGCAGAGGAAGATATTGTGTGGTGATGGTAGAGCTATAAGATTTGAAATGGAGTAGAGATGAGGCGAGATGAAGAAAGAGATACAGAGGGTGGTGTTGATGCTGTGGAGGTTAGTGGCTGAACAGTTGCCATCGTTTTAAGATTAGACTTTATGTAACAACCCTATTCGCGTTTACGATTTGGATGAGAATGGAGGCAGACGCCATCACGCTCAAGGATGAAAGTGAGATAATTTAGCCTTACAATATCAAGGAACAAAAAGAAAAGAATATCTCGGAATATGGCTGTTTATTGGCAATGCTGTGTTAGAAACATGATTTGACATCGAGTGTAACCAAATTAAGTGAAAATAAACTAATTATTTAGCATTAAATGCAATTTTGTATTGTTGTTAATCTTTTGGTAGAATATTATTTAATATTCCTCTGAAACTCAAAATTATGCTTTAGATATCAGTGACTTTTCATTTATAAAGAAATTCTTCTAAATTGTTCGGGCGATAAAATTCGTATTTAAAGAGCACTAATTAAGAAGAAGACCCTTTGATGAGATTATCTTCAATTTCCTTTATCTTGACTAATCCTCGCAATTCGATGATTTGCAGTTAAACAAGAAACGAAAGGAATAAATTAGTACATTACAAGTCAGAATTTAAAGTGAAGCGATGATGATATGATTCTGGATGAGTTCCTTTCATCCTGAGGTATTCCTTCATCCAGTGACTTCTACGGCTAAGTGATATAATAAAGCTGAATGCGATTGTCTTCTCATCGTTGATGAATTCTTTTCTTTTTCTCAGAGTAGTAAATGGAGGTATCCTTTATCTCTTAGTTGGCTTCAATGACAAAGACTCTAGCGAGCCATTCGCAGATCACTGTATCTATTATAATCCACCAACGCTCGTTCTATGGCCTTGTTCCTTCTCTCAACATTACTTCAGCTTCCGTAATATTTTCACCCTCACCAACCTACTCTCCCTTCCAAAGTTTAGACCATTCATCCGACTTTCGATTCTCCTCACACTTCAAACTAATTGCACATGTTTATCTCTCTATCTCTTCGCTACTTATTTTTTTGCAATCACTCTACAAGTAACTAATCGAGAAACTTTCTCGAAGGCCCCTCGTTCATCCGTCAAGCGTTCTCTTCCGCCACCTCCTTGGGGACATTGCGCTTTCTCAATCTTCCATTCCCTAATTCTATTTATCTTTCTATTTCATTCCCTTCTCACCTCTCCGTCTGCTCTATCTGCACGCCCTATCTTCACTTCACCAAAGTAGTTCCCACCTTTGAGCCCTCCACCGATGAGAGCGTCCTCTATCCTTTTGAGGAAAAACGGCCCACTTTAGTTCCCTCCTCTTGATGTCTCTCTCTTTCCCTCTATCCGATTCGCCATCTCACAACGGCTGCTATAAGGCTGCACCCCCCCCCCATTTACATCGAATCTCCTTAACTCACGCCTCTCCCTTTCTCCTTTTTTCGCAGCATCTTTCGTACCATCTCCTCTCCCTTTCCTCTTCGCCCAAGAAGCTTTTCATCCACTTATTTTTCTGCTTCCCCTTTCGAGCCGCAGAGTAGAAAGTCTTCGCGGCGCAAATTCATATCGATATTTCGAATTAGAATGAAGGCATTTCCATTCATGCACGCCTACGCAAGTTGTCATGGTTTAAAAATATACTTTCATCTCGACCAATTGTACTGCATAAGCGAGAGCTGATGGAACAGTTTTCTGTTTATGAAATATTTCGATTTGAAACAAGCAGCGCCTTTCACTTTTAATAAAAGGTAGAGGGGCACTTTCATGCATAGTTTCTTAAGAACATTCTATTTCTTTTTCTTTTGTCGTTCTTCCCTTTTGAATGCCGTTTCTTAGTATGAATTTTATAGTAATGTCGATCCTATACACATATTCTACCTCTATGAAAATAAACTGAATTAATCTATCCTCTTGGTGTAATAAACCATTCATGGTGTCTGTTTGAGTGTGGGAATTTCAGAGAATTGTATGTCGCACACAGTATAGAATGCATATCGTATTTAGCAAACACTGACATCCTATATTTTCAAAGACAGTATTTTACCATTTCCCACCCATACGACTGGTTAAATATTTCTCGAAACGAATCCAAACTAATGGAAATACTTTGCTCTTTCCTCTTTCAACCCTAGATTAGTCTGTGGGATCAATATATTCCCAGGCGATGGATTTAAATGGATAAAAGAAAAACTACTGAAGATATTTCAACTATTTTTGTAGTATGTGCGTGTTTTAGCTTCATATTTAAAGTTTAAAAATTTAGACAATTTAGAAAGAAGTGTTTTACACTTTAGAAAAATCAATGTTAATATCCTTATATTTTTTTCGATTTTAAGCAATTTTGTAAAATATTATTCATATCTAATAAGCAGATTTACAATGAGCACCTTAACAGCGATGCTAATATCAAAAACTAAATTTTCGAATCTTTTAAAAATTATTTGGGTGACAGGAATTTTACGAAGTTTTGTAGAATATTTATGAAATGTTACAAGAAAGTTCTGTGTAATCTCTTAATAGCCTTGATTTTCAAATGAAATTTAATGGTGACTTAAATTTTTGCGATACTTCTTTACTAAAAGAATTCTTTGTACCAAATAAAAAGAAGACGGAAGAGTATTTTTTCACGTTTTATTAAACCACAATAGGTTTTAACGAGTAATTGTCATCATCAGGTTTGGTTGGCTGGTGTGATGGAGTTCCACAAAACGACTCTCCATTAATTTTATTTTTAAGAATTCTTTGCTTTTCTAGAGATGGAATCAGTATTTCTTAGTATCATTCGCAACAAAATATATGTTACGAGTATTTTCAAATCTTCCTGAGAAGTTTTAATCGGTAAATGTAACTCTTTAATTCCTCTCTGTTTGATGCTGTCAAAGAGATGTTTCCATAACCTCCCTTTACTTTCAAATCTGGTGAGCTGAAAAAATGCATAAAATGCAAAAAATATTTCTGATGATGGAGCTCTTTTTAAAAATAACAGATTACACAATATTCTAAATATTTCTAACCTAGAAGAAATGGATTTTAAAAGATATCTAATATAAAATTCTTAAATTCTTATCTCCGTTTTTATTTACTACAACTCCACTTTATCAGATGTTTGAAAATTAGGGAGCTCATTGAATTGATTTCACTCCAGAAAACCGTTTTTATTTGAAACAACAGCTGAAGGTCATCACAACAGCTGATAATACTGTCTTTTTAGTTGGTAGCCATTTGCTTTCGTTTAGAATATCAAACAGAGGCCCATACTCGATAAATTAATTATAATAAACCCAGTTACGCATGATAATCTAATCGCAACCTTCTCTCTACAGTTGGAGATATCGGTAACAATGCTTCAACGTTTATAAACTTATTTTGGGATCCTAAAAACCTTCGAAAATTCGCATTACGCCAATTTGCCCTCAGAAAACCTCTTTATTTATAAATACAGCAAAGAAATGAAAACTTTTGGTGATCCGCTCTGAAGGTTGGAAGCCCTGGTTGACGAAGTTGGTGGCCCTGAAATGGGCTCAGGATTGTCAATGAAAGGTAAATAAATGTATAATAGAGGTATCAGCTCAAGCTCCATCTGAGAAAGTAATTAAAGCAGAATTTTTAAAATTATCAAAATGAATTACTATGTTAGTAACCCTGCTAAGGTTTTACAAATTTACAAATATCAGAATTGGAGTTGGTGTGGCTAAAAATTCCGGGATGTAAGTATTTAGGACAAAGTTAAAAAGTTATATTAACGCAACACCTTTAAATTCCTTTAATGTTCCATAGACATTCTAGAGTAGTTTTTGCAATGTTTAGCTCTCCATCATAATAAAGGGAGAGCGTCTCGTCCTGCTATTCATCACAATCAGGAGGTAACATTTGAGACTGAATCGGTGTAAAACCCGAGCTTCGATGGTATATTACACAGATTTTAAATTTGAAAAAGACCTATTAAAGAGTCATCCATTTCATAGCGACAAAGTTTCAATTCCCCAGAGAGGCTTTAAGAGGAGAGCCCATTTTTCAATCCAATTATCAAGTTGCGCGCTTCCGCTAAAATGGAGCTATTCACCGCCAACTGAGTTACGGACACACTTTGACGTATTAGCGAGGCTTCTCGCAATCAAAGGAACATGGCTTCGGCGCATAATCGCCTGGAAATCCACCCAATCGTCGTCCTGTGGCCCTGGGGTGGAGGCGGAACGACCCATTGCTCGTCAATCTGCTTGACCTCTGTGCCAGGTGAAACAATATCAGAATAAAGCGGAGGAATTTACAGGGGTCAACACACACGCACATGGAGAGAACTGAAAAAAAGAAGGAATAGGCGGAGGAACTCCCTTCTGTGGCAACAGTTCCTCTTTTAGCATACGGGGGCGTTCTTGGTGGGTGCGAAATGAGAGAGGGCGTGCAAAGAAGGGGCGGAACGGACATGTCGACGCTGAGTCGAGAGTGAGCCTTAATGAGGTTTGAGCGAAGGGGAAGTGGACGGTTAATGAAAGAAGGTCCGAAGAGGATGAATAGGGCGTGAGTGTGGGCGATAAGATAGAGGGCAACGCCTTATTTCGTATGTAAACCCAGCAGCGAAAAGACTGCTCACCTAGATATGTAAGAGAAAGGACGAGATTGGGCAGACCGCAGTCTGCGGAAGAACAACGAAAATATGAGCGGAGCGAGCAGCAGCGAAAAATTATTTCGTATATACTTTTCTTTCACGGGAAATGTAATTAAAAGTAAATGATGAAAAAGTAAGGCGAATAATGTCCTTAGAAGTATTCAATAATAATAATAATAATAATCATAATAATAATAATACGTCTTTATTCGGGCGAGATTGAGACTAAAAGTCTCCTCTTCCATCTAACCCATCGTCATACAATATATATATATAATCAAATTTAAGAGATAGCATGAAAAAATGAGAAGAGATGTGGATGTAAAAAACCTAAGAAAATTCTTAGGAAAAAAAAATTTATCCACTGCAGGAAAACACCCACTAAGAAGGGGGGTGTGAAAAACCTGCGCAAACCTACCGATAGTCATAACTAAAAAGATGGTAAGAAACATGATTTCCATTCATACATACTCAGTCAATATATACATATATAAACATAATCATTTTTGCATTTAAAAATCGCTCTGTACATTTATATAATAACACAAAAGTAAAAAATTAAAAATGAAGATAAACTTACAAAAAAGCGAAACAATCATACACAGATCTATATTTTAGACACATAAATACCATACATCCAGTATGTAGTCAATATTACATAAAGAGTAAACATNCATCCGTTTAGCTCATCCTTTTTACTGATCGTGGAAATTTTTCTCCATTTAAAATCTTTTTAAACTGTTTATTCCGTCATTTTGGTATGTTTTCCTCACAGTTTAACTGAATCATTCATCCCTTCATGCCTCATCTTTTCGGAATCGAAATTTGATCGAATTCCCCAGATATAGCCCACATCCGTACATCCTGTGTTCAATGAGGCCTTCTTCCTTCCGTGTATACCACCTTTCCATTAGTAAAATGATTGTACCCCTCTGTTTCCTTTGACATCCAAATATTCCTTAATACTGAATTTTTCATGATTTACGTACTTTGGTGAATCGGATAAAGAAAGGCTTCCAACTTGAGAAATATATTTCTTCATGGAGATGATCATCGTACATTGAATATAAGAACGGATTAATAAATATGAAAGACTCCGATGCGATCGCATCAAAGGTAGAGTAAATGGGGTTATCGAGGGAGAAATAGGTTGGAAAAAAGGAAGGGAACTGCGTCACGCGGCGGATGGGAAACTTAATGGAGAATGCGCGAGGTGAAGAGAGGGGGCTTGGGGAAGGAAAATATTCAGGAGCGTCAAAGTTAGCGTCGCACGGAATAAAATGAAGGAGAGGGAAGGGAATTCGCTGTATCTCCTCGAGTGTGTAAATCCGAAGCCGCCGAGATCCGCTCAACACGTGCCTCCATCTGGTTCCGTGTCGCGGAATTTATCGAAACCGGAAACATTGCCTTAACATAGTCCTCAAGCGGCGGCTGCATTTGCTTCCCAGCACTTCCTCGAAAGGAAAAGAGAAGGGAGAGGTGGAGAGGATAAGCAAATACGCGAGGAAACGGCAAAAGCAGAAGATACGAGGAGGGCGAAAAGAGAAAGTAACGAAGAGGAATCGGTGTTTAGTTGGGAACAAAGAGATAAGTGCGCAAACACCTGAATAAGGGTAATGAGAAAGCTTTGTTTTGCACGTAGTTTGAAGTGAAACTGGTAAGTGGGATAAGCCATATATATATTAGCGATTATACGTGACTGAAGTAGCTATAACTACATTTTCGGCAAAAGGGGGCTTGTCGCCTTGTCGCTTCCGTTCTTAAATGCTACGTAGAAGTTGCAGAAAATGGACTACTCCTTAGAGATTAGCAGAACACAACTTTTCCGCATCAGTTTCACCGTAGTTAGAAAACTATTTTCTGATACTAAATTGTTCTAACATCCACAATTAAGAAACAAGAGACTATGAATAGTTGCTAATTAAAGAATGTTTCTCTCAGTAGTAATCTCCTTTGTATAGGTTTTGTGTTTAATACAAGCTTTACATCTTCATACGTTAGTATATCTTGCTTGGAGTGTAACTACCTAAATGCTCGAAATCGATACTCTCAGGCGCTACTTCGTCGAAAACCACCGAAGAAAATATACTTGAAGAATTTTTCACTGCAGAAATTTTACCAAATAATTTGCTTTTGTGCATAAATAATTTCTTTTTTAATCTACTCATAATTTTTGCACAGCTAAATTTGTTCTAAATAATTTAATTTTTACTTGGAATCTATTTAAGTCATACTAGTGTCTTCATTTGATGCTTTTAGTAAAACGTCATGAGGTATGTGGAATATGTTTACCGATGAATACTCAACATTGTTATCATATTTATCGCTATAAATCCATCAGTCGCTCTTCAGCTTTAACAATGCACAGTAAAACATAAAACAGAGCTATTAATTTTTGACGAATACTCTCTCACGGAAATATTCTCTATTTCCATGCTACTCCTGTTCGTCCGATTTTCATCCTATATCATAAAACTTTCTAAAATAAATAGATTAAACACAATTTCACACATAAAAGTGGGCATATTTTATAATAATTTTCATCCCACGTAATTTTTCTTTGCTTACATGAACACATTTATATGTATTTGTTGATTACAGATAGGCAAATGGCCAGGTGGTGGTCCCTGTTACATTAGCTAAACTAAATTATTGATACGGAGATCGGGCACTTTATGTCGTTGAATGAGACCAACGATTTCTTCAAAATTGACGCATATCCGCGGAACCTAAACTTCATATTCAGCTCTCAAATTCACTCACCTGGGAAAGAGAGAACCTGTTTCGGAATATGAAAATTGAAACATTCGCGAAATATTTCACCGCTTTTATTCGTTCCTCTGCAAGCATCGGAACCGCGCATTCCCTCAGCATGTTTATATTTTATACCGTTCCTCTCACCTATTCCTCTGAGTTCTCTTTTAACTCGAATTTCCATCATTTTTCTCGACTCAACAATGCGTTCCTCCAGCGAAGCGGACATTCCATTTCCTTCTCTCGCGCGCTCATCGCGCCTTTTATCCCATCGCTCTTTTATTTTATATTCCTCCTTCCACCTCTTTTTCCTTTCCTCCTGCCTCACCCTCCTTTAATTTCCTTCCTCCGCGAGTTTGTCTCGGAAGTGGTACGCCTTGCGTTCACAACACTGTCGAAGCGCCTAAGTTTTATCGCCTCTTTACATCGCTCCTTCCCAAAGCTTCGGCGAAATCCTCGTTCTATCTTCCGCCTCACATTCGATCGTCTGAGAACGCGTCGAACCTATCACACACTTCTTGCGCTCTTGGCGGAGGCGTCTTTATTTCGTTCGGCGTCGTCGAGGGAAAGAGACGGCTATATATACAATCGGGAAAAATTTACTTACTTAAGGTGTTACAGATGAATGAATAATCGCGAGGAGAAGAGTCGATTGAGGAAGAACATCCCTAAGCTTCCGTCATGGTTACCTACTTAATGGTTGTTTTCTTGGCGACACTTTCCTATTACGGTAATATCTCACTCTATCTAACATATCGCGCTGCATAATATCTCCTCTACGGGATCGTGTCATAAAATGTGTTTTAGTTAATCGTAACTGGATTATGTTATATAAAAAATGTTGGAATACATAATAAAAATGGAAATCAAGTAAAGTCATACTACCATATTTATTGCAATATATCTATTACTTTGAAACATGTTTTTGCCATCTTTTTTATTTTGTGACTTTGCGGTTACTCTTCAGAGAGCATTTAGTGACGTTTTCAAAACGGAATTGGCATATCTACCTGCCGTTTCATTAGCGTGATCTTGTCAGCATATTTGATTCAACAGTTGTATAAATGAAATTATCATAACAATAGCTTTCAAAGCGGAGAATCCTCCATTTCGATATTCTTCGACTCTTGAATAGGGCAGTAATTGAAAATTCAACGAAGCACAGGAACTAAATATTCAGCAATTAATTAAACATTCAAAAACGTTGCATCCGTTTAGCTCATCCTTTTTACTGATCGTGGAAATTTTTCTCCATTTAAAATCTTTTTAAACTGTTTATTCCGTCATTTTGGTATGTTTTCCTCACAGTTTAACTGAATCATTCATCCCTTCATGCCTCATCTTTTCGGAATCGAAATTTGATCGAATTCCCCAGATATAGCCCACATCCGTACATCCTGTGTTCAATGAGGCCTTCTTCCTTCCGTGTATACCACCTTTCCATTAGTAAAATGATTGTACCCCTCTGTTTCCTTTGACATCCAAATATTCCTTAATACTGAATTTTTCATGATTTACGTACTTTGGTGAATCGGATAAAGAAAGGCTTCCAACTTGAGAAATATATTTCTTCATGGAGATGATCATCGTACATTGAATATAAGAACGGATTAATAAATATGAAAGACTCCGATGCGATCGCATCAAAGGTAGAGTAAATGGGGTTATCGAGGGAGAAATAGGTTGGAAAAAAGGAAGGGAACTGCGTCACGCGGCGGATGGGAAACTTAATGGAGAATGCGCGAGGTGAAGAGAGGGGGCTTGGGGAAGGAAAATATTCAGGAGCGTCAAAGTTAGCGTCGCACGGAATAAAATGAAGGAGAGGGAAGGGAATTCGCTGTATCTCCTCGAGTGTGTAAATCCGAAGCCGCCGAGATCCGCTCAACACGTGCCTCCATCTGGTTCCGTGTCGCGGAATTTATCGAAACCGGAAACATTGCCTTAACATAGTCCTCAAGCGGCGGCTGCATTTGCTTCCCAGCACTTCCTCGAAAGGAAAAGAGAAGGGAGAGGTGGAGAGGATAAGCAAATACGCGAGGAAACGGCAAAAGCAGAAGATACGAGGAGGGCGAAAAGAGAAAGTAACGAAGAGGAATCGGTGTTTAGTTGGGAACAAAGAGATAAGTGCGCAAACACCTGAATAAGGGTAATGAGAAAGCTTTGTTTTGCACGTAGTTTGAAGTGAAACTGGTAAGTGGGATAAGCCCGAAGAGTGTGATGGAGAGTAGGAATAGAGAAGGATGAGTGGAAAGAAATGGGGGATAATGATCGATTGTATGTGTTACCCTTAGATTCAACGCTAAAGATTTACAGTTTGAGAAAATTATACTGAGAATATTGAATTTGATTTCCATAGTTACTTATGCCACGTTAATAATAAATGGTAGTGTTTGTGATTGGTAATATTTTAATGTAAATTAAAGACTAAGGGCTAAATGAGTATTTCCGCATTTCTCTATTGAACATTCACCTAAAGAATAATCGAAATACTAGAGTGAAAGATAGAAATACAAACTAAGTTTGAGTTTAAGATGATTGAAAATTAACAAATGAATTACTTCAAAACCGCAAATAGCAAAAACAAAATGGAATTTTATTTTGGTGTCATCTATTCGGTGAGCAGTGATATTTCCACTCTGAAAGCTAAACATCGCAACAAAGAACACTATTATGATACCTTGTATTTCGCGTATTAAGAATTCGAATGAACTACAATTTTTTTTTGCAATATCATTTTAGGAGACAAAGGTATTATTAGAATACTGTGACAGCTATAGTGAGAAATCTACGAATAATTTCGGAGCATACATTTGGAAACACATGGATTTATAGGCATTAATACAGAGGTGGTTCTTCAGCTCGCCAATCACCGTACTCCGAAATTCGAAATCTTCCGCAATTAAGGCTATATCTGTATTTACAGGCATAAGATACCATAATTTTCTGCCGATTTATGAAAATAAGTATGTCGAGATATTATCTCCCCATTCCAACGCAAATTTATCATCGCCTCATTAATTGGACCGACTCTCTTCGTCCCTTGGAAACCAAACAAGTTAGGTCCGTAACTTTTTATTTTGTTTGCTCATCAGCGGCTGCTGTATTAGCTCATTCAACCGCGATCGGTCGCGGCCTTTCTTATTAAGCAGGTCCCCTCTCTCTCTTTCGAGCAATTCGTCCTTCGAGCTTTTTTATTTCCTCTTATCGCGCACAACGGTGTCGTTAGCGGCTTTCAATGGAGAAAATAAGAGGGCGAGGAAAAATGTAGCGCGTTGCTCATTAAGGCGCGTCTTCAAAGGGGAGAGGTTTAAAGGGAGAGCTCTCGACACCTCATCATGAGCGAGGCCAGGCGGTGTCACAGGCGTCCTTAACAAACAAGATGACTAAAGGGCCAGCCACGTCCCGTCCATAACCTCTCCCGTTTTCACACACCTTCAATCTTTGTCTCTCGAACCCTCGCACAGAACCTCTTCTCCCACCATTCGTCTCTTCCTCCAAAGCTGTCTTTCTCATTCTCATCTCCATTCCGCTACCCTAGACTCTCGTTGTTTGATCCTTCACCTCCCTATTCTCTATTTCCACCTTTCCTTAAATTCCCTTTAGCATTTTCTTTTCTTCCTTTCATTCCATTTTCCTCCGTTTACATCTTCATAGTTTATTCGTAATAATAATTTGTAATCTTACTCCTTTCCTAAATTCCCTTTCTCGTCTTCTACTCTTTCCTTCATTAACCTGTATCTACGTAGATTATTAGTCATATTAGTATTATTTCTTGTTAATCTGCAAATTGGACCCTGCCCCAGGTGGCAATCTTATACGTGAGTCATAAAAATATACTTAAAGCGATAAAAATTTAAAATCAGAAATTTCTAAAATCAGATAAAATACGCAAAAGTAATAAAATTTTAGCCAGCATTGCTTTGGTCAATGAAATAGATCTCTGTCTGAGTTTCACTTTATTCGAAAGTTAAATTCCTCCGAAAGCCACCATAGGTGTATATTTATTTATTTCCCCAAATTTCCCCAAACATCCAATCACAGGAAAATCACGGCGAGGTTGTCGATCAGAAGTGCACGAGTTCCATTCTCTTATCGAAACATTCCTACCTTGGTGGTACCTTGGTGTTGGTAGGCTAGTATTCTAACCACATCGTCTCCTTTTGTAAAATGAATTCAATATGCTATGTGTATATATTTAATAGGATATATTACATGATATCCATTACAAATTTTCACCCTGATAGTCTTGTATTCCTATCACACCTTGCAATATTGCACATAATGTTAATTATAAGTAAATTTTTATCACCAACCTTTTACATTACATTTAATCTAATGGATAATTTACTCTCATGACACTGAGTTCTACAAATTCTGTTTCCAATACCTTCTTCCTCGCATTTCCCTTCTACGCATACTTTGCTCATCCCTGAATTTCTCTCAATTCCCTCAGCTTCTCTTTTCTTCGCTTCTCCGCCCAAACTTCATCCTCCCTCTCCCCGCTGTTTTTTGACTTCTTACCCTGGCCGGTCGGAAGGAATGAGGGTAAAAAAAATCGCATTTAAAGGAGATTGACGCGAGACGAGGAAGTTCTTTAAAAAAATTCCCTGAAAGAAAAGGATCAGAGGGAAAAAATGAGCGGGACGGAGTAGGCGATCGGAAAAATTGGAAGCTGAGCTTATAAGTACGTTGGTTCACTCAATAATTCTCGTCTCGGCGAAAGGTTCCATCACAAAGGGCGAGGAGAAGGACATTTAAGGGAGTATGAGCGGAGGAGGTTTTAGGTGCGAGGAAGAGGACGATAAGGGCTTGGCAGCTTCCATTGACTCGAGAGATGGATCCCGCATTATGCGCACCGGAGACTCCGGTGTGCGTGTTTGTGAGCGAAGAGTTAAAGAGGTGTAGAGAGTAAATGAGATGACGTAGGTATGCTCTCTCTCTCTCATTCTGGGGCCTTTGATTTGCGACTCGGCTCCAGTAGTGGGAGGTCGATCCAGAACAATTCGCAGGGAGATGTCAGAGTTTACGTCCTGATATCTGCCTATGTTAATGCAGCGTGGTAATGAAATTCACCGTATCGTATTCGGGAAGAAGAGGAATATAACCTTTTATAACTATGGTGATGACATTCTGGTAAGCTTGAAGCTTTTATGCTGAACTGTGATAGGTATCAAACTGGGAAAAAGTGAGAGTGAAAGGAAAGGTTAACTCCATAAAAAAAATCCCGGGGGAAAAAAAGATTGACTCCTAAAGTGTGAACGGCTTGTTGTGATGCCTATTACTTCCTGTGTTAATCGGTAAAAATCTGCGTAAAAATAGTCAGCGATTTCCTAGCTCTTAAATTTTTAATAGAGAATATGTTAAGTAGTTCATTTACTGACATTCTAACGTTCAGTTAGAGTATATATTCAAAAGAAACTGATGCCACATATTTAACACATTTTATGCAAAGCTTTCAGAATCTACCAACAGATTAACCAATTTTCTTGGATAAATGATCATACCTGGCAGGGTAATTTAAATTTATTAAGGCAAGAGTGGTTGACTGGATGCGAAATCATCATCGTCAACGTCATTAATGTCCTTCCATGAAAAAAAGCTTTAACATGTAAATTTTATACCTAATATGCTTTTTATTGTCGTTAATTTACTATTAATTGGCAAGGCTAATAAATGGTTTACAATCTCAGGGCAAATAATATGTTATATAATATTTTGGATTTTTAAGTCTCAGTTTGCAACACTTTAAATATTTGAAGTCAATTATAAATATTTGTGTTCCATTTCCTTATTAATTTATAGCTTTCTCATAGTGTACCTCGTATTGTACCGTATTGACAAGTGGGCCACGCATTTACCTGTAATGCAAGCGATCTCGGGTTTGATTCGCAGAATGACCTCAGCTGTCAAAGCAATTTAACAGTACTGCTACTCGTATCTTTTGGGAAGAAGAAATAAAATAAAGTGCCTTAACAAAAGGTAAACTCATGAAATGAAAACTTTAGAATAAATAACTTTACAAAAGTTATTTTTTAACTGTAACAGCTATGAACTAATTCATTGTGAAAAGTGGAGACTTAGATGACG
The DNA here is from genome assembly GCA_000376725.2 of Ladona fulva. Lineage (NCBI taxonomy): Eukaryota > Metazoa > Arthropoda > Insecta > Odonata > Libellulidae > Ladona > Ladona fulva. The sequence continues at coordinate 991,934 of KZ308408.1, read as the reverse complement.
AACCTTATTTATAATTCTCCGTCGTATTTCAGTAAAAAGGATGGAAAAATTAAGGCAGACAGAAATAGTGATTATCCTATGTAATCAGTTATATTGCAAGATTTGGAAATTTTAAAAGCGATCTCAAATCTGCTGTATATCTTAGATTTCATTGGTCTACGAGAAATGAAGATATTCCAAATATAGAAAGGAAAGTTGGGTTCATTTCCATTTTACATAAACGCGACGCATTGTGGAGAAGCGAAATCGTCTGATTTTCAACAGAGAGAGCGTCGTATTCACCACTCAATTGCGCTTTCTCCCGTTGGTGCAGCTTATATTCTGGAGCAACCATGCGACCTCTTAGAATTCGTCAGCGCCTTCCCAGAGAAATCTCCGAATGTTCCCTCAAGCCCTTCTCATTCCGAGCCCTTCGTTTTCCTTTAATGACTGCACTGCAAGCGAATATGAGAAATAAAAGAAGGATATGAAGAGGGTGCTTGATAGGAAGGGATGTGACGAAGTAGGTCTTTTAAAGACTAAATTTTCACGTATGAACGCTCACGGCGTAAACCTTTTACAGAGCAGTTCACTCTATACGAGTATTTCTAGCCACGATAAAAGGTTTTCATTTGTGGTCCAACGCACAGTCCTCATTTCCTACAAATTTTAGTTTATTTCCTTTTTCGGAATTGGAAAGATTATTGACCTCGCATTTACCGAATCGAACTATATACCTAATTTCCCATGCATTTGGTTTCTTAAAATACTTCTTTTTATCGAAAATCTCTTATTGATGAACTTATCGATCCTGTTTTTAACTGTACTTCAGGATGAAGAAAGGGAGTACGTGTATTTTCTAAAAATCTATGAGGAACATTAATGTCTTTTGATCTCCTTATGATGATGTACGGTTTGGATATAGTTTTAAATAAAATTGTAATACTTAAATAATTTCTGCCGTATACAAAAGATAGTTAAACTGCATTATTCTGCAAAAGTGTCGTCAAGAATTGAAATTTCAAGGTTATTGGCTGTTTTCTTTGACAATGTTTTATTGAATCCCTAACGTGGATTTGAGTAATAAATTAGCCAATAATGGGGAAGTCACCCGATTTGCAACCTTGGCAATAGATGCGATTTGACTATAATGTGGGAAGGTGTTCAAATTAAAAATCAATACTAAATTTATTTGGGGGAATACTCACCATCTAATGAATATTTCTCGACAAAATGGCATTTTAACAGCTGGCTTGAAAGAATAGATTGGAACTAATCCAGAAATTAATCCATAAATATGGAGCATCCACTGTGGCACCATTGGGCAAAGGTAGGAGGAGCTCATCAGAAAAGCCAGATAGACTGACTGGCAGACATTTTCCGGAAGTAAATCCCTCATCGGGAAACAAAAAAACATGCCAGCAAAGGATGTGTCGTTTGCTTTGCCAAAAAAACACAGGAAAGACACGATATATATGTGCAAAGACTGCGAGGTTCCGTTATGTGCTGCACCGTGCTTCCAGATTCATCATACGGAATTGAATTATTGATAAAAAATAGGCAATCTTGTATGTAAATATTGTAAATATAGAACTTAGTGCCAATGGGAGAATTTCTGCAACAACATGGGCAAAGTCAATTGTGGACACAATGGTAAAATTTTAGTTTATTTTTATTATAGATTTAAACATATTAACAGGAACAAGCGGCATAAGTGACTACTATATTTGAATATTTCTAGCAAAATACTATAGCTGACGTTTATTCTGAGAGTAACTCAACTTAGACACTCGAAAACACCAAAAAGGAGATTGACGCGAGACGAGGAAGTTCTTTAAAAAAATTCCCTGAAAGAAAAGGATCAGAGGGAAAAAATGAGCGGGACGGAGTAGGCGATCGGAAAAATTGGAAGCTGAGCTTATAAGTACGTTGGTTCACTCAATAATTCTCGTCTCGGCGAAAGGTTCCATCACAAAGGGCGAGGAGAAGGACATTTAAGGGAGTATGAGCGGAGGAGGTTTTAGGTGCGAGGAAGAGNAGAGAATATTAAAACATAACTTTTAAATCAATCAAGTTTATACATTAATTCCCCACCAGGTGAAAGTTAAGGAAAATTTTAATCCCCATTTAAGGGGTTAAGGCTCATAGATCATTGTTAACTTAAGATATTCTCTAAAATTATATAAGGATAGTTGAATAGAAAAGGATAATTTATAAAATTGCCCCTTACCGTTATGTACATTCCCCCTCTCACACTTCAAAAGGTGGCTTGCAAGGTATTTTTGTATGTACATGTAGACGTTGATGTATACACAGTAGTATTAATAAATGGACAGCCTTTCCACTGGAGATTACTGGGACTGGATAATACCTCACAGGCTCTTGGATCTGAGCCCTTTTGGGAAACTCTGATTGAATTGAGATTTCCTTGACTTGTCTTAACTTGAGGACCGTACCTCAGCGCAATCTATTCTATCAGATGGATCTTAAAACTCTTATTGGCACGAAAATGCAGCTAAATTGCCTTGTAACGTTTTGGTGTTGTCTTTTCATTATTTTTCGAGTGAATGAATCACAAATAGGTGATAGAAGTTGTTGTAATTTTAAAAGTGCTTCGACAGCTCAGCTCATTTTGCACCTGAGTCCCCAACGGAATCGATCCCGGAACCCCTTTCATCAAATTAGAACGTGTTATTCACATTGCTATCCGGAGGCTCTACATAAATAGATACATAAAAATAGTTTATTTTTTAAATCGATTATGTCTTCCATATTGAAGCTCTCATATTGATTCGCATCTTGGTGCTTCCTGGTGATAGTAAATATCGGGTCGGGTAACTAATGAAGATATGCAAAGCAGCTAGATTCCTTATCATGTTTGTCTCTCATTGTTTACCTGACCTGTAGCTACGTCAATTTATTTTATAAAAATGTTATCTGAGTGATTTCTTGTCATAAAAAATATTTACAAGGGATGGGCTTGGAACTATGTCACTAGGTTTGGATAATTAGTTGCATTTGGGTCATCTGTCACAGAAGCGCCATCATAAGAATAGTGCTGCACGTAGAGTGCTGGAGCATCCTCCATTCTAACGCTTATCACGTCGGCCTTTACACCTTAACATCGACATGTTTTAAGCTTTTGTGGATCGTAGAGCGTGTCAAGGTTGCGGCGAAACAAAGGATTGGATGTACAAGTAGTGTAAGCTAAGTACAAACAAAGGGTGTTGCATACAAAAGGGAAGAGATGAGTCATGCGAAAGTACGCATGGTAACGTGTGTGAAGAAGTGGCTCTTTGATGCATTTCATTGTTTCATTTCCGAAATCCCATTAACAATATTAACTATTTTGAACCAATTTCTGTTTCTTTAAATAGTATGGAAATGTATGCTTTTGTTAGTGAGTAAGTTTCAAATGAAATGCCTGTCGTTTATTCTACCTCTTAACGAAGTATATGATTACCTTTCAAAAATGAATGGAATTTCGATTATTGGAGTTTACTAAAATACGCGCAAAGTGTTCAAAATCTATCAACTCTTTCCGCTCGCGGAAAGTAATTTTCTCCCAATCAAAGAAACTACTCTGAAATGGAATTAAGTAGAGTACCAAACTTTCTCATTTCTTATTATTCTGTTTTACCTCCTTAAAGTCAGAGTTTTCCCTCAGAGTGTGTTACCTTGGGTGAATACTCGAACTTTTTTTCGAATATTCACTCTATAAAATCCATTACCAAGGAAACTTTCCCTGCTTTCACCACTCTCTTTCACTTTTATTTTTTCTCTCGTATTTAATATATTCATGCTTATTCCTTTTCACCTGGCTGTCAAACTTATCCTTTACTCATGATGCATTCGAAGAATGTTTCAAGCTTTAAGTCATTTTCAGGCTTAATCGAAGTATCAAAACTATTATTAACTGGTAGAGAGGAATTTAGTCGCGCCATTTGTTACTATAATTCGTCTATTGTATATCTCAAACCTTTACGCCATGCAATTCTTATTTGCTTATGAAACACTCATGAAAACCAAGCAATCAATAAATAACGTCTTATTGATCATGAGTTAAAGAAATCGTTTAATGATTTACAGTTTTTATCTCCTTTAGCTCTTATCTACAGAAATCAAGCATTTGCATATGGACCTTTTGTCAGTTTCATCTAAGAAGTTGGGTGTCATTGGTGGGAGTCAATATAACCTCAAATTTCTTTCAATTTTACTGCCCTATAAATGCTGTTATAATTGATTTAACCTGAATAAAATAGTCCCTTTGAAAACCTAATATGAAACTTTTTACCTCGTAATTATTTTTTATATTTTTATCAAGCAAGTGACATAAAAATGTCCCTTATTTACAGCATTTCGTACTGTTGAAGATTGTTCCTTTTAGAACCTTATGTATTAATATTTATTTATTTATTAAAATTTGCATTGCAATTTGGCCATTTGGCCAGGTGGCAACGCTGTTAGGGGCGTGCAATGGATGGTTAACAATTGATAAGCCTAAGTGACATTTCCTCAGGTTTGCTATGATACTTGACGGAAAACATATACAACAGCCTTTTGAAATATTAATTTAATTAACCGACCGACCATTATTCCGTCGGAGACTCGTAAAATAAATTATCCTCAAGATTTTTAACTATTTATTCTCCCAAAAGAGAAAATTAACTATTTCATGGATCCCACTCCTGGGCAAACTATTAGCAGGAGCTTTAAAACAATATTAGCCTCTCTCAAACATTTTAAATACAGGATATTTTAGAGGCAGTGATGGATTCTTACTCGCTACATATTTGGAGAGAGATGAGGAAGAGGAGAAGGAAAGTTGAAATAAGGGGAGGATGATTTGGATATACTTCCAATTCCATTTCCATCAATTCCTTTTCATCCCCAGTTTTCTGAGGTCATGGGATTGGACTCTCCTGCGAGAAGAGGGATAGCCCCCGGATCGCTCCCCATTTTCTCCCCCACCTTATCCCGTCACCACCGCATCCATCCACTCTTTTTCATTCCAACTCGCGCCAATGGGAAAAAACACAAGGGAGCCGCGTCGCTGCTGTCGTAATCCGAAATCGTTGAACTCTCCAAAATCCCTTTGCCTCTCCTTCCCTCACGCGCCACACAAAAGACTTTATTTCCACGTTTTACTCTTTCGCGTACACTCCTCTTCGCTCTTTTCTTCCCATTCATTCTGCTCCCACGAAAACATTGTATTGTTTCTCTAGCACTACTTATCATCACACTTCTTACCCAGTGGGATACCAGCCATGGTTATTTTCCTAGTAAGATTATTAGAAAAAACAATCAGCGAATGAATTTGAAAAATTTCAAGTGAATTTTTTATATTATTATTGTTTTTAAAATGTATTTAATTTGATATTGTTGTTTTATAATTAATTTTATTATAGTATATTATTTTAACTTTCAATTTTTGAAAATATTTATATACCTTATACATCACATCTAGTAAACATATTTACAGTACGTAAAAACGAAAATTTACAAATAACAAATCGCTTCTTCCAGTAAAGTCTCCAATTTATTCATATGAATATGTCTTTCTACTTCCTCAGTCATATATTTACACTTATATATGTACCCTGAAAGCAGCCTTTTGGCGTGTGGCAGGGGGTTAATGCAACATGACTCACCTTTTTTAATTGATTACATTCGCGAAAAAAAATGAATCACCAATTTCATTTAAAGCATCAATTTCTGTGATTTTTCTCTCAGTATCAGAACGGTCTATGTAACATGGAAGATGCACAATATTGGCTACATATTCTAAGAACGTATTACCTCTAAAAATGTAATTAGTAAATTAAGCAGTATTTTAAATATTACATCTTATAGAGATTCCCATTCTGTGTTCTGAAGCCACTAAGTAATTCTCAGACATTTTTGTAAATGTATAAAAATGTATCGCCATTCTCTGTACCTTTTCTAATTCTCGTGAACAGCAAATTTCGGCAGGATCCCCATTACTACATAATTACTCAAGGTGAGGCCAAACTAACTTATAATCTCATCACTAAATATACATGTATATGTGTGTGTGTGTGTACGTACACACACATATA
>KZ308408.1:922359-974396 GCA_000376725.2 Ladona fulva | reverse complement strand
TTAGGAAGATAACAGGAGTGACAGACATCATAGATAAGGTAAGATCACTGAAATGGATGTGGGCAGGCCATGTTGCAAGGAGAAACGACAACCGATGGACATCAGCAGTTCTGAACTGGATACCAAGAGACGTGAAGAGACCAAGAAGAAGACCAAGGGACCGATGGAACAGAGACATCATTCAGTATTTAGGGGTAACATGGCAACGAGAAGCTCAGAATAGAGAGAATTGGAAAGCGCTTGGAGAGGCCTACATCCGACGTCGGATTGAAAATGGCTGATGATGATGATGATGATACCAAAAGTAAATTATAAATATTTCACTCATCATGATATGGTAGAAGGACCAACTATTTATATACATTTTATTATTACTTTATATATTTCACATTCCCTTTGGCTCTTTAGGAAATAAACCATTAGTAAATATGCCTCAAAAATTCTTACTGAGGGTCTAATCAGACATTTTTTCATTACAACTTCTTCTGATATTTTCTTCAGTATCATTTCTGTTAATTTTAGCCGATTTTCAATTATTGATTACGGCCTCTAACTCTAATGAAGTCATTTTATCAACGTTATTGCTATTATTACTATTTCTTGCCTAATTTATTTTCTACTCGACTACGACTGCAGCTCAAATCTCATAGTAATGGAATTTTACTTTCTCTTATTTGCGTATCTATCAAACTGTGATAATTTAATTGTTTTACGCAAAGCAATATCGTACTCCATAAGTAAAATGTCAGCAGTTTTTCTTTATCGACATGTATTTAATTGGTCAAATTTATCCTCCTCCTACTAAACCCATTTAAGTCTCATCTAATTTATCTATATTTCTAATGATAATCAGTTATTCCCTCAATTAAAATATATAAATAAGTTTTTTACATTGAATCACATAAATAGACTTGCACTGTCCAAACGTTATTCATTTACCACGAATGTATTTCCAATGAGAAATAACATGACCATCAGAAATGGAAACTTTACATTAACCAGACTTCATACGCTAAATGTTGGGGAATACAATGCACTTAGTTTGTGCTGTTTTTGTCTCCACTCTTTAACCATTTGCGTATTTATCCAGCGAGATGTTAAAATCCTTTAGCTGGTGATCGTGAAACTTCACATTAAAATCATCTGCTTAATTAATAATTTGAAGTGAGTCTGAATTTCTCGGTGAAATTTTATTCCATAAATATTTCAAGCAACTTTTAGATTTCAAATCTACTATATGATATCATCCTCCCTATTTTCGCGGAATCCCTGAAACACCGAATCATTAATCAAACTATGAAAAATTGATCCTTCCACCTTTGACGGCTTAATAAACAATATGCTTAAAATATAAAGTTAAATAACGGCACATGTTGGCATCGGTTTTTTAATTTAAAGGAATTGCAAGTTAAGTTGAATACTGAAGCGTATCACAGGAACATTCGCGCAAGTAAATAATGAGATAAGGCAAAAGTCGCACAGAGAGGACACGCCTCCCTCTTTATCCTCACCATTGTTATTTTTTAACGAATCGACATCAAAACCTTTCATTTTTCTTCCAGTCACATCCGCGCCTCTTTCTCTTCCTCCGATTTCCTTCACGCCTTAAGCACTGTCGTAATAATCTTCTCTCCTTGCAGACCTTCGGCCCGATTCATCAATTCCTGTCTCTCTAGCGTCTTTCCCATTAAACTCAATTCATTACCCTTTGAGTCGATCCCTTGTGTTCTCTCACCTACAATGGAACTTCTTCCTCCTTTTCCGCTTCGGCTCTTTTATTTTTTTTGCCTTCACTCGCTTCCAAATCTTTCGATTCCTCCTTTACAGTCCCCCTTTATTGAAGAACTCGTTTCAATAAAGGCGTGCGCGTGCAAATTCAAACATTTTTCCATTCCTCTACTTCGCAAACATCGTTCCCCTCCTCTGTTTTATTCATTTCGTCGGCTTCTTTCGAATATGCGTTGAATTTTAAACGCGTTGCGCGAATTTTATACGTCTAGGAATAATCGTGCTGAAACGTATCTCTACGTACTACTTAGAAAATTTTTTCTCGGTTAAATTATTAATACACTTCCTTTGCCGCCGTTGCTAGTTTCTGCAAATTTAACGAACTAGCGCTACGAAAATCGCGTTTCTGTGTATTTGTCTTATCGATCATTGAGCCGAAAATAGTAAAAAGAACTTTCGTGGAAAATCAGATCCCTTCCACCGTAAGCATAACATGGCGAAGAAGTAGGTCATACTCAAGATGGCTACATTCCATGAAAAATTACTCTAAACTCGGGGATTTTTTCCTAGTTCCGCCTCATCTATTTTACGGCGCAGTTCCGCTCTTACTCCTCTGATCTTTTTATCCTCTCTTGTTGATATCATGTCTAGAAGGTGCGCCCGCCACCCATCTCTCATGCTGAACTCCTTCCCAAGATGGAGAACGTGGCGATTGATTGTGAGCCGCGCACCCATCTGCTTATTTATTTATGCGGAAACATAAATTAAGTCTTCCCAAGGAAAGAGGATTAATCATTAATTCATACCATTCGCTCAGAGATCGCGTTACTTAAGGTTCTCCTCCTATGTTATTTCTCACAAGATTGACACCCAATGAAATTAATAAAAATTCGGATAAAGTTACTTGAAAAATATATAAAAATTTCAATTTTAGAATGGGATAGTCGAATATCGTAGGATAAAGGAAAGGAAGGTAACTTAGTAGGTTGTAAAACCTACTAAGTTACCTTCCTATATATAGAATATCGTAGTATCAACAGTAGATATTCGCGGCGCTTTCACCAATTTCAACAAGAAATAAATCTAAAAATACAGAACAAAAGTATAGATGGTAATGAAGCTTGCTTTCATACCATGGTAGAGTTAGTTATTTGTAAGTGAAAGTGAAAAAAATGAATCAAATCAGTCTATAAGATAGCAATAAAAATTCAGGAAATAACGACAAAATATTTTTCTGTGACGATAAGCCTTAATGAATAACAAGCAAATATTTCTAATTCATTGTTATACAGTCCTTTATTCTGGAATAGCAAAATGATTTTACAAAATTTCAACGCCGCTATAACAAAATACTCTCGCTAATGATCCGAGGGGATGGAAATGATATTACATTAGCTTGCACCATACTTTGAATACAAGTTATCTAAGAATGAAAACTACGAGAGAGAACACTTGATAGTATAATGAAATTTGCTAAAATAAATGCAATTTTTCCCTTGTAAGAAAAAAATGCAGATACTGAAAAATTTATAATTTATATAACGGTTTTACACAAAATAAAATAAAATCAACAAAATAACAACCAAGGCATCCTATTTTAATCCCTGTCGTAGACGTTTATCTTTATTCACAGACGCACGATATAACGCGTCAAATTTAAACTTTTTATCTCTTCTACTGCAAAGAAAGAGTCCATTAAGAAATAAAATTTCAAAAATATCTCTTAATTCATATCAGAGAACTCTACGTAAGAATTTCTACTTAAGAATTGTACGTAACTAATTAACTTTTAAAAATTAACAAGTATTATCACCAGGATCACATGAAATATACTATGATAGGAAATTGTCGCTTATGGAAGAAAATCAAAAAGACGTTATCGCTAAGGGATAAATGAGAATGAATAAAGTATCGCAAAGCAAAGGGGTTGGACGGATGCTATCGGTTCGGGGGAAAGATTTCGGAAACATTGGTGTCTTCTCTCGAAGCAGATGATCGAGTTCGTGAGAGGAAAGTGTGTTCGAATGAGACTCGTGGAAATGCTTATGGAGGAAAACGAGGCGGGGCCGAAACGGGAGCAGGAAGGAAAGATAGAAGGAGTTGAGGGAAATAATCCATTTCAAGGCAAAAAGAGAGGCAGTTTGAGCGAGACGGGGGATCGGAGGGAGGTTCATATTTTATATGCGTGAGCTATTATTTATTTACGGTCTTATTTTTCGTTATTTCCGAGTCGGAAGATGGATGCCAGGAGGGTTCAGGGGACCAGAGGAAAGATGAGTATGGATATAGGAGGCCTTGGGTATTAAGGCTCTTCCCCTTCCCGGCGTGTGTGCCTGCATGTGGGCGCGATGTCGAGGCTTGGGTGTCGGGGGGTCTCTAGACAGTCTGTGCAGGGGAGGATGATACCAGAGGGGGTGGGATAAGGGTACGTTTATGAGGGATAGAACCTGAAACGCGGGGGAAGGAATAAGGAGCAGGGGGGTTTGAAAAGAGGGGACGGAAAGCCCCGCGCATCCATCAATCTTCGTATGTGCGACAGTCAATGCGCGGGCCAATCATATTAATACTTTTTGCGCCTCACCCTCTCTCTTGGAAGCGGACCCTCACATTACGGCTTTCCGGAGTAAAAACTACAATAAATCGTCTAAGCTTGTTTGCGGAGCTCAATTTTGTTCTCTGCGGCTGATCATGGAAATATCGATTCGCTTTATAACGCCCTTTTACCCGGACTTTTGAGAGGATTATTAGCGGAAAATGGGATGATACGAAAATTTGGTTTCTTTTCGGAAACATAACTCATGATCATGTCCGCGTCTGAAAGCCTTTAAAGCCGTGGGTGCTCTCTTGCTAAGACAAACGAGTGATGTTATTGAGCGAAATAGTGACTAGAAAGGCCTATCTTACACAATGGGCTGTAATGAGGGCACATACTATATCTTAACATTTAGTAAACCAAAATATAACAGTGTGCTAAGGAAATAATCGGATTTCGCGCAGTTGGAAATCTGTGATACATAGCTTAGGCAAAACAATATCTACCTTGCTGTAGAAAACTTGAGGATTGGTATTGTGAATTGCCTGAAAAATTAGAAGCGGTGTAAGAAAGAAATTACAAAATACAAGACCACATAAATAGCATAAAAGAAATATCTGAAAGTATGTCATACTCGTAACTCGACAGAGATGTCAAATAAAATCATTTTATTTGCCTCTTCTGTTTTTGTTTTTTTTCCTACCCTCACAAACATCTATTAATTTGATAATTTATAGAAGAGGCGTGAACGGTAACGTTAGACGAGCATCCCCTACTATTCCCTTGCCAGAAAATTCCGATTAGCCAGAACTTGAACCTGGGACCTTGGGATTTGAGTTCTATCAAGCTAACCTCTCCGCCACCATAGGTGGTAACCCAAACCATTGTATTTACGCGATTTGAGGTAGCTTATTGGGTATATTCCGAGATAAAGTGATTAGCAATTAATGATACCTGAAAGTTTTATGGTTGGAAATTGAATGGAATGAGTTATTATCAATTGGTAACAATCAATTTTTGTATTAACAGTTGATTAATGTTTAACAGAATGGTTTATGAAATCGTTTGGATGAATGATTCATCTCTTTTTTACGCCCCTATTTAACTTACGCAACTAATGGTCTTTTTGCTTCCAAATCAGGAACGTCCGGAATACTCCTAGGGTATCATGATACGTAGTGCGATAAATTTCCACTGCCTCTGATGCTTCAGCAGTGAGCTTCTGTATTTCTTGGCAATGCCTCCATCCGCCTCTTTGCGTATCCTTTCCAACTGTTTATCAATGATTAATGAACGGGCGAGCGGAAGATAATTGAATTTTCCTCGGCAAATTTACGTGCAATAGCCGAAACGAGTTTGAAAGAAAACTTTTGATGGGCACAAAGAACAAGCTTCCTTTGATAGAATGCATAAATAGTCTCAGTTCCTAGTTATTCGCTCACTCTTGACGAGGAATTCAGAACAAAATGACGTTTGAAAGTCTATTAGTGGTGTAATCACATTCGATTTGCCAACTTCGCATACGAGCACGGCATATACTCCTCCCGCATCTCAACATCTGCACGTTCATTAACTTCCTTCTGGCCTCCATAAAGCCATTTTCTCTTATCAAAATCCGCATGTCACGAGTCACTGTCAATTCGATCCATTGACGTACGTATTCCCGGACAACGTACTCCCTCTCCTCATCTTTGTGCACATCCTGACCTCTCAGCTCTCATTTTCCCAACTCTTACTCTTCTATCTCTTTCTACACTCCTCTGTCTACGCACACTACCACCGTTTCGATATCTGTTCGACCATACATTCTTTCGTCCTCGTTTCTCTAAATCAGCTTCTACCTCTACTGTTTCATCATTCCCTCTCTCTCATCTCATCTTTTTTAGTGCTGAGCACGATTTTATCATGTGTTTGTGAAAATTAAAAACTGCTCTCGAAATTTTACATTAGTTATCCTTATTTTAAGGATGAAAAGCATCCTCCACCAAACCATTCATTCCAAAATATATAATTCGGATCGAAAAATCTTTTCTTTCACCTGCTTGGTGTTTTGAGCAAAATTAGCTTATTATTATAATCTGCTGTAATTTTTTTCTCTGGAAAAGCTCTTTTAGTCGTGTTTATGTTATATAAATAATGATTATTGAGATGGGTCAATAAATCCCCAAGCGGAAGGAAGGCATACTCAGACCAAACATGGCGAAACACAAGTAATGAAATCCATCTGAAGGCATAGTTCGCTCGCGTATAAACTTTTTGTCTCACTAAAAGAGGTGCATGCTGTTCGTTTTCCTAGTCGGCTACAGTCACAAATCGATAGAAAAAATAAATATTTGAAGAAACTAGCTGTAGCATTTTTTTCTCTGATTTTTTTTGCCTCTAAAACATCGAGGGCACATCTGCAACGACTCACGTGCACATAATTTCCAAAGCTTGCGCAGAGTAAATATGTTCGCGAGAATTTCATTCTTAACAGCAATTAGATTGACATATTCGAGTGATCAGATAAGTTCATGGATATTTCAAGCTAAATCATTCCCGAGAGTAATTGCAAAATGAATCTCTAATTTTACCGTTATTTACTGACTGTTATCTGCAATAATTAGCTTTCTTAGGACATAAATACAAGTTCAAATTCGCATTTACTCACAAACGGAAAACACCAGGGCATAATATTGCACATTAATTTTCAAGTCGAAAATGTAAAGAAAAAAAATTCTTTATATTTTGCACTGCCTCAAATTCGTCGTACTGATGGGAATGACTAATTGTATGATTCGTACAAACACCTTCGTTTACAATTCGTTATTTAATTTTATTTATAGTGAGTTCCTCGTTATGTTTGTTTCGATGTCATCATCCTCTCCTTTCTTTTACTTTCTTCTCCGCACTTCTCCCTTGGGTTCCTCAAGAGGATGACATGGAGCTCGCTATGATCCAAGTCTTTCCTCACTCGTCAAATGGCAGAGAATTTTTCATATATGATGCGACGATCAATTTCTGTTCTCACGATGCCTTAACTAAAATTTTCTTTTCTACCTCGTTGGGAATCTTCCTCGGCTCTTTCTCACTGAAGCCTTTAAGAGGATGAAGCAAATGTGGTTATCTATGCCCATGCATTAAGAGGTGCATTGGAAATGGGCGTTAGAGAACAGATCCTGATTTATGCATATTTTATGAAGGAAGAAATTGGAGTGAGAGATTTAAGGGGAAACGAAGGTGGGAAGAAAAGGTAATAAAACATATTAATTAGTGGCGAGAAATATGTACTCGAAGGAAAGAGAGAGAAGGTAAAGAATGAAAGAAGAGAAAGATTGGAACATACCCTTAATGATTAATGAGATGTCAAAGAGCAAGAGAGCTTGATAATAAGACAGTTGAATTTCAATAACAATAATCATAATAAAATATATTCCAATCTTCTACATGCATATATTCCTAACGAATGAAAACAAAAGGACAAAAAGGAAAGGGGAAATATAGGTACAAAACAAGAAACATCTGTTTTGTGGTTCACTCAAATTACATTTACACGCAGCCAACAGCAGTAATTTTAAATTTTAACATTGAGCTGAGTACCAAAGTACCAAAAATATGTTTGTGTTTATAAAATTTCTTCTATTTTCTCATTTGGGGATAGCCACTATTTTGCCTTTCTTAGGAAGCCAGATTTTGAACCTATATTTGCAAACTTTACTGGAAGGAGACAATATGTTTTTTACGATAGTTACACGAATGTTTAAAGAATTCATATTTGGGTCTTGGAACATTTACAAATCGTGTCGATCTCAGGCATTTTTGGAATTTTTTCGGTTTCATTCTGTTTCCTCCCATAATATAAAATGGCTGTATTAGTGATGACAGTCTTAAGTAGCTGGTCTGGAAAACCCCGAAATACAAAATGGAATTTGGTAACTAAATATGGTGAGTATCGAAAACAGAGAGAGTATAAAACATTGATATTTGACCCTTTGTCAATCTTTTTGTTCAGTGCTAAAGCGGATGGATAATTAAAAGACAATTGAATTAATTAAGCAAAGTATGAATATAAACGACGACGAGTTAGAGATAATAAGAACAATCGTAAATAATCCTTTCGATTATTAATTAATCTAAAACTTGTCAAATAAGTATACCTTTGACTAAATGTATTAAAATATGGTATTCCCTTCCGTTACTATATCTATTGACACTTAAGAAGTTGTCGACTGATAACGGAGAATCATCGACTGAGAAAGAGAAATTATTTACTTTCGCTCATATATTTTGCATAGCTTTTGAAATTTAATCTTTCATTCAGAAACTCCCTCGTTCATCACCTCTTTTTCATTACATATCTTTGGTAACAAAATTTACGATATACAGATTAATCTGTGTAATTTAAGTTGGGAACCTTTAAGTTCCAGCCATCATCATAAGGTTTCTTGTGAAAGCTAAGCTTTAATGCGTAAGGGTGTCCCGTTTGCGATCCAATTGAGTTATCTGAGGAAGAAAAATCAGATAATATTTCCGAGCTAGGAAAAAATATCGATGTTGAAAATCCCATCATATATTTTGATAGCCCCAAAAAATGGGATAACTGATACTATATGTGACACTACGGTGCAACATTTCTTACTTCAATGGTGTGAGGAAATATTAATCTCGCAAGAGATAACACATCCTAATCTCCAAAAGTAACGGGATGAAAAAATACCGTATACGATTCCACTAAAGATACAGAAAACAAAAGGCGTAAAAATAGCGGCGGAATATATGTTTTATAAAAAATAAATGAAGGCGAAAAATGATTCAGAATCGCAATGGGCGTCGTAACGTTTTATCAAGGAATAAAATAAGTTATTATGTCGAACATAAGCCCTCAGACGCGGCGCTCTCCTAATAAAAATACTCGAGATAAATCGAGGGAAGTTTAAAGGTGGAGAGGAATGTACCGATAAGAGTGAGGAGAAAAGAGAAAATGGAACGACCGGGTGAAAAGTTATCGCCGCGGGGGAAATGCGCGTCGGGAGGAGCGAGATACACAGTTCCCTTATTTTCCCGACAGAGAGCGCCCTGGCGCGGGGCGCGCACTTCCTTCATTTTTTCTCCTCGGCGTTGAAGGACGAGCGTGTGGTCTTGATAAACAAATAGCCGAGGGGGCGTTAGGGGTGGAGAGAGGCGGGTAATCGGGCGTTGTTTCCATCGGCCGTCGTGACGTGCATGCAAGGGAGGTTGCCAGACGACGCCGATGCAGATGTGGATTGATTGCCCGAGGGAGTCCATCCGGGGAGTGTGGTGAAGGGAGGTAGACCTCTAGGGGTAAAGGACATTCAGAAGGCCTCATTACAAATGCTTCCACGGCAGCGACGTAAGAACACATTCCCTCCGACCATTCCCTATCATCTCCGCAGAGCAAACATTAGGACGTGGATGTATAGTCATCGGCCTTTCAGAGTATAACGGGATGGTTTTCAGCACGAGAGGGGAACAAAAAGGATGAGAGCTCACCTCTTTTCCGGTGGTGCTTATGCAAGCTCAACACTTGTTTCTTTCTCCTCTCGTGAATGGCGGGAATGAGGAAAATGGATGGTTACACAAACGCATTACCTTGATATTTTTCCGGAGCCCCTCATCGATCCGGAAGGGATGTTTGTTTTCATTAGTCCGTCGGGAAAGATTGTGATCGAGGGTGACAAACTTCTGCTCGGATTCGAAACTTCGGAGTGCGGACTGATTCACTTTCGGTCGCAGATGAACCCTCCGACTCTCTCTGCTTGACTGTTTTTTCAGTTAATACTCGAATTATGTAGATAGGAATCATTGAGGATCTTTTTGTAAGTAAATAGAACCCTGTAAGTAATATTCAGTGGTTTTTACAGAAGTATGAATTACACCCAAAGAAATCCCTGAATATTAACTAGAAGCCATTTCCTATCTTTAAATACACATTAATTCTCGCTATTTTTAATAGGTAAATAGGTATTCAGCATAAATGAATTCTCAAGGTCCGCTTTACACACTCACAACACTCGCGCAGAAAACCCAAATTACATTAAATTTGATAAGGAGGTAACTTGGTGGGGTAAAACATTTTCATCAGTATTTGCATACATTTTTTTCATAATAAGACGGTTTTATTTAATAACCTCGAAAGACAAACAATATACTGCTTTCAGAAGCAGCGCTGAGGCACAGAAGCGCGAGAAAAATGACCCGACAAATTCTAATTCTCGGAATGCAACGGAACGTAAACTGGTTTCTTGCACGCAAAATAATTCATACTTGTTGCACCACTGAGTTAAGACCCACCGTACGTTCCGCTCAACACTGCCGTCAAAAAAACCACAACTTCCTGAAGTATCGAGATGTGAACTCTGTTCCTAGTTGCAGAGGTTTATCGCTAACAAGTAGACACTGAGCAACTGGAAGGGAATAACTAGGGTCTGCCGCGGCTTTCCTCTCCCTTCTACTTAATTAGTATTGCGCTGCTGGAAACTCTCAATCCCGTTAAAAGCCGAGGCGATCCTGCAAATGCGTATATCGGTTACTTATTCTCTTCCTCCTGCATGACCAAATCATGTTTGAAGCCATCTCCAATAAAGCCGAAGCTATCGACTGCAACCAACTAGGGAGCACAACTTCAAAGAGATTCGAGAAACCCGAGCAGATTACGGTATTTGTCCGATAAATGGTTTTCAGGGATAATTCAGTTTGATTTGCAAAACATTCTGCGAAATATTGCGGAAATGTATCAGAATTAAGTTAATTAATCTTTATTACGAATGTTTATACATATTTCCTATATTTTATAAACGTTGTAAGATTTATGAATGCCAATGATAGTGAATAAACGATGCAACATTCTGGGACGAAGATTAGCTATAATAGTATACTTTGTATATATTTTAACTAAAGATAATTTTAATATATTTTGTTAAAAATAAATATTACTTAATTAAATTCATATTAGTATTTATCAACGTCAACGAGTAACATCAGACTATAATAATGAATACAGCATTATACTTTACATTTATACGTAAGGATATGTAATTATTAACTTCTAACATTATTCAGTTAAAAATGTAATAATTTTAAAATAATTATTTCCATATAATATATTTGGTATAAGTTATGTAATATTAATTTCCAGATCATTGAAATTCATTACTATAATAACAGTTCCTCCTATCATCGAAAATCGGAGGCAAAATTTTATCCGCAAATTATTACTATCTATAAAAAGAAAAGTATTGTAGTAATTACCTCTAATTTAAATCATATTTCTGAAATATAATTCGTAATTACGATATTAACAATGCATCAAGGTATTTTCTCGTCTGGAATAAAAAATATCTTTTCAAGAAATTTTGGACAGTAATGAAATACTAACAAGATATCCGTCGCTGCTCTATAATGCAGATGAGGGTTTAGAAAAAAATCCTTAAAAACAAATGACAGTACGCAGTACGAATGTAGCGAAAGTATTTAAAATATATTCATTTGAAATAATCTTTTAGAAAACATCGGTAATTATTGTAGTTCGTACTTAAAATGTGAAGTAAAGACATTTATAGAAAGAGAAAGTAGTGAAAGATCTTAAAATCATTTAGTAGTCATAATGTTTTATGTAAATCAGCTAAAAACTGAGAAGGAATTTCGGGCACAAAAAATACATTTTTAATTGGAAATGTTCATTTTTCCAACTGAGAATGAAGCAGTAGCAGTTAAAGCTTACGGAAAATAGAAAATGCAAAAATCATAACACGAATAGAGCATCGTATTATTCAATTAACTGTAATGAGTTCCAAAAAAAGAGATATTTTCTTACTTAATCCACAGAGCAGTGTTGGAAACTCTCTCAAAACAGGAAAAAAAGACCAATAAATAAAAGAATACCTCCGCTCTTATATCTCCGAAATGCCTGGAGATAGCGAATTTTGCATTCACTCTTCGTGATTACCCACTTTTTAACGAGTGCTTCTCCAAAGTCGAAAAGTGCCATCGGATATATGCGCCCAAATTGGATTAGAGCTTCTTAGAACAGAAATACTCATAAACCTAGTTTCAAAAGAGAATCGGATTTTTTCCCCAACAAAGGAAGTTTTACAACGGATGTGGGAATTTGAAGCCTCATTCGAGAACATTCTCCCTCCGTTCCTTTTACGAGCGCCGTATACAAACTCTCTAACGACCCCGCGGAAACTCTAAGCAAATTAAAATTTCACTCGGCAAGTGAAACCTAATTTGTACTTGGCGGAGAGCCGAAGTCTCTTGCAAGGCACCTTACCCTTGTGGTAGCCTCTCGAGTTTGCGAACCCATGCGTACCGGGAGCGCTCTCCTCCGCCGCAGCCGCTGTAACACCTTCCCAATCCTTCCTCTCCACTCATTAACCCTCCCACGCACAGAAATCCCTATCATCACACTCTGACCTACTACCGTTCGCTGCCTGCCTTTGTTGCAACCGCCCTCTGCTTAACTTCTTCAAATTAGTTTTGCTTAATTCCTTCGCCACCTAATTTCCATAAGTGCTCCTGTGTTTCGTAGCGTCTTCGTCACTCCTATCCGTATTCATAATTATCAAGAGCTGGGATAATCGCAAGATGGGTGGCATAATTTCTATAAAAATTAGTATTTTAGAATTAATTTTAGCCTTTAACCGTGAGTATTATTTTAAGAGTTTTCTTAGGAATTGTTAATGGAATGAAGTTAACCAAGTCTTTTCTCAGTAAAACAGTTGCGGAAATTTGGTGGTTCACTATTCAGAATTCAATGTGAAAAACTGTTTACCCTGTAATTTAATTATCGCTACAACATACATAAAAAGAAACGTCCGTTTCCACAGATTATTTGGAAAATCAGTAAACATTTTCGAAAAAAATTAAAAATCGATGAATTAACGAAGTATCTCTTTTACTCCTCGATTAAGAGTAAAATATCATACGCATGGGAAGAAATTAATCTCTGCAATGCCAAATAAATGGGGCTCAGGATAGCGGAGTAGGCAATGCATTCGACTTCGGCGAAAGCGGTCTCTGGTTCGATTCCCGGAGGAAGTCCTGCGTGCGAAATGACCTAAGCTGTCGAAGCACTTTTAAAAATATTACTAACTATACTAAAATATTAATTTGATTTTCACATATACTCGTATGGACGTATTTCCGTTAATAAGATTAAAAATAAATTTACAAAATATTAAATTTAAAAAATATATTAAACGCCCGATTCGGAAAGTGTTAGTTGCCGTCTTAACTTTTATAACGGTAAAGAAATGAATATGAAATATGTTTCAAAATGAAAATCCAAATTTTAAATCTTTTGCGCGTATGATTTTCTCTACTCGGCGAACTGTCAGTTATTCTGCGAGAGAAATTAGGATTACCGGGAATACTCAGTCACTATCTATCTAGCCAAAGTGCTACGCCAAAAATTACTTAGTGTTATGTTTTTCAGAGGGTATGCATGGGGCGGAGGCGAATATTGCGCAGGGAGACAATTTTGAAGTGAGAGGCACACGTATAAAAGAAATAAATATCATATGACGGCTGAAAATGTTTTCATGTCGGATTGCAGCCTTGGGATTAAGTTTTTGGTCCTCGAACTGGAGAAGTGGCAGTCTAAGTCAAGTGCCATTCTAACAATCTGAACGAAATCGCGGAAATAAAAACAAATCCGTTGAGATCGCAAAATATAAAAGTCTCGAGGAGTGAAAATGAGTTGGATGAAATGGCAGAGCGCGACTTTCGGAGATTGCGAAAAGGGGATGGAAATAAACGTATCGTGTGGAAGATTGATAAGAGTATTGGGAGAGTTGGGAAGAAAAAGAATGGGGCATCTTGGAGAAAGAGGATGCAAGGTATGGAAGAGCGAAAAGAGTGGTTTGAGAAATGCGAATGGCAATGTGAAAGAGAAATGGAGCGCGATCACATGGAAAAGGGATACTGTTGGATTGTTGAGCGAAAATAGAATAAAGAATGAAAACAGTATTGAGATCGTGGACTAATAAATTCTTCAAAATAGAATAGACGCGTTGAGATATGAGAGTGTAAAGTGAAAGTATCCGAGCCTTAATATAAAAACTAAGATTGATAATAACGACTGGATGTAGGATAAATGCGGCAGTATGAAAATCGCCACTTTTTAAAGTTCAGAGAGAACCGACTTCTTTAATGATGAAATTCGATCCCGTGATTTGAAACATCCTCCCCATCAATGAAATTAAGTTTTCGTCGTCATAAACAAAGAAAATTTGGTAGTTGAATAAAACTCTACCCTTGATTTTTTTTTCACTTTACGTATTCATTACCTTGTTATCAAGTCAGAGATCTGAGAGCAAATCGCAAATAATAACTTTTCGCTTGATTTTTAAAAGAATGTACAACATTTACAATTCCATCAAATATCATTTATACACAATTTTTTATTTTTCTTTTTCATGCCTTTCTTTTATTTTTTCTGCTATTCACGTTCCCATAGCAGCACTGAAAAGAATATATTAATATCTCTCTAACTTTAGCTACATGTTTATTTTTCCTTCATTGGTGTTCACGATTCAGAAGAAGCGCTTATTTACCTTAGAAAAGTTTATTTAAACCCACATAGTTACCGTGATAAAACTTTAACACTAATATTTAAGGAAATAATGAGTAGCTCCCTAAGGAAAAACATTACTATACTACTATGAGTCTCTCTGAAATAATTAAATTCTCTAAAGACGCGATCCTAAAATGGCAGTCGAGTACATTGTTTATCGTTTTATCAAGTAAAAATTAAGCAACAAGGACCGCAAGGGTGTTAAGATAAATATAGCCCCAGCTTTATTTTCATAATTAGGTACAGTCAGAAAATACAGAATATTGTAGTTAGTCAGGGGATAGATATCTACATCTACATAAGTACCCTGCAAGCCGCCTTTCGGCGTGTGGTAGGGGGTGTAAACACCAAAAATAATTTCTCCATACATACATTTTAAATTTCCCTGAAGCTGAGCATGTCTATGTCTACCATGCAAGCCACTCTACGGCGCATGGACCACACGCACCATGACTATGTTTCTCTAATTGATTACTTTCGCGTATTGCTCGCGGAAAAAATGGGTTCTTGAATCGATTCGTTCTAGCATCTATTTCCCTGACCTTTGCCGCAGTATCAGAACAGCCTATGTAACGCATTATATCAACTGCATCATCTCTGAACGTGCTTTCTCTGAATGTATCCATTATATTGGTCCTTTGGTTAAATTTTCCATATTCTAAAGATTACCATCTTGCGTCCTGTAGCATCTGAGTAACGCTCACTGATCTATCATAGCAATTCTTCACAAAACGGCCTTTCGCCGCACCTTTTCTAATTCCAGAACACAACACTTGAACAAACGATATGAACATTTCGGCATTTATTTTTAATAAAAAATGTATTTAATATCTACTATATATGTGATTATAAGGATAATATACCATGTTTGTTGTACCATGATACTTTTAACGTCTAAATTGAAAACTGTATAATTAATTTATTGCTACGGGAGATTTTTGGAGGCGTTTTCCTCCCGTCTTTGGGCGAAATCCAGGCAAATTATATCAATATTAATTTTTATGTTTTACTCCTCTCCAGCGTTGTCACCTGGTCAGATGGCCAATTTGCAACGTAATTACAAATAAATAAATACAATTTTTAAAAAATTCACATCAATCTTACCTCTGAAATTATATCACAAAACGAAAAGAATAGGGAACTAACCGCTCATCATGAATTGGAGGATGAGGCAATCGCGTGTGTTCTTAGCAAAACTTTATCATTATAAATATTTTTAAATATATAATAGTATGCAATTATTACTCTGTAAGAATGTACGTAGCGTATAATAGAAGCTTTTCAAAAAAGTTCAACGTTTTTAGATTAACTTCTACTGGACGTTTCAGGATTTGTTCCATTCCAAGATTTAATAATCTCAAAATATTCCTTATTTTCAGCTAATTCCAGATAAATTTTACTTCTTCGCTTATCTTCTCCTTATTACCTACAGTAAGCTTGATATCTTCAGATTTAATTCATACCCCGTAGAAGCTGAATTGTGAAGAGATACAATAAATCAAATACTGTCATCTAAATAAATGTTACCTATTCATTAAAACATTGCATCTTAAGTTTCAGCTTATCCTTTATGAGTTAAGATTGTTGGAACTTCTGAAGGAAATTTTTCGCCAAAATTTAATTCTTCTACCTGGATTACTTTCGCCTATTCATTTTTCTGTTCTATGTTTCGGAAAACATTTTCATAAGTAAACAGACTGTCAGAATTTATTGTCTATCGTGATCATCTCCAAAACTATCACATGCATTAAAAAAAACCATTTGCTAATCCTTTCCTGATATTTCCTACCAAGACGTCTTACTTATTAGTAAATAACAATCTGAGGAATTATGAATCATATCTGAGGACTTTGCCTCCAAATCATGGTTATCACGTTCTAAGAATTAAGTTGAAACTATTCCTCGCCAATATTCGTTTTCTCAAATATTAATACGATTTATTTCATCTAATATTTAAGTATTGTTACGCTGAATTACTGGTTTCAGTGGTATTAATATTTTCAATTAATAAGATGAGACTTGGAATTAAAATTAGTAGTTTTAATCGGAAACGAATTTTCAACCAATATCGATAAATTTATCAGAATAATATATGAAAACCCTGTTTTTAAATCATTTGATCTATTTATCGATATTAACAACTCGTGGTACCTCTCATTATAGGAATTTCACCATGAGCATTTAATAGAACCAGTATCCAGTAGCCTCGGTATTTAAAATTTTTTACTGAGAAACTTAAAGGCAAATAGTTGAAAATCATTGATATGTCTGCCATTAAGTACCATTTTTGTCTCCTTTTAATTTGAAATATTCCGTGAGTACGATAAAAATATTATGAGAGATATGAACAATTTTGCAAAAACTATCACACATCTACTATAACCAATATTTTCAGTTGAGACACATAAATTTCTTCCGCTGATTGTATGGTTAATGTAATAATTGTAATATATTTTCAAGAGTTAAAACAACATAGGGGAGAAATATTTCAAACTTAAAAAAAAACTAGTATATAAATTAAAATTAAAATAAATAAGTTGTATATGAAATAATGAATGCGGTAGAATTCAGCTAATTACATCTTCCTTTAAAAGCAGAATAAGAAAGGTCAAAAATTGATCCATCCATTTTCTAATTTATTCCAAGGTAAAAATTTCATGAGAAATTCATCGGCGCATGGCGTAGAATATTTCTTTGAATTCTTTCAGCTCTCCTCTCAAAACTTAAATAAATTAGATTTATCAACCTAGTATCTATGTATGAAAAACGAGATAATATTTTAAATGAGAAACAAATTGAATTCATCAACTAAATACGAATACACAAGTACCCGTTCCTCTAAGTAATATAGAGGGTGTGTTTAACTATGAAAGCAGTTTTGCTATCCTTCTACAGGTAAATCAAGTTACAGCACGACCTAGCCATCGATGAGTGCTGATAAATACACACTTTTCCCATCCGGGATCCTCTCCGACGAAAAAAAAGCAAAACCTTCACCACCGTGTATTCCTAAAATCGTCCTCTCGACGAAATGTAAACGAACGAAGGTTTTTATTCCGTCTCTACACATTCAGTGAAAATTTCATGAGTTCTTCGAATGAAAGAACAGATTTAAAAGAGGAAATCGTGAACGACGTCAAACAAAGCCGTGCGGAAGCGCGAATATCTTGTTACCGTTCTAAAATTTTCGTTAACGCGGTGGAGGGCAAAGGTGAGGGGAATTCCCTCGGAGGGTGAGCACGAAAGAGAAGAAGAATAAGAGAAATAGAGGGATGAGAAGGAAAAAGGGGACGAATCGGCCTTTGTGAGGCGACAAATGGATGAAGGATTGAGGGCGTGGGAGGGAATTGAGAGCTCTCTAATCCACAGGTCGATATCCTGTTGCCTAATTGCAGCCCCGAAGCGACTTCCTATCCTTCCGATATCGCCTTCTTTCTGCCATTCTTTTTAAACCACCCATATCTACACAACGACCACATACTAATATGAGACCTTTAGCTGCTGCGCTTCCCTCTGGTGGTTTACTTCGCAAACTCCCCTATCAACTCACTCTCGCCGATCCGGGCTACGACTTGTTGCTGGATGTCACGTGATCGCCAAGATTAGGATGAGCATTGACGGAAATGTGGTTCCTTAATTTCAACAGTGGTTCCTTAATCTGCAGAGATTTACTGTTTGGTAAAAAAACAGTGGTTTGCCGAAATTAATTTTCTTTCATTTATCACTCATATCAACCAGCATATCTAACCTAGAATCATCCAAAAAACGTACAGTTTAGGCAATATTTCCATAACAATCCGCCTAGTTTTTAAATCATTATCTCTTACAACTTCTTGTTACATGCAACTTCTATGTAAACATCTTATAAATCTCGTTAGACATTTCTTTTGCCATACAGGGGATGTTAAATTTTGGCCTTTCAACATAAACAAAGATCACTATTATTTTGAAGGAAAAATTTTTAAGTATTATTTTAGCTGAGCTCCATTTATAGTAAAATGAGCACTCGATCCCCTAACTTGAATGGGGATTTTATTTGTCAATATAAACATTGACCTCAGTTTTTACCATAACACTAGTTGAAATTTACGATCTCACCCTTGTTAATTAACTTTTCTTTATGCACTTTTACGCGCAAATTTTCTCTGAATTTATTTTATGTTCCACTGAAATAGTATTAATAGGAAAATAGTAGAAAGTGACATCGAGTGTCACGGGATAACTTATACCACGATGTTCTTTGAAGCTTCCTGAAGAGGAATCTGAAATAAAACCTTGCGCATATTTGCGCCATCGATAAATAAACCAACTTTTCGAAAACGCTGCAAGGGCTTAATCCGCGCGGCGGAGCACTGTCCTCCGTGAGGCTCACTTGCTTTAAGAGGAACTACGGATCAAAACAATTTTAAATGGTAAATTTTGGGGTTTACACCCTAGGATGAACTTTTCTTCTGCCTTTTGAGAAAGAATTATGAGGTAAATAAAAATACGTTCACCTTCTTCTCAAAGCAAGACTAATTTTATCAATATTCCATTGCTTTCATCCAGCCTTAAGATTTGAGAATATTTTGAAATTTTACTTTCCAATAAATAATCTAAGGAATCGTCTCTGGGTTTAGACTGAACTTTCCTTATCTCTGAACCTCAACTATATTAAATAAGCCTACATCTGGCGTTATTTGGTGACTGCCTCAGTACTCCGTATACAAAGGTTCCGCAAAGGGCTCGTTCTATGACACTCAGCTACGCTTAATCCGGATTAACGGCATCCTTCGCATTGCAATTTCGTGATTCCCAGTTAGAAGTATAGGAGTAGTTTCAGTTCTATTTGGACAGTGCAGAAGGACAGTGGTGTTTTGGGGCTCTTGCCGTAGCTTCTACCGTTCTTCGAAACACGAATTCTTTGAGAATTTGCTATCAGTATTCCCTGTTCCCCTAGATTCTGCAGACCGATTCGCTTTCAGTGAAAAAAGGAAGTGAAAGCAATTATTAAGGCGGAAGAAAGTTATTTACGTAAGGAAATAGACAGTAAATGTAGGCAATTATAGTATCAAGTTCTGTTTGCCTCTTACAATGATAAACGGAAAGGTAAAATTTTTTCAACCTATGATAAAATGTGACCAAGAATAATCTGTTTCAATTAATTCCCTCAATTGTTAAAATTAATCTTTTAGGTATGTAATGCGTTGACTTTTAGGTATGTAATGCACGGGAATGAAATGCTGTATTGGCAGGGCGAAAATTTCAGAGTTGAATGATCTACCGGCGATGAATAATCTATCTGTTGAGGGGGAAAGGTTATTTTATGACATTGCTATGCTACATTGCTGTATGAGATTTTTTGATTTTCTACATATATCTTATCGACTTAACTTTAAGCAATGGCAAGTGGGAGTACTATATTGATGAGTGTGACGTTATTTCATAAAAAGTATCCATTAAACTTGTTCTTTGATTCGTAAATAGGCTCGTGGTAATCAAAAATTATTACTCGAGGAGAGAAAATCTAATCTTCATAGCGAATTTTAAAAAAAGATGGGGTTGACTGTGGATGTGACTAAACCGGGATATGGGAACCACAAATAATGGAAATACAGTTAGGCGTTTCTTTCACAGTCCAAATCTAGCAGCTGAAATAACAGGTAGGAAATTCAAATTATTTTCATTAATACCTGTTCTTTTATGAAATGAAGGTATGAGGAAGAGGAAATATATATGGATGAATTTTACCTTTAGAATGATAAGACTTTTGTGTATTGTCTGTTTTATATTATTAAGTCTTATATTAAAAACCACACTTCAATACTAATTACATAACAAAAAATATACTTATCAGGGATTGACGGGGTTCTCATAAAAACATTTGCCAATATCTTGAAGGCTATTTTCAATCGGCTTGACGATAAATTAAATAACTTTCAGAGATTGTTGCTGGGTTACAGCAGAGATGTATGTGTCATTATATCCATGGTATTACATGCCACCGACAGTACATAAAGTATTGATACATGGAGCTGAAATTGCTAAAGAATCAATTCTTCCGTTGGGGCAACTAACAGAAGAGGCGTTGGAAGCCCGAAAAAAAGAAACCAGGAAATATAGAGAATGATTCACGAGGAAACACTCCCAAGTACCTACCAACGAAGATCGATTCTAACATCAGATCCTTTGATATCCATATCGGCACATTTGGAGCTTTGAAAGGATCGAGGATTATGAGTAAAGAAGTGAATGGGCTACTTAGTATGGACTATGAAGAGGATTTGGCATATGGAAATAAAGATTCCTCTGAATAGAAATGTGTTTAATGGAGAAGGTAGGATATAAAAGCATTTGGTTATGTTTTAAAAAATTGCTTAGTTCTAAATTTTTCAGTTAGCACCCTCAATGATATCGTGTTTTCAACTAAATATACTTATCTAAGATATTCACGGAGTATAATAATACTCAAAAACTACAAAAAAAAACATTTAAAATCATGTTGGTCCGTAGTTACTATTTAAGCAAGTGAGCCTCACGGAGGACGGTGCTCCGCCGCGCGGATTAAGCCCTTGCAGCGTTTTCGAAAATTTGGTTTATTTATCGATGGTGCAAATATGCGCAAGGTTTTATTTCAGATTCCTCTTCAGGAAGCTTCAACGAACATCGTGGTATAAGTTATCCCGTGACACTCGATGTCACTTTCTACTATTTTCCTAGATTTAGGTAAAAATTTGCTCTAAAATAATGGTCCGCCATTTTGTTACGTAAAGTATGTAAATATTTAAGAGTGATCATAAATGCTACGTCTTATGAAGGAGAAAGAACATGTTTATAACATAGAATTATTTTTTATCCGATGATTATCTTCGTTTGGGTTCACCAGGGGTTTGAAGTTGAAGATGTTCGCGAAAAATCGAAATCCGGAATTTTTCGCAAAATTTAGTCAGGTTTGACCCACTGTATAATTTTAATGCGTATGTATATATGCGTAGTCGTATGTAGAATTTATTCGAGATTGATCATGCAAAGTTTCATAGTCCGTACTCAAAAAAAGCGTTTTCGTATTTTTGGCCAGCTTTTTTCGATTCTAGCCCACTGTGCGTCGGCGACTTAAGTCACCTGAACTCACCTGGGTTGTAACCCGAGAACTTTTTACTCAAGCCATTCTCCAGGAAAACCTCAAATCTCTATCATCAATTTACTTCAGGAGTTCGTTAAAGATATAAATGTATTTATATGTGAAAGTTACCCACCCACGGCAGAGCCGCCTCCTATAATGGCGAATGCTTAATTTATACTTAATCTCTTGCGCCATTAATCTTTCTTACATTTACAGTTCACTGCACCTATTCTCCTAAGTTAATATGTGGAAGCATTTGTGTCTCATGCAATCATAAGGAATTCCGAAAAAATGGTAAATATCAAAGAAACGGAGAGTGATATAACTAGGCAGAAAAGTAATTTATCTTTAATGATAAATATAGGTGGTCCGTTTTGATGATTAATATACCATTTTACTATTCTCTTAGTGTCAAGGATTGCCGATGTAATTCCTTTAGATACAATTTGTAGCCGCAGAGTAATTTTAATTACTGAAGACCTACATAATCTTGAGCACTATGAACTATATGAGTCAAAGTACGAATATTTTCCTGATATACATAAACGACTTGAGCCACGACATCGATAGTAAAGTGAGGATAATTGCGGATGACACAGTAATATAAAAAGAAATATGAAGCGAGGAATACGGTGAATCCCTAACAAGCGAATTAGTTCGTATTCAACGGTAGTGCGAAAAATGGCAACTCGACCTTTATGCAAATAAATGCTCCGTAGTAAACTTTTTCGAAAGAAAACAGTTGCGGCAGAATAAATCGTACAGGATTAACGGAACGGAAACTAATGTAGTCGACTCGGTTGAGTATCTCGGAATCACTCTTACGAATAACATGAACTGGAGCACGCATATCCGAAACATTTGTGCTAAAATAATTAGAAAGCTCAGTTTCATTAGGCGTATTGTCGGTAGATTTGACGAATAAGTTAGAGAACGATGTTATTTTACGTTAGTTAGACCCCATCTGAAATATGCATCGAGTATATGGGATCCGGAGGACGAAACAATTACCCGTGAGCTCGAGCAAGTACAACGGAAAGCGATACGTTTTGTTTAAAGTGCTATGACAAAAAAGCAAGCGTTACCAAAATGCTCTCAGACGAAGGTTGGGAATCCTTAAAATATAAGAGATTAGAAGCTAGATTGCGATTGCTTGATGAATTTAGAGAAATTACGTTTGCGGAAGATGTAGTCCATATTATGCGACCCCCCTGCTACCTTGGGTGATCCGACAAGGATCGTAAAATAAGATAAATAGATGCTAGGACGAGTCGTTTTAAGAATTCATTCTTTCCACGAACGATACGCGATAACAATAGGTTAAAACAATAGTCCGAACGCGCGGTGTTTTTATCCCATGCCACACGCCGAAAGGCAGCTTGCAGGGTATTTATGTAGATGTAGATGAAAGTGTGAAATGTGTGGAAACTAATTTAGTTCTTGTCTACCATTCACTGTAAATAATATACGTTCTGTTAAACCAAGGCTTAAGCAGACTATAAAACTTTTCAAAGCAAACCCGAAATATACCCTTGCTCTAAGAAACTAATGCGAATATGAGATTAAATAATAAAAATGAAATGTATCAAAAGTAAATAAGACTAAAATAAATTGACCACTTACTTCGTGAGGTTAGGCCAGTGGGTATATATCTCTTAGCTAAGTTCGTATGTCTTTTTAATATTTTTTCATAAAACTCAATGGAAAAAAGGAAGTGGTTGAATCTGCGTAATTTATGTTATGTAGAAGAAACAAAGCAGAACCGTGATGATTTGTAAACCAGTGAAGTAACAATATTATGATGCTATTTTGATCTATTGAATTCGTTAATTATTCTTGTCCTTAAGTATTGCCCTCTTTGTAGTGGAATTCAACATATTTAGAGTACTTCAATCTCAGGAAATTAGGACAATGATATCATAGCAAAGTGGGTCAAAATAAGTATTACATTAATGAGCGCCAAAATAAGCGTTTTCCTTCGGTTAAAGCAGTTTTGGGTTCCATTCTCGGTGGGTGCACATGTAAGAAAAATTTCCTCAGGTGTCAAAACACTTTTAGAAATACTACTACTTCTAGGATATCGGGAAATTCATCGTTATAGGCGTTTCGACGAGAAAGGAGATAGGTAAATGGGACATCAAATAGGGCTTAGCCTAAAGAATCATTCACCTTGGACCTCTTTCAGTGTTCACATCATAAGCAGAGCTATATTAAAGCACAGAAACGTACGAACCGGTGCTCATTTGCTGACGCGGTTTTGCGCTTCTTCGGACGCGGAAGCCCTCAACACTTCTGCACAAAGTGTTCCTCCATAAACTCCCTTTCGCAATTATTCGCTCTGTGAAAGGGAGTGATGGAATCAGGGTGAGGAAGTCCATATAAGTTGTCAGGCATTGTGCGATGAATAAAGGAACAAAAGGAGGAGCGGGTGATTGTGATTCGAGGAATTCGTATCATACAGCGAATGGGAATGTAAAGGGGAAGAAAGAATCGGTAGATGGAGGAAAATGGGGCTCCTTGATGACACTCAGTCATTCTCTTAATAACCTCCGTCGGATATCGAAGAGAGAGCCTCCCCTCGGCACTAATCGCCTCACTTGCGACATGAAAGACAAGCGTTCTTCAACCTGCCTCGCCTCTTACCTTAAAACGCCTCAGCTCTTTCTGGATGCAGATACAATCCTCCACTAATTCGCTTTCTCTTCTCCGAGAAATTATGAATTCGGGAGATTAATGAGGCTGTACTTAAGAGTTTCGTTGCGCCAATCTCGTTATGAGAATCCTCGTCTTTTTTACTCCAGGCAGTATACCTCATGCGGAGCAATAATCCAATAATAAATTATGGCTCGGCTCAGATTTGACAAACGATGCGTTCCAAGCCCTCTACGATCTCCTTGTTTCTTTCCTCTTCTGTGCGTTGCTCCAACTATAAGGCTGAAAGTTGATTTAGAAAACAAAATCTTCGATGTTTCCTTAGTTCCACGATTGTGTTACCTGATAATAAGCGTACGTAATAACTGAATCAGCATATACTTTTCTGTAAGTTGTAGGAAAACCTTTTTCCTTCTTGAGAGTATTTGGTTGGTATTCTCCGTGGATTCAGACGTCTAGAAGAGTGTGTATATAACGTTGGATCCAGGAGAATGACGACGTGATTTATAAGTAGTCCATATTAGAATCCACTGATTATATCTCGACTTTATCGTAGTTCTCCATTATAAAGAATAAGAAAAAGAATACTTCTGCCGTTACTACAATAATTTTTATGAATCGACCGTGGTTTCAACTCTTCAAGGTTATCATCAGGTCATAATCAGGAACTTTCAGAAACCATGGTTGGCTTACAAAAATTATTATGGGAATGGTAGAAGTGTGTTTTTCCATATTCCTTGTATTCTATATTGTTACAAAGTGTGGGTATCTGTACACAAAGTGATCTACGTGGACAAAGATCCACAAATAAAATGGTCCATAATAATAATAATGATTACGCACCATTACTTGTTCACAATGATGGTTTTATGAACGTTAAATTTTCCTTACTCTTATTTTTTTTAAATTGGGTTTCCACTTATGTGACCATAATACTAACAGGATATCTTAGGACGCAAATTTTATGCCGCATTTCAAGTTTCTTCGATAACTCAAAATTCTAGGATATTTAAAATATCGATTGCAATTTTACTTACATTCCAAAAAGTTTTTGTTTAATCATGCCTATTTGTTTGAATTATTCTGATTTAAAATGAAGGAGAGAATAGAAAAAGATGTTAAACTCATTAAAGCTATGTTCTTTAAACCTCTTATAAGAGAACAAACATTTTTATAAGATTGTAAGTTGAATGAAACTCTTTCGATAGTCAATCAGGAAAGTGGCAGGAATAATTGAAACAATTCCTATACAAGTCCGACCTAAACATACCTATGCCAAAATATCCTAAATTTGTTTGAAATTGGGTGATCAAAAGGATCTTAAAGTGCTCTTGACGCAACATTAGCTTCAATCTGATCTGAGTCACGTACGGCTGAGATTTTCCGAAAGAAATGAAAGCTAACAAAAAAAATCGATTTTCCGTCCGTGATTATCAGAATTGTAAATTAGCGAAAGTAAGGAGGAGAGAGAAAAAAGACGAGGATAGAAAGGGAGAAAATGAGATAAAGGAGAGGTTATCGATTCTCTCTTTTTATCTTCTCTTTAATTTGCAATTTGAATGGACTGCAAGCGGCGGGAGAGGGCGTTTTTTCTTACGAGGACTCTCCTAGAGAGAGATAGGGAGAGAGAGACAAGGAGGTGAGTGATGACGCGAAAGAGGGTAGGAGAGCAGCTCAAAGGAATCCGTCTGAGAGGTTGAATAAAGGCACCCCCTGGTGTCTGAGAGTCGACCTCCTAAATCAAATCAGCCTCGGCGCAATGGGCTAGGATGAGACGCTGGGAAAAGGGTGGCCCTTTCCCTTCCAGAAAGCGTAGATTGGCGGCAGGAATAAAAGTTCACGAGTAGATTGAAAACGATGAGCCACGGCCGTGCCCCTTTGTGCCGAGCATTGCGTCTATTTAGAACTCCGGCTCATGATTTTTCCTCCGCTATTTCAAACGAACTCCAAATGATCTTACACTTTTTTCTAACATTTTATTTTAGCTCCCGTCGAACTGCTTTCAGGGCGTTCTTAGGTGGAAATCTTCATGACCCGAATATACGTTCTTGAGAAGGGTGACGATGGAAATGACGTTTTGGACGAGGAGTTATATGCAGAAATGATCTCCATTCAAGAAGATTGAATATTTTCTTATTTTTTATTATAATTTATATTTCCTAGTGCGCTCAATTTCTTCCAATTGATCTTTGGAATTCGGCTTCAATAACTTTCATAATATTCTACAAGGGAAAGAAAATGAAATTTAAAGTGTTAGCAAAACTGCGAGATTTCTGGACGCATTCTGAAAAAATATTCACCAACATTTAACGAACTTCAATTATAAGAAATGCTCAACATAATCACCCTTGTCTCCTAATTAACTGTACCAGGGTGACAAAAAATGAAAGCAGGTTCTAGTTTTCTTAGCGGCTCAATATGCCTTCTACGATGGAATACAACGAAACAAATGTTCTTTCTACCAATGTTCTACTACTATATTTAAGTTGAATAGAATCTGATTTTTTTATAGAATAGAAAAAGTAATAATAATTTTTTTAGTTTTTTTTGCGAAAATCCACCAGTTAATTAAGAAACAGCACTGACCTTGATTCATCGCTAGCCCCTTGCCAGCATCAAGCCTCTTAACAGCATAAACCATAAATTTAAGGTAGGATAAAGTAGATTAAAGTGCTAATAGTATAAATTTCTTACTCCTATTTACCGTCTTAAAGTGGTAAACAATACCTCTTAAGGATCAGGAAAAGGAAGTACCTCAGCATGTGTACTCATGCAACTCAATACCCTAGGATAAACAAATGAAAAATATTGACACAAATGGGACTCGGATGATTAGCAGAGTGGAAGCGACTCGGGATGGTAGTTTAGTTGATACTTTCACGGTAAGTGGAACGAAATGGGTTCGAGTCCTAGACATATCAGTGTATTTTACTTCTGTTTATTCTTGAAGAACGCCTCTTTAATCAGAAATATTTCCAGCCTTGATTTCAGATTGTAACTATGATATTCGTGAGTATTATTTGCAGGAAAGATCTAGTATTTAGTATTTTATATTCATTTTATAACGTATACATTCGTATTCCACCACACCACATCCTCACTCCATTTCTCAGTAAAGGTGGCAGTTAAAGGAATTCATGTGGATTAATTATTCGCCTTAGAAGTGATCTTCATCGACCCTTCTGTCTTTCGGTTGCCTCGTACAGATAATATTACAGAGCCAAACGCAGTTACTCTCTTCCAATTCCTAATTATAGGGATCAGTCTAATCCTGTAGCCTTTCAAACGCCAAAATCTCAAATTAAACTTTCAGTTGACAGCTAGAGCTATTCGCCAATTAGCTTAAGGCACGGCTTCTCAACTTTCTCAAGTAAGCAGCTTTACGTAACTAGTTCAGCTAAGTCATTGAGAAAAAGTAACAACGGTCGTATAGATTAAAAAAGATATTTGTGGATAAACATTTTTCAACGTGTAATTGAAAAAGAGCTGTGTATATTGAAGCTCCCTCTCACGCATTATTTGTTACGAACTAAAATGTTTATCTCACACTATCTCAAATGCGATAGCTTAATAAATATCTTAAAAGTTTCTTTACGGAATACGCTATATGTATCACGAGACGTTTTTGCTAGTTCGGCTATTACCAAAAGTTGGTAATAATTTAATAAACATAGGGAAAAAACACAAATCGTTTTCAAAGTGATACCCAGGAACAATCTCTTAGGGGGGATTTTTCACTAAAGTAAACGAAAGGAATAAAATTTTGCTTAATGTTTACACCACCTGCAACATACCACACGTGGCAAGCAGGTTATAAATAATGCTAAATACTCAGTTTTCTGAAAGTCTATATTTTAGCCTCCTAAATTGAAAAATAACCATAACAATCCCACATAACAACATTATATAGCAAATTTACTGTACAGCATTCAATATATTGCATATACGAGTAAATATAATCTATAAATTTTTATCGGACTATTTCTAGTATTTTTTAACCGAGATTGACTGATGCAACGAAAATTATCCGTTGATTTTGATCCTGAAATTCTGATGTAGCGTTGCAATAATTTCAAACCAATCGCTAATGTTAGAACGTTTATCATTCGAAGTATGGTTCTGAGATAGAATCAACACAATAAATGAAGTAATCTATTTTCGCGCGATGCATTTCTGGATGAGTTAAGTGATTCTGACCTAATTAATTCGTTTATCATTTCGAGCTGAATTCAATATAGTTGGAGAAATCTCGTTAAACCAAATATGGAATTACTTATACCTTCCTGCTGGGTGTCTAAATCTAATGTTGTTTGTTGATTGCTACTCTAAATGAAGCTTCCCTTCTACCTTTTAAATGACTGAGATAACATTTTCCACACACCGAGCTTCGTATATCAAACATTAAGTCGGTCCCGAACCTATTCATTTTTACTTCCATTTTTACTGTTTCACCTCGTAGATAAGTCAACAGTTGTTCCAGAGAAATCCCTTAATCTGACCGAGCCCCGCGCGACAATTCCTCTTTCTACAGACACTTTGATCTAAAAACGATGACATTCCTGGATTCATCGCTTACCCACTCCGTTCTTCCCAAAAACCCCTGCTTCCCTATCACCCATTTTTTATTCCTGTTCTTTCCTTATCCCCTGGCGCTACATCGCTTCTTTCTCACCCACATTTAGCCGCTTTTCTTCCGTCGTTCACTCCCACAATTCCCTTTCACCGGATTTCCTCGGGGCGACGCCACACGCGCGGCTAATGACCCTATCCATTAAGGGTGGCGGAATAGAGAAGGGAGAAATGGGCGGACCTGATGAAGATTCCAAAGAAAGAAGACAGAGGAAAGTGAGAATAGAAAAGAAAATCGTTCGTGAAAATGGTGTGCAACACTGAAAAAATGGCTTGAATGGGACACCTTAGAGGAAAGAATATACTGCCATTAAATCTATAGCTTTGGACTCGACTCATCCGTTTGACAAGAGCTAACGACACAGATTTACTATCAATAAATGACATCTTAGCCTTTTGTCTTCGATTCGAATTTGTAAGGCTCTTTCAAATAATAATACCATTAATTTTACCTTCAAAATCAATTATAATCCTTAATAAAACCAAATATGATATTTTCTAAGGTTATCACCTGAAGA
Source organism: Ladona fulva (assembly GCA_000376725.2). NCBI lineage: Eukaryota > Metazoa > Arthropoda > Insecta > Odonata > Libellulidae > Ladona > Ladona fulva. Next base: position 944,658 of record KZ308408.1, on the reverse strand, counting down.
TGATGCAACGCATCGAAACCCGGATCGTATGTTTAACTACTTTGTGGTTTTGTATAAATAAATTGAATTCTTTGCAATTGCTTTTTGCTATGGAATACCACCAAGTTAAGGCCGACACCATTGCATTTATTCTAAATCATGATTTATTAAAATATTGATTTACTATGGAATTGATTCAATTTTTAAAACAACTTATTGATTAATGACATTTATTTACAAATTACACAAATTCAGATCAAAACTTCTTTCAGTTAGTATTAATTTTATATGTATTGGTTAGAATTACTAAATTTGATTACGTGGTACCTTCCTAAACAAGATTTGTGTTTTACGTCGTTATTTGATTAATTTAATTTATATCGTCGTTATTTGTTATTTGATTGATAATCCAGTCAATAACCAGTTCGAACATTTTTTCTGTGTTGTTTTTCCTAGGCGATCTCCACATAAATATGTTTTTATTTCTTTTATTTGCATTTTAATTCCGTTTTTGTTCATCTTCTTTATTATTTCCCCCATTGCATACAATTCTATCCAAAGTAACGCCACGCATTTACTATCGGCGTTATAGAGAATGTCAAGTCGACTATTGAATCTGATTGGTATGCCAAGTATAGGTATGACAGAATGGGGAAAATGATAACTTGATTCATGCAAAGGAATACCTAAACAAATGTGGAGAAAATAAATGAGAAAAATCGGAGAAGAAGCAAAAACCAAAACGTTTAATCATGAGATGATTGGAGAGAGGAAAGGAAAGTAGTGAATGAGACTGCAGAAAAAGGAGAGAGAAAAGGGAAGTGCTATGGAGGAAAGGCCAAAAGGGGTTTTAACGAACACAAAGGTCGCCTAATTGCGACGGAGTTATGGTCAAGCTCATCGGAAAGTTCTTGTGGAATAAATTGCAAGCCATGCATTGAAGATGCTGTGTGAAGCGCATTGCATCGTCGGACAAAAATTCCAATTATCAGTTGCGTTTAAAGTTCATAACGCTGCGCCTAACAGGGTTTCTGGTCTTGTTTGGTGTGAGGCGATGAGACCACAGAATTGGAGAGGAGAGGATAAGTGGTGAGGATAAGACCAAAATTACCCAAAGCACGAGAGGGCGTCCATTCTTCGCAAATTAATTTCAGCGTAATCTGAAAAACGGCTCTTTGACTTGGGATTTATCTCGTGACGTCTCTTAATGGTGGATGCTCATGTTTATGGATTGCTAAGGCACAGAATAGGGGCGTAATTAGAAATGACGGTGATGAGGCGGGATCAAATCTCGGAAGAAGTGAGTTAAGGCCCTTGTTCTCCATGGGTTTGCTTAAATGACTAGACTCCATTAAAATTATTTCCTTGGAGCATAAAACCTTCTGCGAAATAACTCTCTATCTGGATAGTTATTTAGGGATACAAATAAGCTATTAGCAAATGAAACACCAGTCCTTCGCGTATTAAATCGCGATACATTAATGCTCTCACAAAAGCTGAGATACTTCTGTTAAACCGATATAACTTTTCATCCTTTAGAATCTAAAATATTCCTCATTTTACATGATATTTGAATGAATAATTAACATTGAAAAACATGATTGGATATATTAGAAATCAAACGGGTTAAGTCACATTTAAATTAACTATATTTAAAGAATTGCGATTTTTTGTCGTATTAACTACCACAAACTTTGTGTTTTTAAAATAAACCTTTCCCTACCATGCATACTCCTGTTTCACGAAGTCAATTTCTGAAGTTCCGATCCGAGATCATAGCACCATCAGCATCAGTGTTCTATGGTTTAGTTTATAATCACAATACTCTTCCTCGTTTGTTACCAAATGAATGAGCTATGTATACATGTACAAATTAAGAATAGCAAATAATTCTACCGCAAACACAAAACGCATTATTAAATTCCAAATTAAATTAATAGTGATTATCGTTCTGGTATTCCAACCCCGAAGCCGTCGGCCTCGAGTCTCGGCTAATCGAAATTTTCTTGCTACAAAATGGTTGTGTGCTCCTCGGCCATAACAATTATTATTGAAATGGACATAATTGGGGTCTCCTTTTTACTAGAATAGTTGTTGTTATTATCATAAAAATATTAGTGTACTCTCGCCCTGTTAGGTTTTAATATTTCAATGCTAACACATTTTCAAATTATTTTCTTTTTACATTCCTGTATTACACCCAATTGACACTAAAAAAGTCATTAAACAAATTTGAGCTGCGTTTGTGTTTTAGTTACTTATATATTTCGTTAGTTCACGAGCGGCATCATCCAGTGCCTCTACGAGACTTATCGGAATTTTCTCATGCATACTTTCAGTACGAATTCCTATCCGTAGTTATTTTCATTTCAAGTCCGGATTCATATATAATCAGCTATTACAGCGACACCCGGAATGCTATGTTTCCGCAAGGGGAATTTTGACAATAGGCGTCAAAGGGATAAAGATAGCCCCAAAGCTATTTTCCTCGTCTTTTCTCAGCGTCATCTATAGAGCAAACATATCGGATGCGTGAGAGAGAGGCAGTTGGTAATGGCGGAGAATATACTGCAGCAATGCACCATTTTGCGATACCGGATAACTCTCCCTCTCTCTCTTCTTATGCATCCCCGTGGAGTAGTGAGCGAGAGTCTATCTTCAAATGAGTTTCTCCGCCGATGCACGCTAATCGGTGGAAAAAGACCTGCAAGAAAATACGTACCGAAACACGGATCCTTCGGAACGATGGCAAATTATTCCACTTCAGTCCACTCTTTGCAACACCCAAAAGCGATGTTCCTGAAATCGAAGTAAATTCATTCCGTATTTATGAAATAGCTTTGCACACAAATGTGAATCAGACTTTAAAGTTATTTGAAATTAACAACTAGCTGATTGCCGCGGTAAAGCTTAGATTTATCTTTAACAAAATAACGATCATAGCCTATTTCGTTGTAGTACATTGTAGAAGAATTACATTTTAACGACTATAAATATAAATTTTCCACACTTAAACAGAGAACAGATATATCCAAGTATTCATTTTTAAATTGCGGGATAACAGAATGGGAAAATTTACCTCAAGAAGTTGTTTAACCTTTTCCCCGTTTCTGTTATGTCTTTATAGATAGTATTGAGAGAATTTTTTAAACTTTTATAATTTTCATCGTAAATTAAGTACAAAAATAATTATTGCACTAAATTATCATGTAAAATAAGATTAATAGTTTTAAATGACTTATAAATGGCTTACTACGTAAATCGTTTGAAATTGTAAATTGAATGTTTAGATTTTGCATTGGAATTGTATGACTTACTGCCTTTAGGAGGTTTTCGAAGAGGTTTCCCCTCCCTCCAGGGTGAATACCAGGCAGGGTGTTTCAGTTTTCATTTCCCCCTCAATAATTTTCTACCATCTAGCGTATTGCATAACTATAGTCTCTAAATACGTATAAATGAACGTAACGTTCCATTTGTGACACAGAATTTGAAAATATGATTCAATTGACGAGTTTAGCTTTTGCTCGTAAATTAGTTAGTAGAGAGTTTTAATCGATTTCATTGGCAAAGTTAAAATTTGCAAAAAATATTTTTGGAACGAAACGAATGTTCAAAAACTTAAATCTTATTCTTAATTATTTGCCATCTTTCAGCGTTTAAATATAACAGGTGATGATACTGTTTTTCTTAGATAGAAGATCGTTGTTGAGGTGAAAAAGTGCTGGTTCCCAATGATCTCAATTTCAAAATGGACTTTAAAAAATGCCCAATGATTTGTTGAGTCCATGAAATTAACATGAAATCTCGTAGGTAAATAGCAAAAGCGCAAGACAAAACCTATCTTTCCGACATTATTGCATCATTAATAGGAGGTGATTAATTTCAGGTTTTAAGTAAGCTACTCTTAGGGGAATGCTTTTGAATACTAAATCTTAATCTACTCTTCAACTTAAATAATATTTATTTCATGGGAAGACAATTAATGCAAGACAGTGGTAATATAAGATAATATGAAGCAAATTGCTGGAGTCGCCTCATTTCACCTAGATAAAGAAAAGCACTTAGGAAGGAAGAGAATGAAAGTTGAGTTCATTTTGAAGTGTGTGTTTCATTTGATTGTATAAATATACGATAAGGTATGATTGGAAAGGGATTAAAATAAAGGTAATGTGTGAGGGAAGTAGCCATGACGGAATATGATATTTGAGGAAAAGAGAAAAGGAAAACGGATCTGAGGGGGTTAAAGCCACAAAAGAAATGATAATGAGAATAATATAACCAGAAGGCAAGGAAATTTCCTGGATATAATTAGAGGAAAAGTTAGCTGGTAGAATGAAAGGGACGTGATCTCGGTAAAATTCAGAAGTACGAATCTGGGCTTAAATCAAGGTGGCTTTATGTAGATGAATTTCTAAATTTCAGTTAGTATACAACCCTTCCTTTACTCCCACCGAGGAAATTAATGTGGGACTTCTGCATCCCTTTGTCTCACAAAGAATAATTGGAGTGTGATTGTCAACATGACGGCACAAGAGAGTTCACAATAAAGACATTCTATTTGAATCAGGAGGACCATGAATTTCCTTTCGAGATGATCCAGAGGCTAATTATGTTTATCTTAAGATATGATTATAGCTAAGAGTAAACATTTATGAATATCACTTTAACAGTTATAATTGAAGGATATATCCTTATAAAGAAAGCAATTATAGGAAAATGATCCATGTAATCTAATTTGGATGCTGTTGCCACGAAAATTATGAAAATGTAGTATCTATGAGACTAATGGAAAACAAATTATGCTCACCGAGTTCATCTTATCCTAAGGTCTTTATGTTCCCATAAGAGTATGTATGTATTGGATAAATTTAAGAAATTATTTACTCAAATTATGCTAACTTATAATGAGGAAGGGAAATAACTGACACGTGTTACTAAGGGGGGTGAATCGAAAAAGTATTGAGCCATTCGAAGGCAAAATGAAGATAATTGGCGAGGAGATAAATTTAGTTCGACATCGTTTATGCCTTTGATGGAAGAAATTTCCGCCAACAAACTGCGCACATCTGTAAGAATGCATTGATGCATTTCCTGTTCTTTCAATGATCTCTGATTCGCAAAGAGTCATCAAAGGGCTTCTCATTCACTAAGACCCTCATATTCACTCTCTTATTTCCACTCAAAGAATGTTCCATAGGCGCATTCCACGCCTCTTTAAAATTCTAAGGCTTAAACGAAAACCGCATAAATGGTTCGTCTTTTAACATCTCAAGTCTCTCTTTTCGAAGATAATCATCCCGTTTCCTCCAATAAATCCTGATCTTGGTTTCTTCAAATGGTTAAAAAATGAAATTATCATCATCTCGGGTCTTGATTATCACAGCTGGGAATAGAATCAACGAATGATGATCTGCATTCCACTACGCCATGATCTATGCGGTATTGATCAGAAAGTCAAGAATAGGATTAAGAGAGTATCATAAGTTCTAAAATGAACCTTAGATTATCAAAGTATATAACTGAAAAGAAAACCACAAGTTTCCTTTTATATGTATTCATTTCACAAAAAAGTCATCGGTACGAAATATCTCGCGAGAGAAAATAACTCTGATTTTAATCTACATCTACATAAATACCCTGCAAACCGCCTTCCGGCGTGTGGCAGGGGGTGTAAACACCCTATAATGTCGTTAATGATGTCAGAAGATAGAAAAATCAAAATACAAGGGTACATTGGTTTGGAAAATTTTAGGCTTGGTTGAGACTTAGTTTTCGACAGTATTTTCGTTGGCTTTTAGATCTCCTTCTGTAGTTGATTTTTCTTTAATGCGATCAGCAGTTCCTATTAACAGAGTGCAGATCTTTTCAAGACCAAAAATATACGAAAGCTATCCAAGAAGAATTATTTTATTCTCTCAACTATTGTAGCTATGACAACGGTTCGTTGGCAATGGAACAATCAAATGGCCACAAAAGTGTCAGCTGACTCTATAATCTTCGTCTCAAAATCTCTCGCTAGCACTGTTCCTCGGTTCAATTTTGAATTTAGATTTGTTGTGAATTAGAGGTGGAAGTTTTGCTTCTGGAAGTATATATTCTTAATTTGAATGTAATGTCAAAGTGTAAATTACGCATCCAGCATGGCATATTCAGTGATTAGGATGCTATTAAGAAATAAGCTCGTGTGGATGAAGCTCTGCGTTAAATTAAAGAAGTTGGCTGTGCCACTCATGTTGGATGAGTATGTTCACTAAGCTAACGATCAAACCTGAAATCACAACCATTTTTTAACATATAACGATTTATCAATAGCGTTATCTTTGCTGGACATATATATTATATGGTATATTTACACTCACTAACATATTCCCTAACGATATCCCTTATACCGGAGATAGAATCAGTACTATCTCCGATGTGAGTTGATTTCTCAAATATTAATTGAATTTAAAATGTATATATTTCAGATAAACAAATCATTAGTAAAATTTGGGAAAGTAAACTGGAAAATATTTAATTGCTGCCTTTATATTCTCTTCAATTAAAGATTTTAATTGGGACGCTGAGTGCAAATACGTACGCAATAAACTTCATTCCAAAATCCCAATAGGAAATTTACTTCAATCAGTCCCTTACGTGAACACAATACCTCGGAATGAATCGATCCTAATTCCGAACACTAAATTTGCCATTCAAGTCCAAAGTCGAAAGAGATTGGAATCACGTAACTTCCAAAAACTAGAGGCTCTCCAGCGTCGATTCGCACGGACCTTTTACGGGCTAAGAGTTTTCTGCTTAACATCTCCGGCGCTTTTGAAACCCGAGTGGCGCCTCGCTAAATGCGATTCATAAGATCTCACACCCAAGCCACAGTGCGCAATCAAGCCCTGATTACTAATCCTGGGATTTGGAATCGGCGGACGGTGCGGTCAGCGACCCCTGCCGCGCAATCAAACGAAAGCGCTAAAAAAAGACTCCAAACAAACAGCAATCTACGGTTTTTCATTACGATTCGTTACCGCGGACGCCGTTAAAAATGAACACACACGCCGCGGATGCCGTGAAAATGTTTCGATTTAGCGGCTCGGGTGATTAACTCGAGAGGCATGTCGTCCCCCTCCTCTTTCTTTAAATTCCTCTCTCTCATTTTCTCTGTCTCCAACACCTGTTGTCTCACGTCAGCTCCACAAGGCGCTCATGCTCTTTATGGCCAGGTATAGTCGAGGACGGAAATTTTCAAATTTCGCGGAGATGTATTGCAATTTCCGTGCTTCGGCCGGAGAGAATATTTCCAACCCCACTCCAAATACCTTCTCACAATTCAAATTCTTATTTAACGGAGACCCTTCCATCCTTCTTCGCTTTATTCCTTTTTTCTTTTCGTAATTTAATATCTCGTATGACTCCCGAGAAATGAATCGAATCGGTCACCGGATGTACTATTTTCCGCCGTCAAATCGCCCCGATCCGTGCTCAGTGAGAAATGGATATGAATACTTTTTCTTCGGTGGGATATTTCGTCATCTCACCGTCTTGCGAATGAATTCACGCGGCGCCACCTGTGACCTACATTAAGAGTGTACTGAGAAGGCTTCCTCTGCACCTCGAAACTTCCTTTTGGCTCTCATCCATTGATGTTTCTCCCAGAAATAATGTCGGAAGCTTAGAAAGTATTCAATAAAATTCTATCTCAAGTTTCGGGCATGAAATGACATCATCTCATGCATCCACTTCCTGCAAAAAATGTACCTTAGCGGTCATGTTCGTGTATTCTGAATGTAAAGGACGAGCAAAAACGTTCGCTGCATATGCTGATCCACACACCACATTACCTTTTCGACTTCTATCAGCTATCTGATGTACTATATCTATCTCTTCAGCGAATGAGCTGTTTCCGAGATAATAAATGTTCATTCAAGAGTTATTATGAAGTAATGCAGGTAGAAGAATAAAAAGTACAATTCGGTTATCATCCATTGCGTTTTTATTCTGTGAATGTCTCATCACATCTAATGATCAATTGGGGTCTGTAGTTCAGTATGGTTATATCTATAGGAATGTTTTACTCCCAAGACATTTGATGAGATATGGATGTTGTTCCAGAAGACTGATTTATTTATACACTGTTTATTAAAATAATGTTCAGTTTCTTGTAAATCTCACATCAAGATTTCCCTGTCATTCTTTTCCTATTGAAATTATTTCATCTCATAACAGAAACTCATACAGATGTCTCTGTTTTTCTTTGTATGCTAATGGGGAAGGTTTGCTAGTAATCTATGCATTATGCGTTAATAATAAACTTATTCATTTAGGGCTTCGGATAGCCAAGTGGACAGCGCGTTCGACTACGGCAAAAGCGGTCCCGGGTTCGATTCCCGGTGGGTGCCAACATTTTACAAGTCCCATTAAGGAGAAGCGAGAAAGATAGGAGATACCGATCAAATATAATAAAAGCAATGTGTGATTGGATCACAATTGTCGCCTTATTAATTGTAGCCCTACGCGTTCCGCTAATTCCGATGTCATTGTAACATAAAACATGAAGCATTACGAACATGTGTTACGACATCTTCTGACTCCAAATGTGATACAGTGGCATAAAATTGGAGAATTTGAGGTCGCTTAGACTTCTGATTTAAAAAAATCGTTTATGATGCTCTATCAAAGAAAATTGCACATTTTGTAATTACGTAGGTAATTTCTTTTACAAATAGCAAGGCTAAGGAAGTCCGTCAAGATGTTGCTGAAGCACTCTCTTTCTATCAGTGAAATTCGGTGATAGAATTCCACCTCATATAACGTTTTACTGTGTAGTTCCATTACATGAGTCCTCAGGAGTGATACGTTTTATCAGCTGAGAGAGTTTCGATATGAGTTTTCGTCGATAAAGCTGAGCTTATTGAATGACCCAACAATTAGGGGGTACTATCGTTCCAACAGGCTAGGGGATAGTTACTTCGATAAAACAGTAGAATGATCACATCTACCCATCTCATTTACTATCTTTCTACTATGTAGTTCATTAGCATTAAGTTTCACAATCAATCGTCTTGGAAATATAACGCCATATGACAAAAGGTCCCCCAGATAATTCTTCTTGGCCATTTACTCTGCGCCTTACGATTTTCGGTTTCTTCCTGGGTTTGGACAAGGATCGCATATAACGAATTTAAATTATCAGAAAAACGCTTCGATATAACTTCTCTATCTTTATATTATCTTTCTTTTTGCAAATCATACTATCAAGTTTGATAATGTCTGCAGAAAAGAATGTAAGACATGCGTTTCATATGACGTTAACACAGTATGATTAATTAAGAAAAATTTCGTTGATAGCTATTCTTAGTTCTTTGTTATAATTTCCCTTCAGCTCAAAATTGACAGCTGTGGTACGGATGGAAGTAAGTTGTCTTCTTCTTTTGGGGTTTCCAACCGGGTCGTACAATGGAACTGGTTCGACCGCCGCTAGCTCCACAGCCATCAGCCATCTAACTTCATCCCTGAAGATGGCTGCGGAGCTAGCAGCAGAAACGTCGGACCTATTCCATTCTACGACCTGGTTGGAAACCCGAGAGGTATTTCTACGCCATACTCACTGGGAAAGCACTAATTCTTTCAAGTTTTTTTTTATTTTTCATTATTCTTCGCCTCCGCTGGTTTCATTTGATTTAGTACCACATCCTCCAGAAATGTGCAACTACACCATATTTTATATAAATACCAATTTTTCAGTTCATTATAGAATACTGATTATTCTGTTATTAGGAAAACTAGTAGATACAGAAGAAATTCTAATATCTTTTCGAAGAAAACTTACAGGGAGTAGAGGAGGAAGTATAAATGTGTTATGATTGCATTGGTTATTTACAAACAACAATAACAATAAACTGCATTTAAAAAATCTGTTATTATCGATTATTAATAATGTAATTTAATTGGTATTTTTTTATAATAGTACGAATTATCACAAAAATTATACATATAAATACAACCTGTATAAATATACCTGTAAATACAACCCTGGATAATATACTTGATTACGCAGCCTTAGAATTGTTTTCCCTGACCCAAATGTTTCCTCCTTTTGCTACTAGAAAACGAAGACTCGACTAAAAAGAGAGCGATTTTTATTTTCTCCCAGAATCCATATGCATCCCACTTGTCGGGAAATCAGCAATTCAATTAAGCCTTCCGCTGCCGGTAATTCGCTCCAATCCCTATTGAATAGCTTCGTTTCTCTTCCCCTTGGAAAAGATCAGATAGCGCGCACATCAGTCGATTAAACCCGAATGAATTGAAGGGCGACTAATGCCAGATCGCCATAGTCGTGTCACCATGTATGTTTTTCTCCGGCAAGGGGCTGATCAGCGGCGCAGAACAAAGGGGATCGGAATGCAGGTAACGAGAAGATCGGCCAAGCACTTTAGAGAAAACGGCAAGAATAAAGAGGGAAGACGAGGTAAAGTGATTCGAAAAAGGAGACGTGTTCTGGGTGTTGTAGATTGTTATCAGAGGATCCTAACCCCATTCTGGGGCGAGGGGAATTGATGGCGGGATGAGCCTCGCTCCAGGGCACTAAAAATGTCCGCACACACATAGTCTCCGGGCTGAAATCCCCTCACTCCCCCACCCTATTTTTTCTTCCTAGGCGTCCTCCCTCTCTCACACAGATAACCCTTTCCACCACCGAGAATAACACATTATCATACCAAATGGCCAAGGGAGAGAAGGGTGCCGGTTAGCGAGAGAGGGTAAGAGGTAAGATAGAAGGCAAAATGAGGTCCTGTAAGAAACATTAGAGCAAGGAGATGGCTCCTTCATTTTTTAAGGTTGTGGAGGAGATCGGAAAAAAGGCGGTGGGTGGGGAGAGATAGTGGAGAGAAGGGAGGAGATAAAGTAATGGGAGGAAGAGGCTCCATTCGACGAAAATGAGGCTTCGCTGGAAGAAGGGGAGGGATAGAGTAAGAGCCCTTTTGAAATGTCGAGAGAAAGGAAAATGAGAGGAAAAAACGCACATGAATGAGAAAATCAGCCTAAGTAGCGCCGTGAAAATGACTTAGTGGAAGGTTTTTCCGAAAGAAAGGCGAGTGGGACAAGGGTGGAAGTTGTTACGGGCTTAGACGCAATAGGACCGACCTGAGTCAGGCCTGATGCGGGTGGGCGCAATAAATTATAAGCTTTACCCTTTGAGGAATTAAATTATATTTAACCTTTAATTTTACTCGCGCAAAGGTTAGAAAATTATTATTTTTTCTGCAATATTTGTAGTGTAATGATTTCTTTAGTCGTTCAATATACCTCATCGACTCAGCTCAATGTTTTCGTTCCTAGGCTCTGTGAGAGTTCAGCCCGAATGCCAGTTTGAACCTAAATGCCTCCACCATTAGCAAGAAAAATCTCTGCAGAGAAAATAAATCTTAATAGAGAACATCTTCAGGAGTTAGGCAATACGCTATAAATATAAAAATTCGTAACTGATGCACAATATAAACAGCACTTTTCGTATCATTTTATATGGAATGACGAAAATAAATGCCATCATTAAGTTTCACCCATACTTCAGTCGTTCTCGCACGATATTTACGAAGCTATGAACAAAAATGAGACAAAAGTAAATAATAGATACATTTTTCTCTGTCCTGCCCTCTGACAAAAGATAAATATTGTATTCTTCTATTGATCAAGATGTGGTAGAAGAAACTTTTTAAGTTCAGTAGCGGAATAATTTAGCTTGCATTCTTCATTAACGCAGTGAAATAACCATAGTAAAATATGTAAAGCTTCAATGAATTATATTGGGCATCCATTATATAAAAGCACCTCTGATGTTAAACATGATACAATATGTAGGCTACTCTATTTGTTTGCTGTTTTCTATCAATTGATGAAACATACGTTCATATTTCATTGTCCAGGAAGAATTTATTTATTGAAATTGCAAGACATCACGTAGTCGAGACCAATTAAAACATTCGTTGGCCGGCAAACAATCATGTGCAATAAAACTATACTCCAATGATTGCAAAGTAAGACATGAATTATTTCGAGTTATATACGAGAAAAATTCAGATGAAGTTACAGAAATTGGAATATTTTATAGGAAATAAACTTTGAATTTCCGAGAGGAATGATCTCGACGAGATCTCATGCACGCTTTGATAATTTAAATGATTAATAGGAGTAGCTAAAGCACATTGAGCTGTGCCATGTGCACGAAAAATGGGAACCTAAAATGATTGGAGATAAATTGTACGGAGTAAAAATCGCGGAGGGGCCAAGATACACGAGGCTTTTAAAAATGCCTAATTTTCTTCGGTGATATACTCCGTGTGTGCATGAAAAAGCTTCCCTCTCCTCGAGAATTCATATCTCACGTCCCTCAGAATTGAAACTCGAGATAATATAAAAGAAAAAAGGGCTGCTTTTCCTAATTAAAAATCAGCCGGCTCGTGATTGTGAAACAAAATGAATCACGGTAATACAGATTATGGTTTCAATTAAAACCATTTTGACAGAATATTCCCTAATTTTATGCCTATTATTAAAAAAATTAATTACATTGTTGTTGATTAAATATTTATATCTTTGCTCGATTATGTTATCACATTATATAAGAAGGGCCCCACATTGACGGATCGTCTCACATAAGTTTCTTCAGACAGAAATGATTGTTGTACTTAAAATATAGCTAAAATTATGTATGAAAAAAGTGAAAGATTCTAAAGGACATGCATCTAAACAATCCTCGTTGCAGGGAATCTCCTTGTCTGATATCCATTCGATTGACAGACACCCACTTCACCGACACCTACTTTACCGAACCCCATATGGGCGACTACATGTGACGGATATGTCTTCCGTGAAAAGAAAACTCATTTGTCAAAGTTAGGTCAAATGTGATCGCCCACTTGGAGTGTCGGTATAATGGGTGTCGGTTAATTGCGTACCCATCATACAAGGAGATTCCCCGTATTGGAGATGGTTCAAATCAAGAGCATGAGTAAGAACAATAGGGTTCAGTGTGATAAATTAAATGCCAATAGATATTCGTAGCTTAAACAATGGAAAGGGAATAAATATAAAAAATTAATGAAGGATATCTGAAACGAGAAATATGTATATGCAAAGATAGGAAAGTATGGTGGAATAATATAAATTAACGTGGTAAATAACTTTCCCACTTCAGTAAATGGAACGAGTGTACGCATAATCTTTAAAAAGCAAATTTACTATATTTAACATACTTAACTGTCCAATTTTCCTTTACGCGCCGATTGATTCAATTTATTTGATTAATGGCATTCTCAAAGATCAACGTGAATACATTACGTCATAAACGAATCAATTAATGGAATCCCGGTCAAAACGATTGGAGAAACGAACGAAAAGTCATCCATACACACAGAAAAGATAAGTAATTACTTATTAAATGAAATCTTTGCCGTAGAAGATGATAGCGCAATTTGAAACGACGTCCAAAGGCAAGTCTCTGAAGACCTCAAACGACTTTAATAACGCTCCGGGGAATAGGTGAGGCTCCTCCTTGTATTTTTAATGAAACCGCGTCCTGGATACTGTTAGCACCTAGAGCAGCGTGTCTATCCAGATATATATCTCCGCGCGGAGAAAAAACCGTGGTTATAATAATAATAAAGGAACTCGTTAAACGGGAATTCCCTTCTACGACCGAACATGAGGTGCGCGAAATAACATGGCGATTAAAAATAGAAAGCGATCGTTATTTATTTACGATCTCCGGCGGCACGAAGCTGAAGAGTGTAAACTGGAGAATGGGCGAGCGCCCGTTTGAGGTCATTAGTTTGTGCAGTGGTCTAGCGTTACTCTCCCGCGTCTTTTTTACTCTTTTTCACGTAGTCTTACGCCTCCTCTTCCTCCCACGCCTCTCTCCTCCATGACGTCATAGATGCGATTTTCATTGCGAGGATCTAATTACTTTTTTTTGAACTTCTCTATCGCCCTCCTCAAACCACACCCCTCCGCTCCGCCCTGTCCCTCTCTTCTTGTAATATGACGCCTCAAAATTTACGGACGTGTTACCACTAACGGCTCCACCCGCCCAGAAAAAAATTAAAACATAAAACTTTGAAACGAAACAAAAAAGGAGGCGAGGCTTCCCAGAGAATTCGGAGCTTCAAATTTTAAAACAAGCAATCCTCCCCTAACTTAATTTACTGTCTCGTGATCGGACAAGGGAGCGCTCGTGGAAGCGTCGAGGGGGTGGGATTGGGACGGAGTTGGACGGGGGAGTGTCGCAAGTTGCGGAAGGAAAATAAAATAGGAACAGAGAGAGAGCAAGGATAAAAAACGTCGCGCAAAGTAGAAGCAAAAAAACTAGCCACGTATTTTAAAAATTTGTTCCCATGGTACGATTTTTGAGAATCTTCTCCGGGATGCTTCATTTTTGCGTCCCCTTCCACATATGGTGGCGCCACCCCAACACAAACGAACCCCTCCGCCAGACTCCTTTTCCGAACCCTAACATCACCCGTACTCGACTCTGAAACATCACGAGAGGTCGTGTTCATGAGCCCAAAGGGGGGGATTTTGATGAGGTTGGGGGGCGGTAAAAGGGACGGAGAAAGAGACCCCTTCTCAAACACACGCGCCAAAAATGGAAGGGTCTGAGTTTCTGTCTTTCCCCTTTTAATGGGGATGCGGTGTCCCCGGAGAGAGGATGTGCGATGCCTCGGCCGTTCTGACGGCGGACCAATGACGAACTCTAGGAAGGGAGTCGTGGGAAATTTCGTTTACGCAAAATAGACGCCAGAGAAATTAGTTGATGGATCTTAGCTTTCCCACCCTGACCTGGCTGACCCCATAATACAGTTTTGATTTCCTATCTAACGATTTTCTTAGCATTTTATAACGTATGAAACTGTTTTTATTTATTTATATTTTCAATGATATGAAAATTAAAATGATTCTGCTACCGTATCGTAACTCAAGAAATATTTTTTACTCATTACAAGATAATGTATCTTGTATTTAAGCCTGTGACAATTTTGTTGACGCAGATATGAAAGCTGCTGATGTAAAAGTGAAACATTCTCTGTATTCCCTCGGTATCGATGGTGTAAAAATTATCTATATGGTCATTAAGATGGAATTATCTGGAGGTTTACGCCAATAGCATTTTGGGTTAGTTTTGAAAACTGGGCAAATACCTCATTCCTCTTGTCCAATGAGCCATATTCTCTCCCCCTTTTTTTCATTGTTAGCTAATAACGGAGGAATTATGGTACGGTGAGCCTTCAGCCTGTGAACCTTAAAGACTGGATGACACGAATTACAATTAACTGACTACAATGATTTTTACGCTATATTTAAGTCATTACAGATGCTAATTCGGCGTGAATAATCTAGCACCAGGGTTATGAGTGCATTTAGAGCTGTTATCTGAGGTAGGTGGTGGAATATATCAGAAAGTTCATCACTTCTTGAGGTGTATGAATTAGTGTTAGGCAGTACCGAACTTGACGTAATGTCAAAAATTGATTTATACAGAAATCTGATGTGCGCAATTATACTATATTATATTATATTATGAATAATAAAGATAGAACACTTCTACTGACTTATATTATGAACACTAGTTATATTATGAATTAGTCATGATATATTTTCTACTTAGTTATATTATGAATTAGTCATGATATATTTTCTACTTAGTTATATTATGAATTAGTTATGATATTTGCAGGGCATTGATGCAGTTCAACTGCTCCCTGAGAAAAATTATCTGAGACTGAAAAAAAATAATCAAAATATCATTTATCTATATTAAAGCATCCATATTCATTGACTTTTTATGTATTTTATTTTCGGAACCTCATGAAGTAGTTTTGCATAAATAACTAATGTACCTCTTATTTTTTTTCTGAATAGGGAAATATTCTAATTCTTAGATTACTCTCATTTTATTTAACGCCACCGATGTAAAACTTCTTATTTTTATTCTTATTTCCATTATTGCTTTTGATATTGTAATTTCAGGGGAGGTTGAGTATGTGAATGTCAAATAACTGGCTTATATTACCACGCTAAAAATGTTATCGCCCCAGCAAAACAAGCCGTTAATAAATCATTCCTTAAAACTCATAGAGAAATAACTTTTTATTTAAGAACTGAGGCTTCACAGGACGTCACACCGTGGAATACTATTGGCCTAAGTTCCAATAACCATGAGGAATAAAAATGCTTCCTTCCTAATAATACATAGAATTGTCAAATAAATCATACTCAAAGGTGTGAAATACAGCTTTAATCACGCTAATGATACTCCCAGATATTTTACTTGTTCGATATATAACAGGGAAGGAACTTGTTGTATGAAATGTTATATGAAACGTCCAATTTTCTAAATGCTTCTCTGAATAGTAGCTCACTACGTCTTCCGTAATACAGCGGGAATGTATTTAACAATATTATTCTTTTAAAAATTGCTGTAGGCAGAAATATTTCTCGAGAGTCTTACTCAGTTAGCTTTAGATAAATCCTCATTCAGTTAAATCCTGAGGGTATCATGAAATCCGCACACCCATTCGACCATCATTTCGTTGTAAAAGACATGAAATCTGTTATCGATTTCTCGATAACTTTGCAGGCGATGACGCAGATGTTATTTCCGCTGCTTTATGTTTTCGCCTCGGTATGTCCAAATGCCGTTTATCAACTATTACATTTTTGTATTTATGAATTTATAACCACGCGGACAATCGTTCTTGCTGTATCGCAGTAATTGTGCTCTCGCTCATTGGACACCTGGCCGCAGACTGGTTTATGTGTGGTGGAACGGTGAGGCCGAAAGAGCCAGAAATATTACGAGCAACTAAAGTAAGGTTACGATATGAATTTTTTAACTCCCTACACCACGACATTAAAGAGACGACAAGCTGGCTATAACGAAACATAAACATGTGAAGCACCTTCATGCATATTAATGAATCAAATAAGCACAACACAAACGGACTTCGTGTTCGAGACTCAAAAAAAATATATAAATGTTACATTTATCCCATCTCCTCACTGCAGAGGGATGGATATTTGTTCTGAATGTATAATTTCAGAGTGAAAAAATAAAGAGCGAGTTCGTTTCAGAATCGACTTTTCCAATAGAGAAGGGTCTTTACGTCATTTTATAGAATAATAACTATGTCCTTTCTATTGTTTTCTGAAGCTTTCATATTATTCCTTTTTCTGAAACTCAAAAAAGTCTGAAATAATGGTAATCTATTGTAATTAATTTTGTCGCAAAAAAACTCTCACTTCTCTCAGTTTGATACATGCTGAAGGCAAGCGAATTGTGACGCATCGTATGCAAATAACCGTTCATCACCGATGCATGGGTAATTGTTATTTTTATTTTCCCTTATTTATTTTTGGTTTAGATTCTTCTTCCATATCTACACTTGGGCTGACTTGTTATTTTGTGGAAATAGAGTTTGTAAAGAAAATAATTTTACATATATATTTAGTAAAAACTATTTTAATAAACCCTCCACCTAATTAAACAAAGTTATAGAGTTCATAATTAGGCTGACAAAGGTAAAACGAATTATTTAAATGTTCCGTGATAGTTACACACTTTATCAAACAAAAAGATTGTGTAAACCTATAATGCATACATAAAATCGTTCCCTTTCAATAAATTAAAAGATCATCCCAACTTAAATCCAAAATATCCATCCAAAATGTTTAACTATTTATGGAATACTTTTACAAAACTATTGATGATGGAAGAATAAGTGCATCATAACTTTCAATAATGAAACAAATTTAATCTCTACAAAATTTTTATTAACATTTGGAGAGAATAGTAGTCAGTAATTGCAGATTTTCTTAGTAGCCACTGCCATTATATCCATTAATGATAATAATTTATCAATTAGAAGTTTTTAATAAATAGAAATTAACGACTTCTATAATCTTACTTGTTAAATTATATTCATATGATCAAGAGTGATTTCGTAGAATTCCACAGAAAACAAAAGAAATGATACTGTAACTTCCACGACAGATTATTTCAGTGCAGTGGAAACTAAAGAAATGTTTTTTTAAGATATTTACTGAATGACCTTTAACCTTATTACAAAGAAAATTGTAAATTGAAGTATATCATTCAGCACTTTAAATGAAGTATTTGTAACTAAAATACATTGTAAATAAGAGATTGAGTATTGTTTACAGCAGCTAATAAATCTGTTTCTCAAATCATATTTCTTTCAGCTTTGAAATACCGTTTTTATTTAACTGGACAGCTTTCTTCACCTGACTCATAGATCATACATCTTCCATAACTAACTTTAAAAATGATAGAGTTCTTCCCAACCTATTACTCACGAATACTCACATCTGTTCCCTTAGACCTCCAGTGCCTTTTACTTAACGATAGAGTGGAGATATACACAGTCAGCGATGGCATGCAGAGAAAGTCCGGCATTTCGAAATGATAGGGCAGTTAGAGGATTCAGAGGAGGATGGCTCGAAGGAGGAACTTATTTCCGAAGCGGAAACATCGGGACGAGTGACCATAAACGAGGGAAGAGAGCGAGGGCAGGAAAGCTTTTTTTAAAGGATTACAAAGGAGAGTTATTGCAAAGGACAAAAGGGGCAAAGAGATGGGCATTCGGAGGAAGAAGAAGACGTGAAGAGGGAAAAATATGAGGGAAAATGAGATGAACGTCTCCGGAAGCCGCTTTAAAAACCGCTGAAGCTGTCTTCGCGGAGGGAATGTAGTGGCGATAAAGAATTGCGGTGACCAGTGGTAGATGACCAGGAAAGTAGATATGGTCAAGGATGTTCGGATGAAATATGGCGTCTTTGGAGATGGAAGCTGTCGCATGCTGAGAGGGGACGAGGGAACCGCTCGGAGACGGAGAAAGATTGCATTGGAAGAGGGGAGGAGGTTTATAGAAGGAGTTTTAAGAGGAAGAGCTGATACGGAGGGAAGCGGCGGGATAAGAAGGGGAGGGCGGCAAAGGATGAAAATTGGAAGGTCATAGAGAGGGAGGAGCGATATCATTCCTTTATACTCCCATCGTCATCATTTTTCTTTCTCTCCGAGGTACTTGGAGGCAGAGGGAAGAGATACGCGTAACCCATTCTCCCTCCGCCATCAAACCGCATCCGCTCTCCCAACACCTCCTCTCCTCTAATTCCCAAACCACCGGCTCCGCGAGATATCGCACGAGGAAAAGAAACGGAGTAAGCGAAGGTTTTGAGGGTTTTTTCAGACGTCAAAGTAGTCGCTTAAGAGAGAGAGAGAGAGGGGATAGAGAAGAGAAGGACAAAGAGAAGAGTGGAATTGGAAGAAAATGAGAGAATGGGAGAAGAGTCAAAGCCCTGAGGAGGTTGTCTGAGAGCCACCGCACAAAAAGAGGAAGGCGGGGTGGGCAGAGAAGAGAGTGATAAGAGAAGAGATGGAATACGAGTGAGTGGTCCAGAGGGTGGAGGGGGAGGTGTTGAAGAGAAGGGTTAAGAAGGCGGGGGACGCGAAGAAGGGATGGTTGAATAGTAAAAGGAGAAGCACAGGTGGAAGGAGCGTGGGTGGCCCTGGAGGGAGGTTACGCAAGGTAAAGGTTGGTGGAAGGGAAAGGGCGAAAGGGGAGAAGGAAAACGGTGCGTCTAAGGGATTGCACCGGTGAAGGAATCCAGGGGAGGGAAGGCCTTGCGTACAAGAGGAATGGGAACGGCGAATTCTGGCTGAAGTGGCAGTCTTGGCCTCGAGGGAATGTGAGGCGGAGGAAATGGGTGGGAGAGGGGTCGCTCATAACTCCAGCCCATCTCCAGAGGCCCCGAAGGAAGAAGCTCGGGTAGGGAAATTGAAAATAAAAGAGAGAGACTTCGACAACAGTGGGCTCTCCAGTGAACAAGACAGGAGAAGAGAGGAGGATGGGGTCGGATGAAAAGAGAGGTAGTTTTGGGAGGAGGCGGAGTGGAGGGGGAGGGAGGGGTGGGCTGGAAAAATTGAAAGGGTTCGGTCGCGCAAAAATGGGTGCGGGACGGAAGGCACTATCTGGAAAGCACTTGAAGGCTCCTGCTGCCATGGCGGAGAGTGGTCGCTGAAGATGTACGTATACGACTAATATGCACGTACACATGCACTACAAAGCTTTCATAAACATACCTCGGGAGTCAATATGATCAGAATTCCGTTGAACACCTATCGCAAGGGAATGACAAAGAGACTGGAAGAGGTGCATTTTACGTGTAAGGGATTGTCTCTCGTTTTTTATTCTTTGAAAAAGGGCCGAAAAGAGGAGGGAGCCGAGGAATATCTCTTGCGTTTGACCCCGAAGCAATGTCTGAAATGAGCGCGGGAGTTTAAGGCTCGGGAGCGTGAGGAGGTTTTTTGTTTGGAGGAGAGGGAATCTTCTATTGGAGGTGAGATGGAATGGGAAAAGGGTTTTTTTCGAATTTCGCAAGAAAGAAAGAAGCAGAGGGTGGTTTTTGAGAGGAGGTGGAGGAAATGGGATATGAGGGGAGTGCAAAGAGGGAGAAAATGAGATGGGAATCGTTGAGGTGAGCAGGTGAGGAGAGGTTTGTTGGTTGGAAAGGAAGAGGGATGGCGAATGGAAGGAGATAAGGGATTATCGACAGACGAGGAATAGGATAAATTCTTAAACTAGAAAATGGAAAATAGATTGAGAGAGAGCGGCGGGAGGGAAAAAAGAGGTAATTCCAAAGTTGAGGGGATACCCTTCTCAGTTTTCAGGTTGAGAATATTATTCCTCTGATTTTCTTTAAAATGGCAAAATGATGAAAAAACTTTAGTTCTTTATATGATTTCCTTAAGAATTATTTTAGGTACTTGATTTTTATAATGAGCGCCTACTAACAGTATTATGAAGTTTGGTAATTATATTTTGATTGCTAACTGTATGACATAATAGCCCTTTATTATTTAAGGCATAATCGATTTTTCACATACTCTTAGTTATTACCCTTTAGTTATTCTATCCCAATTAGTATTGATTTACTGAAATGCGGATATTCATAAATTACAACACTAAGGCGTGATTAAAGAAAAATGTATCGTAGTGTTTTAGATTATCCTGTAGGTAAGAAAATGTAATCGCGGCTGTTTTCAATTATTTACTTTTTCAGTCATGCACAATCTATGAATACCGGCTTTTGCTCGCAAACGAAAACGTTTACATTTTTTTACTAAAGCTGATTCGACATAAATTATATCAAAGCCCTTCCAGTTCAATAATTTAAGAAGGGAATTTTAAAAATTCACAAGACAACAATAGCAGTTTGAATATTTTTCGGAGACATGAGAGGCAGCATTAAAGTCGCTTTAAAGTACTTCAATACGGCTTCCCTACTTATATCTCAATAGCACCAAATCTATACCTTAGAAATAGATACGCTCTCCCCTACCTTAAATTTATAGCGTACCGTCAAGAATATACATTGACAATATATAGCCGTGAATAATAATTCCGTTCCATCAAACCTTTCGGCTTTATTATAAATATAATTACAATAAGCCTTACAGATTGACTTTGTTGGCCAGCTTATTTTGTTTGTCACTTGACCTCTGAGAGATAGTTTATCATTATTTTGACAAATCGAAAATGTGAACTTCAGGGAAAAACAACATTTTCGCGCACGACTTAGTCATATTGAAATTTTCCTCAAATCTTGCTGTACGAGTAATGGTAATGCATCCAAGGTAATTCTTCTCTCTTTTCATAGGTGGCGTGGATTCACATCGACCGGCAGATGATCCTGACCATACACCGTCATGTCATTGCCAGACTTCCACGATTTAGCGTCTCCTACGATAACCAAAAAACGTGGCTTTTACACGTAAGCGGGGTCCAACAAGAAGACAGAGGTTACTACATGTGCCAGGTCAACACTAACCCGATGATCAGCCAAGTAGGGTACTTACAAGTAGTCGGTAAGTGAGGTATATTTATGCCCAGATCATTTACCCGACCTTAAAATCCCTAAAAATATAAAGAAAAGTAAGGAAATGAAACATGTATATAACGCCCTTCTTAGAATTAGATTTCTTTAATATTTGAAGGTAAATTATACGTGGTACGATGTAAAATCACTTTGCTATCCATTTTTTCTATGATGGAACCCTAGCAAAATCAAGTCTGAATTTAGAAATGACATTAAAATTTTTTTAAATAATTGATTCTTAACCACAAAGAACTTTTCTACAAATAATGATATTCTTATATATCAGTATATTAATTTCATACTACCAAAAATAATTTCCGTAAGTCCTATATATTCAGTATGATAAATGTATAAAAATAAAGTGAAATGTATGCT
>KZ308408.1:880594-916733 GCA_000376725.2 Ladona fulva | reverse complement strand
ATAATTTGAGTTTGAAGTTTCCATAATACCTCTGGTTCTAAATATTAGTTATTTTACATTTATTCCACTTTTGTTAAACATATTTAATTTCAACAGATTCTTCGACAGATATTTCTTATCTTTCTTGAAAATTTTAAGAGTTTATTATTTTTTATGTATTTTCAGTATTTGCGATTATATTCTGATATATCTTCAGAAATCTAAATGAAAACGTGGGAAAAACTAATTAACTGGCAGTAATTTCATACAATTCATCGTTAAAATTAATTGAATTTAAATTTCACCTTGAAATTTTGGGATATCCTAGGTAACTATCCTTCTACAAGAACCAACTGATGTCACAATGATTTAGCATATGTAGGCAGATACCAGCTATTGAAAGGGATATTTTAAATCGTGTAATTACAGAACTCTTATAAGTACCAAAACACCGGTTTTGTTTCCGAAAAACCATTACTTCCCATAATAATGTAATGTGCGCCTTATTAACCTATCGATAAATGCAGATTCCTGTTATTTTGGTTGAGAAATAATTAGTAGACACTTTTACTACATAAATATTTATTGATGTTATTATTAAACTTCACAGAATATACTGAGAAAGAAGAGTAGTGCTAATTTCCTCAATAATTCATTAAAATTCTTTTGCTGCATTTTAGGTGGAGCTTTGGCTCAAACTGAAGAAATTTTTTCCGTTTGTTCGTCAACTTTTGACAAACTTTATTCAGATAGCTTGTATCTCACTTTCAAAAGGTATCAACTACAAAGCATTGTAGGGTAAAATGATAGATCTCCGATCAACGGCTCATCTGGGAAACCGATGTCACATGTAGGATCGTAGATAGGTATGCAGATGTAGAAAACACTAAAGTTGGCGAGAAGACGTCGCATCGGTACAGGTCAACCGATAGCCTACTTTGCAAAAAAGGCAATATCCATTTCTAGCAGGAGCACTAAATGAGCTATTCTTAGCGGAATGGGGCCAGGAGTCAGAAAGATATCTGCGAGAGTTGCTTCATCGGGCAGATTGATGGAGAGAGGGCGAGCATCCGACCTTCAGCTGTAATAATTAACCGTAGCGCGCACGCCCTGTTCCAGAGCATTATTACAGTGTCTGGAGAGAATGAGATAGGAGTGGTGGGAAGCGAAAAAGAAGTGAAAGGAAAGAGGAATATAGAGGGGAAATTGCCATATTCCGAAAGGGAAAATTACTGCTTCAATGCCCCGGGGAATCCAAAAAGTATCACCTCACAACACCGTTTACGCAAGAGGTGACAAACCAAGGGACATGAAGGAACGAATTCTCACTATAGTTTCCCACATTTCAATTTATTCTGAGTTCGAAGTAAAACGATGTTCTGGAGAAAACTATCCTAAGAAATATCTCAATCTACTCGCACTTTGATGGGTGAGTGTAATTTCAGATAAAAAATGAATATATTATTATTTCTCTTTGTTTAAATTAGGCTCTCGTTTCTTCTAAGTATCCTACCGCGTCATAACCAATATGCATATCTGCCTCCAATAGATATTCATTTGATCAGAGAAACTGCTCCAATGTTTTTTTCTATTCCCTACTATATTTTTACAAACTTTTATATTGAGTCCAGTCAATTAAAATTTTGAATTGTTACGGATTAAATAAACTAGTTAAATCGAATACTACTATGATCTATTAAACCTCTCTTCAGCTCTCTAATACTCTGATCAATATCTAAAAGGGTTATTTAATTATTTTGAAATTAGTATTTTAGTTCAAATTACTCTCACTCTTACGCGTTTTGTTGGCTGTATTGAAGACAATTCATTTTATACCTGCTTTCGTACCACCGCACTTCGGATTAATCGAGTGATTCTGTGAGAAGGCTAAGATTGTTTATTTTTACGAGAACTCCTAAATTTCATTGCTCAGCGGATTGGGGTTTGTGTATATAGGAATGAAGAATATTTAAGATCGATTGAGTAGTTTTATTGCGAGGGAGTTGCCGTCAATCGAAGAGCCCATCTCCGCTATTAATAGAGAGCTTTTATTGATTGACTTTACTCGCTGCCTTTCCCTCACTCAATTTTGAATAGAACTATCGTCACGCTATCTTGAAGCTAATGGGATGCTTCGAGTCGAATGTGCATGAATGTTTCGTAGCGCAATACGATCTTCTTTGATTATGCCACGGGAATCACCGCAATATTATTTTATGAACGGACTTAAGGATTCTTTCTATTTTTAATGGTGCAAGGTAGATTGATGAATATTAAAGAAATGACCATTTCGTCAGTAATAATGTCACATTGCCCCCAATAAAAATATTGTGCGCGCTATGAAAAAGCAGAATCTCAATTCATTACTGTTGCATAATTCGAAATAAACCTCTAACATAAGGGTTCATAGCGTTTTTGGTGAAAAATATCGTAAAAAGACTCGAAACGGTAATTATCATTTGTATGACTCCTGCCCCATGAGAAAACGTTTTATAAAATCCTTTCCATTACGCAATTAACGCAAATGCACGCATCAACTCCTCCGACGTCGTTCTCACAATCGAGCGTTTTCTCAAGGACCCAGAAAACGACTTATTATTTTCAAATTGCAAAAAGGCTCGCATGCTACGTAATTTTCATCGCCTTTAATTACACGCGGGGAGCTTTTGGGATGAAAGAGCTTCAATGCTCGCTGAAAAGAGCAGCAGTAGGATTATTTTTATTTTAAAATTATCCTCGTTTATCTCATCCCGTATTCCCCCGCGTCTCTTTCTCCTCTGACACACTCCAACATTCGGAGAGCCACTGTGAATACGCGTGTAAACACACGACTTCTACTTGGAGCTGCCACCCATTGCGACAATGCTCTCACTTGCTTTTCTTGCCTCTTCCTCATCTTTTCGTCTATTTCCCCCTCCTTCTCTCTTTCTATTCCCGCAACTCTCCCTTCCGGCGCTCACTCCCAGTTGCGACTCAATTTTCGTTCTTAATGACTCGAAGGGGGTGTCCCTGGCACTTCTCGCTAACACACACACACACACACTCGCATGCTTGTACGCAGTTGAGGCCACCCTCGGCCTCAAGCTCAGTTAAAAGTGTAAGAGAGTCGTTTAGACGGAACGGCAGAGAAGAAACGGGGAGGCGAAGGAGTTCAGATTTAAGGAGATATTCCGTTGAAGTCGGTAAGACAGGTGGATAGATGTCTTTAGTAGTGTGAAGTTGAAGCTGCAAATATTTCCCACGAGCTAATTCTCTTTATGTAACCATTTTTATAGTAATGTTTAGATTTAATAATGTATGATATTATATAATATAATAATGCAACATCCATACTTTAATTAGGGGCGTAGCCAGAATTTGTCTCTGAGAGGATTCAGAGTCACAAAGTATACAGAATATTGCCTACATTTCTGGAGTAGGCAAACTTTTGCCTTTTATGTAATAAATGTAGAATTTAAATTTGCATTACATATATTCCCTGCGAGTTGTCAGTGTCGTGTAAAACTTTAATATTTCAAAATATTACAGTTTACCCTTCATAAACTCGGTTTTTTAGAAACCCATTTCTATTCTGGGGAGGGGGATTTAACAGTTATTCTACCGGTTACATCACTGCATTCATAAATGTTTCGTAAGAAATATTTAAAAAACCACTGAATTTAAGACCGAATCATAGATTAGACTAAATTATTCCTTTATCTTGGCGAGATTGAGAATAAAATTGATATGCCCAAGCGTGACTTGACAACATGGAATTCAACAAACAAAGAGTACTTCGTAATTTCCACAGCAGATTTTCATGGACTAGTTTTGTCAACGAGTTGATATCTTTACTTGAATATTTCAAATCGATGACAAATCAGTCATTAAAAATTGGCTGGGGAAATTACGAATTGCTCTTTAAGAGGGTATTGAGACTCGTAAGTCTTCTTTTGCGTCAGAGCGCGATTTTAAATTAAGCCCTATAATTTTGGCATGATTTAACAACTTATATTCGTAAATTAATCTCAATCTTGATAACACTGAACAATAAGGCCTATGCCGATGAAATTATATCAGTGGCTACCAAAATTTCAATCGACTACCAAGTATTGCGACCAATTAATCAGTTTTACTGCTGGCCTCAAAATCTAATACAACGTAACTACGAATAAGTTTTACTTTAAATGAAGAAAGAAAATGCGAACTTTTCCAGATACCACATTGTGATTACTCAACGACCATGGTTTCAAGGCTTCCTGTAATCTGGAAAAGAGTTCTGCTTTAGTGTAGTGAGTATACTTAGTGAGTAAGAATATTGCCTTAATAGCAGTATTTGAGAAGTTTTTATCAATTATAACTCTTGGGGAAAAAGTTATCTTTTATGAATTTAAACAGATAAAGTGCATCGCATGAAGAGTGAATAACATTTTTAGATTATAATAATTTTTCATCATTGCCAATATATCCAACTTATCCTATGATATATCTATGACTTAAAGAGAAATCACAAGATAGAGAAAACAAGTAGGGAGTGGAAGTAAGATTCGAAGAATAATGTAACCGAATATAGATATGAAAGTGCCTTAAACTAATTAATTTATTTATATAAAGAAGCCATGAACAGCACATGACCTTCACAATAGATATAATAGCAGATATATCAGCAAATGTAAAAGTCAATAAGAACAATTAATACACTTCACAATCAGGAGCAAACGTGGGAAAAAGGAAGTTATAAAATATATCAGAAGAAAATGGATAGATAAATGATTATTATGCATACCAGGAAGGAGTTAAATGAATTTACGGTTGATAAAAGCAAGACAAGGGGTGAACACAGTGGAATAAGGTCTCTAATCTCGTTGAGCGGAATGATACACGAAAAGAGAATGATGAAATTAAATCATAAGATCTGTATCTATCATTGAGAATATGCAGGAAAATTTTTAATTGTTGTTAGTTAAACGGGTGGGAAGAAAAGGAATTCTGAATGTATGTAATGCTTAAATTTTGCTTATATTTGCCTAAAATTCTGAGAGTTTGATCTATGAATCGTATAAAGCCGTGCGCTGTTACTAAGATAGGGATCCGATGAAACTCTGGTTGACTAAATTTGGTCAGAAGTTTCCAACAAAGTAATATTTCCCTTTAGTTAAAAAAGAAAATATACACAACGTTATAGGAATAAGAATCCCAATAGTCTATCATATAAGTTGTTAGAAGAATTATGCCAAGAAAAGATATGTAGTTCTGAAACACAAAAACGGTATGGAAAATTCAAGAGGAATCGGCCTTATATCTATCGATATATGCGTACGTATTTATACATTCTACTTTTTTTCGCTGTTTTCCCCTTGCCTAGGCAAGTTTGAGAGTATGGTGGGTAAAGGTAAATTAGTATCAGGGTAAAAGTATCTAAGTACAGTATTAGTGTTATCTCCCAAATAAAATTCTCCGGCGACCTATTGCTTGAATCATATCAATACACCGCTTCACTTCTACCCTGATGAATCTTAACGTAAACTTTGAAATCACTTTAATAACTCTTTCCTTTTTGTTTTTAAGTCAGAATTGCTCCATAATACTGCTGACATTTGGAATTGACTTCAACTTCTTGAAATGGATGATATAATATACATTAACAACAAAAAAATAAGCTATCACCTTACAACTGTTACTCTTGAGTCGAAAAATATCCTTTTGTAACGACTGAAAATTTTAATGAATTTTCAACATGAAATGTCTATTATCGGACTGTTACCGATAACAAGTATTAGTGAGCGTTAATCCAAACTTTGCAGTAATGTGAATTACGCAGGATTTCTCTGAACGATTAAATCAAATATCCGGCCCATCGACTTCTTCAATTACCGCTTCAAAATGTAATTCCTTAACATACACTATTGATTCACTCCGAGTCAGAAAGTCCTCAATTTACAACCGTTTCCTACCTATCGTGCAGAGATTTATTTCTTTTCTTCTTATAGGACA
Source organism: Ladona fulva (assembly GCA_000376725.2). Taxonomy (NCBI): domain Eukaryota; kingdom Metazoa; phylum Arthropoda; class Insecta; order Odonata; family Libellulidae; genus Ladona; species Ladona fulva. The sequence continues at coordinate 910,781 of KZ308408.1, read as the reverse complement.
CGACGCTCTTCCTCGTCAACCCTCAAGGGAACTCAAAAGCAAAAGATTGTCGGGGTATACTTTTTCCGTTTCTGCAGGAAAGGAAAAAGAGAAAACAATGTAGAGGACTATTTTTTAGCCGTGGGACGTTCGGTGGGCGTTATTTATTTTCTTCCCTTTATTTTATGCAAAAGAGAGGGGGAGACGAGATCTCTGGGGTCCGAAATAAAAATGTTATCCACTCCAAAGCGATATAAATGTTAAAATTGCGAGCGGAGTTCGCGTTCTATTGAAAGGGAGATATGCGGCGAAGATAGAGTGAGTTCAGAGGGAGTGGAAGAAATGCAATAGAGACGAAGAGAGGGGCAAAGGGGAATCCGCAGTGAACCGAAATTAAGCGCAAAGAGGAGGAGCTGTTTGGAAGCAACGAGTTGGAGTTTTTTATTTATTCCTTTCCTGGTGAAAGCCTCTATCGGCAGAAGAGATCTTCGGTTTGAATTACACTTCCTCCGGTTATAGATTAATATTACACCTATAGTGACGCACGCTATACCTACTCTGAACCTCAGGATAACATATCTCGATTTTGGAAAATACTGAATTCACGTTCCACTCAGAAATCTTCCAAAAATAGTAAGTACATTAAATCAAAAATAAATTTTAAAATCATATTTATTCAAAACAAAGTTGAAATAATGTAACTCTTAGAACATTAGAGGAAAAACTTGATTTGCATATCGTCGAATTCTTTTTTATCTCGGGCATGATAACTAGATATGTATGCATAGTTATAGTTTTCAGATAGATTAATATTTAATTTCATGCCCACTACAGTTTAAATGCATTTAAAAATAATATGGTGAGATTTGACTAGTTTTCTCTATCCTAGAGGTTTTTTAAGGGAATATCTTACCAAAAATATGCTTCGATATCCATCCATCTCAAAAATTTGATTATTTACCTTATCTTTCTTTCTGGTTGTAAAATCGCTATTGAATGAAAGTTCGTAACATAAACGATGTCATACATTCAATTTTCAAAATGTTTTCACAACTATGTAATGATTGCTACCGAGCCATATCTGTTTGGCCATACTGTTATTGTTTTACATAAGAGTAATGAAATAAATGTTTCTTTATTTTATATAGGTTTACTCGAGATTTGCAACATCATAATGTTTGCTGAATTTAATTTCTGAACTGAACATTCATTTAAATGTTTGCTTTAAAAGAGTTTTCATCATTTTTGTGATGAATTAGAAAAATAATTTCATATAAGAATTCACGAAATTTACTGAAAGAAATCTTACTTTTACCGTTATTTAGATTCGGTACTTTCGATTTAGGCTTAATTGTCCGTGAGGTTGGTTCATCGTCTTTTACTCGAAATGATTCCATTAAGAGCAAAATTCAAACATCCAGTAAAGAGAGCAGTGGTATTTAATCCAAAAAGTGCCATGAGTTTGATTATGGCGTCAGAAGATCATGAGGACGACTACTTGATAGTCAGCCTCAGTTTGAATAGAGCATTCATTATACACCAGCAACCTTACTTCCCTTCTGTTGGAGATGGTGTTAATCGTGTCTTATGATGGGTTCCGGTAAAATACGACCGTCTGTTATTAGACAGTTTGTCTTACATTTGCCGTTTAGCAATTCAGTTGAAATATGGATGACAGTTAAAGTTAAATTAAGTTATCCCAGCGAAATGCGTTGAATTTGCCTTAATTGCCACATATACAATTCTGAGGGTTAAGTAACTCGACTATAACTCAGAATAATAGTTAAGATCGAAAACTCATTAACAAATCCTATGTACGGTAAATCCAATGTCGGTGCAAGACAATGAATAATCATTATCTCAGAAATGTTAATTTCAAAGCTTGGTTCTTTTTTTCTGAACTCATACTTCGTCATTTGGTTACCCTCATAAGTTTTCTCCATGTGAGCTCTCGTATTAATATATATGAACAAGTTAGAAAACTCTTGATGTGATGTAAAACGACTCCACAGAATTGCTTTTTTATCATGACATGATTGCAAGTGTTGCAATGTTGTACTGTTTTGAACTCCCGGATAACCAAGAGGGCAACGCGTTCGTCTACGATGAAAGCGTACCCGGGTTCTACTCACGGTGGGGGCCTACGAACGAAATGATCTCAGCTGTCAATGCATTTTAAGCGATACTACTAGTAGTTTTTCTATTTTGAACAAAACAGACTTTTTCACTAAATATTTGTTTTTTCATCTTCCAGGGCTATTTGCATTTTCTTCTACGTATGAACTCGATAAGAATTATAGTAGGTCTTAGAGAAAACCACCCAGTAGATTCCACAGCCAGTATATCGCAGAGAAAGATTTAATGCGATTTGATACCCTCGGGACTTTAACTCGTTGACGAAGCCTGTCTCATTAAAACTTTCGGTGAAATTTACCAAGAGTTTTCTTTATTTAAAAGGTGTCATTTATTACACAATACAACGCCTTGATATGCCAGATATACATATAATAAGTCTATAAAACAGAAATTAGGACTCAAGCATTACATTAAAGCATAGTAACACTTGCACATCTTTTGTAAATATATTGTAACCTCCGAATGATTTTCCTGCAGTTCCGCCCAATATACTGGATGAGGAGAGCACGCAGTCGACGGTGGCAGTGAGGGAAAACCAGAACATAACGTTGGTGTGTAAGGCAGATGGGTTTCCAGCTCCCAAGATAATGTGGCGACGAGAAGACGGGCAAGGGATAACGATAGACAGGCGGAAGAAAGGTAAGGAAAACAATAATTCGGTTATTTTCTATTTTTAAAATTGGTAATGGAGTTGATTTTTTCATCCCTAGGGCTATCAGTAAGATATAAAAGTGTCATGTAAATGAAGTAGTATTATGAAGGCGAATGATCAACACGTGAAATAGCCAATGACAACAAATGTTACTTTTCGTAGTATATGTGTTTATTTTTTGGTAAGGAGAAATATTTTTGATGATATATTATTTATAGTCTTATGTGCTTATTTTGTGATAGAAAATCGGTAATGTGAGGCATGTCAACAACATTTATGACGTATTTAACAGCCTATTGGCTTAGTTTGACCGACGCACTGTTATAGATGATGAGAAGATGATTGAAGATTGGAAGACATTTTACGTTTTGTAGTTAGTCAAATTCAGAAATTACTTTTCATAACTTATAGTTGACATTCTCTTTTCGTGTAAATCTACATATGTACTCAGCAATACAAATTCAGGTGTGGGGCAGGGGATGCATCATAACTTGTACCCTTATACTAGTATTTATTTGGATTTGGAATCAATATACTTTGGTATGAAGGTTCCACGATGCCTTCAGGTCAGACGTCACGCAGAAAGTCATCGCATCGCAATATATTTTGGTTCAAAATCTTAAAGAAACATAGGAAAATTGAAGCCATAAAAGGATCTAGTAACCTTCAAACTTGTACTTACCATCTAGACTTTTTCAGTATATTCTTCATGTTAACTTAAGTGGCTAGAAATGAATGTAACTAGAAGAGTCTGTAGGCTCTGGCATTGAAATTAAATATTTACTGTATCAGTAATGCCTATAAAATATTCAGCCTAAGATATGTTGGAACCTCCTATCCTCAGCCATTAGCTACCAAGAGGGAAAAGGGAGCAAGACTTACTCGTACTAGGCAATATGAGGAGTGAGGTAGTCTGCCTTCTGTAGAGCACCATAAGGAGAGAGAGATCAATACCATTATTCAACGTCACCCAAACCTCAGTAGTTTTCATATCAATGCAGGCATCAATAAGATAGAGGAAAACGTAAATGAAATATGAATTTTCTCTATCCTTACGAAAAAGTACAATGAAAAATTCCATTCATTAAGTGATGAGAGTAGGACTGATAACATTAATATTTATAAAAAAATCAATTTGAAGACACATTATACTTTCGCTGTTTAAAATTGCACACCGAAAATGCCTTACAGCTGAACGCTTAATATTAACCTTCCAATGTCTCCCTGCAAGAGGCAGCCGATTATAACGCTACCAAGCCAAACAGTCGCACACTCTTTTCAAATTAACTCGGGGATAAATTGTATGCCTTTGATATCATATTCATGTTCGACATGAACTCGGCCTCAGACGTTGTTATGATCCCCCAAAGTAATTAAACTTACATTCACATAATCAGACGCTCACGTGAATGTTATCCGTCACTGGGATGAAGGCCGTCCCATAAATCAACAAATTGTTCAGCAGCGAGGCTTGTTAACAAGTGTCGGTCGACCGCGGGATTGGAGTCAAGATAATGAAAGTTGTGTAGCAGGCGAGGGGATAAAGGGAGAGGGCGAAAAAGGGATAACCAGTGACGTCTAGCGGAAGAATGGCGAAGAGGAGCGAGCGATAAACAGGGAAGGAAAGAAAGGTGGATTGGAGAGGCGAGGTTCGCCGGGAAGAGGCTCTTCGCGCGAAGGAATTTCGCAGGTGATGAGATGGCGGCCTGGAAACGCTCAAAGAAATTCAGACGAAGGTGGAATTCGTGGGGGAAGAGGAGTTGTTAAGGAAGAATGAAGAGAGTGAGGTTTTCAGAACAAGAGGGCTGGAAGGAGGTGTTAGAGGGAGAAGTGATGGCGGAGGAGAGAATGGGTGACGTTCCAGAAGACGATTTTCTCGGCGGAGAATGAATATGAATGAAACGGAGAGGGAATCCCCTCCGCAGTATCTTCCATTCTTACAGCCCTCCGCCTTCTCCATCCTGTCATGCAACATCCTTCATTCCCCCAGCGCACCACACGTGACCTCCAATGAAGGTGATCCCCCCTCTTCCATAGGTTATCTCTGCCGTGGATATCTAGGGCGTCATCGGTGTCCGGTCTGCCTTCGGAGAAATCTCAATCGAGACGAGGCGTTTATCGCGTGACGAGACCCCTTTGCTACGCCTTTATCGACGCTCGTTTCGGCTAAATTTACAAGCCAAGGCATTCTTAGGTGTCTTGTTATGCACGTGAATTGGTGGGGCGTTGAAGCAGAAATTGGGTGAGGATAGGAAAGTGTTTCTGAAAATCATCTCAGAAGTATTCATATATGCGTTCTACAAATTTAATCTCCATGTTTAAGGCTCAGCTTTGTTCATCAAGTGCATAAATAGGTAAATGAAAGCAATTGGGATAAAGACTTTAAAAGCTAGCAATCAGAATACAAGAAAAACCTCATTTCTGGATTTTCTCCTCCATAACCAATAATTTTACAAGAAAGTAAGTGGCAGATGAATTTTCTCTGGAATCATGGTTATATTATGATTGTTATGGTTATTATAATCGCAAATTTATTGATGAAATATTTTAACCTTTAATAGTTATATCTATATTTCGTGGTCACTAATTACATTGCTATATGTTTGGTGGTGTTGAGAAAATACGCAAGTCCGCAACTGTAGCATCATCCTCGGTTATTTAACTGTGATGCTATTGATAATCTTATGATAATTTTAGGATAATCCACTTCATTCTTCCCATTTTCTCATAATTAGTCAAATGCCTACAAATAGGCATATAATATCGTGATATTGCCAGCAACGAAGGGCTTCCCTTAAGCGGATAATGATTGTACAAATACAACCTTGACCGCAGCCTACTAACCACCTTCCGGCGTTAGAAAGGGGAAAATATCACTGCTATAGTTATTATTGAACCTCCTATTCATAATCGTAAGATGGAAGCCTTAGTATGAAATTCCGGTGAACCTTGATATTTTCAAGAAAGTCATTAAGCTACCGAGCAACCTCAAGAGAATGACATTATATACCAGTCGCTTTAAAGAGAGAAAAAATATTGAAATTGTCTCCGGAGACTCGATTTCTCCTCTGGCAAGGAACAGTAATTGAAGTTTTTCCAGATATTTATTCTCTCCCCATTCCACTTGGTATTGCGGAATATTACCATCCCTTAGGCTCCCTTCCCTCTGTTTAGCGAATCGCTCACAAAAATAACTTCTCTTGGCAAAGCTGGTTAAGACCTCTCCGCTATTCCTTGCCACTCTGCATCCTCTTGCCCCCCTAACACTCTTCCTCACTTATATTTTCCGCGTTCCAACTCTCGAACGAAAAGCGTTCTCTCCTACGGCTCACCGCACCTTTCGGGTGCGGCATAAACACCCTCCACATCCACTACTCCCGCCAGCCTTCTTTTCTTACAGCACATATCTCTCCCTCTCTCTCCTCTACCACTCCAAACTTTCTCCCTTCGTAGATCCCATCTGCACCTCGATACAGCGCGTGCAGGAAAAAATGGGCGTTTTGGGGAGAGGGAGGGATATGTTTGGGAATAAGACGAGGGAGTCACGTGCCAAAAATGAGGACGATGGTGGCGCCGCGGCGGAGGCAGATGTAAAGAATGCGAGTGTGCGTGTTCTGCTTTGGGAGAGATGCTCCATTCTAGATAACGCACCTCTCTCCTACGCTAGGAAATGTTTCCAGCATGCCTCCTCTCCTGCTTCCGCTCCCCACGGGACTTTATTCGCGTCTTCCCCTTTATCGCACCGTTCCTATTACCAACCCTTTCTCCGCCTTTATCTCCTCCACCTCGTTCTATCCTAAAAGATATTCCTTAGCCCGAGAAAGCGGAGATGACCAGAAAAATGCCAGAAAAAGTACCCGACTGAACCTGCTGATAAGCGCCGATGGGTTTCTCCGTTCACAATAGCCAAATGAGTGTCGTCGACAATTATGTGCCCTCTCTATCCCAGATCTTCTCTCGTTTCAAACTCGAGTGTTACGAATGCGTTACGACTTTGCTGTCATTTCCTGTTTTTCGAGTGCGGGAGATTAGATTTGAGGTCTGCGGATTTTGCCCTCTTCTCTTTAAGGTCTCATTTATCAAAATCCCCCTTCGCTATCTCTCTCTTTTTCTCCCTCGCTCCATTTTTAGTTTTTAACGAGATGCGGCAATTAACTTCTTTGGGAAAAGTTGTAATTTCAGAAAAGGGGAAATTGAAGCAGAGTTTTATTCGGTAGATTTAGGGTTATTGCTGAGAGTTATTGAGAACAGTGACTTCTCTTTTTTAACCGCGCAGCTAAAAAAGAAAGGGAGAGGTTTTTCTCCGGAGATTAGGCTGATTTTATCAGTGTACGATCATCACTCGAAATTATGAAAATGTAAAATAACTCAATGAAGACATTTTTCTCGACAGAGTTAAGCCCTACAATTTAATGTGTATGAAAGTGTAGTGAGTAGTTGAATCATTTATCTGTCGAATTTTATCCTTATTCCTTTTTCATAAATGGATGAATTATAAAATAGATTGAAGTAGCTGTTACTTTGTAGAATTCTATCACTGGACAAATGAAACAGATTTTTGTAGCAACTTTTCTTTCCCAAAATTATTTTTTTGTTTTTTTAATGTCCTTTAGACGCAACCGGAAGATTTGGCTGTAAGTTCGCCGCTTTCCCCTTTGTTAGGGGAGATTTCTCTTGACAGTTTTGAAAATTATCGTTTTAACTCAAATTTCAATCTCCCTAAGCACGTGGGTATTTGGCTAAGGTATGTCGATGATATCTTTTGTATGTGAAATTATTAACAGAGACAGTTAAACTTGTTTCTAAATCATTTAAACTCCCTCCATTCAACCATAAAATTCTCCTGTGAAATAGAATGGGATATTAAACTTAATTTCTTAGATTTAACACTCATAAGAGACAATAGACGGATTGAATTTTCTATTTTCCGAAAGCCAACCAATACATACCTCACTATTCACAATTCTTCAAATCAACCCATTCGACAAAAACATGCTGCTTTCTATAGTATAATACATAGATTGGCAAATATCCCTCTAAACCCAATAACTTCTTGATAGATAGTTGTAGGTCGTTAAGGGAATTGCTGTCTCTAATGGGTATCCAGAAAAACTTGTTGATAAGATTTTGACACGAAAACAATTGACACTTAATTTGGCATGTATTTATGGTAACCTTTCCATTAATATCGATGTACTCAAATGAGCAAAAACCCCATTTGTAGGCTCTATTAGTTATGCAGTTGCTAATTCGCTCCCCAAGAACTTAAAACCAGCATTTTACACAACATAGGCAAAAAGCTTTCTAATAATGAAAATATAATTGATGACTTGTTTAAATGTGGCATTTACAAACTGGCATGCAATGATTTTGAGCAATATGTATTGGACAGACTAGGATAATTTTCATAACAGAATCAAGAAACATGAACAATGTTTTTAAAATAATAAGATGCAAATTTTTCCATGTTGCAAGACACCACTCAGAGAATAAACTTTATCAAGACTTCTCCCAACAAATATTGCATTTACACTTTGAAGGCCCCAAAATATTATTCCTGAAAAGCTGGAAGTCTTGCAACATGAGAAAAATAATTTAAACTTACAAATATCCACCAATCGGTCATCAGAGAGAAGAGGGCAGACTTTCTACATCCCCTATCTCCAACCTACTGTTTTTTTATAAGCCTTTCATGTGGGACTGCATATATTGATGTACACTTATGAGTAAACTTCTCCTTGAAATTACCATTTACTAATCGAAACCAGTCGTGTGCGTCCTAATAAATTGTGAAATTTTATACGAAGTGTTTCACTTGTCCAGGGTGAATTATAATTTAATCTTTGATGTAAGTTTTTCGTTGGAAAAATGTTATCTGATCTTTTGTATTGTCAAATAGAAAATATAAAGGTAAAATATAATCTTGTGTGTAAGGATTTATGATATATTTTGAAATAATTCATTTAAGCTACAGATTGAGCCTTACTGATTATCTCATTTCATTCTAATTCTTAGACAGCGTACTCAAGAGTTGCTTTTCAAATTAAATTTCACTATAAAATTTTAGTAAATAATAAATGTAATTCTTACCAGGGTTCAGAGACTAAAAGACATCGGAATATGTAACAGGAAGCACCCAAAAGGGATATTGTGCGCTATATTAAACGTTATTATGATAAATCCGTAATCCTAGTAAAGATGCTGCTTGAATTCATGTGAGAGTCGTTGAAAGGAGAAGGATTACGACGGGTTAAATTTGAGCTTTAAATTAGAAGGAATGTATTCACGAAAGATAACGTAAGCACCACGTGTTCACTGCTACATAATCCAATCAGATTACGCGTCAGGGAAATAAATTCCCGTTCAGTCTGGGAAGTCAGGTCTGCTCGTGTAAATACAAAAATATGTTATTTTCCAGAAGGATGCACGACATTTTAAATTTAGGGCAATTGATTGATCATTGTATTCACCTACTGCTATTTGCAGAACTCCTGTTTTGTGGGGTGTATTCAGGCGAGGAACGATTGCCGAATCATAGATCGTTCTTCCTGAGCCATTTAAATATTTTCAAGTGAGTTATATAATTATATTAACAGTCCAACAAACATCCATGTCATATACATGTGTATATCTTTATAGAAGTTAGGAGAAATATTTTAAGGGTAATTGGTCATTGTTTTAAATGTCATATATTATGCTGATTACACACCACAATAATTAATTTTAAAGTCCTCAGCTCTGAGTGTTTTGAAAATAATATCTTCGTCTTTCTAATCATCTCTAGCAAATTGATGGATAGATAAATAGCAGTGAATAATCATAACTGCTATTCGCAATTATCATAATACATCCAGCACATTGTAATCACATCATTAACTTTCGTGTTTAAATTTAGAAACTTTAAATTAAGAACAGGTATATTCACGAAACCAAATCTATATTTAATAACTTAGCCAAATAGATCTCCCATTTACTGATACATACATCCTACTTTAACTAACATCTGAGCAAACAATGATTTCTATTGTTTGCTCAGAAATTAATTTCTATAAACGCGGTTTCTATCAGCTTTAGGCGTTTATGTTCAGCAAGCGAAGTCTTATCATGCTGGTCCTAAAATTTATTGTTCTTCGTGTTTTTTTTGCTCCCTAAAAAGAAAAACCTTTTTTTTTCATGAGGTCAAATTCTCTTAATGATTTATGTGCAAGAAATATTCTTCTATAAATAATTAGATTAAATTTTTAGACAGTAATAAAGATAAAACCGAAAATTTATTTCAATATAATATCTTTCTTTGCCATCGAACGTCGGTAAAAGTTTATTTAGTTAATGTTCTCCCATTTAAGTTGATTAATAAAGAGTTCACTAAGGACTCTAAATAGACAACGGGTGGGTCTTTGGAGCTGAGATTACCCTAATTTCCTATTTTTAAAATCGATAGACATTATTAGATTTACCGTGAGTGCTTATTCAAGCACTCACGGTTTCTTATGGTAGGATGCAGCAAAGGAGTCACGAATATAAATTTAGGAATAACATATCAAAATATTGATTCAAGAAGCTATTCTACCATGGTGAAATATAATGCACGTGAAATGTATTTTGATTAAAAATGATAATTAAAAAATTTAATTACTCTTTCATTGAAATTCTACGCCGTTTTTAACCTTTATGCAAAATTTCGAAATAAAAAATATTTCTTGTTACCATTTTTTTAAATTAAGAACGCCGCAATCAAGTTTGGTTTATATTAATTCCGGATTCTAAGAAAGTTTTACTGAATTTTAATTTGTGATTTCATTAAGAAAATTAACATCTTCGTGCAAAATATAGTTTGAGAATTGTTTTGGCGTAACTTTATCTTCAAAAGTCCTCTGGAATATAGAAACAGACCTCTTGCTGACGTCCAAACGACCATCTTGAAATAACCGCAGGCGTAGTGTGTTAACACATATGTTAGTCCCGTTACATTGAGAGAATAAATACCCTCCAATGAAATACGAACCAAACAATGTGTGTTTTTATTTTATATTGAGATAGTATTAGACAAGCTCCCTCTTGTCTTTTCTTTCAAATTTTGATCACTTCATTTGTGCTCAGCAAAGATAAAAGTTGCGTTTCGAAACTGCGCTTAAATACTTCTGAGGTATATAAACAGAAAAGTCCCCACAGGTATCGAGCTGCGTATTTAATAAAATCGTATAGCCCAAGAAGCGTCAGTTTCCATTGATTTCGAAGACCAGAAACAAGCTTCTCAAAAATTTAAACCTAATGCGGCAGGAAATTCCAGGTTACTGGTTCTCGACAAGGTTTCTTCTGCAAATCTTGTTAGAGGCACGTGGTAATTGATGTTGAGTTAAAATTTAAAGACTAGTCTTCAGTTAGCTGGCCATTATTTGGTAAAAAGCTGTCCCAAATACAATACAGCTTCTAATTCAGCGCGAAGTTTTACCGAGCGTTTTTAATAGGAAAAAGGTGGACTAATCTTAAGACCTTTTAATTTCAAAACTTGGGTAGTTTTTTTTTTTCATGGAAACCGCAGCTTGTCCTCTTTCGGCATATTGCTTCTTCTCCATCCCATTGGTAGTTGATCTGTTTAACGAGGTTGGTTGCGTGGAAGATCCAATAGGAGGCCACACTCGGCTCAATCTAACTCCGTCGAAGACGTTGTTTTTGTGCGTTGTGGTTCGGAGAGATGAAAAGGCCCAAGAAAGAGATGAGACTGAGCATTACGGAAAGAGAGGAAAGATAGGGGAGCGGTCCAAAGACAGTGCGCTGGGGGACAGCGGAAATAAAAGGGGGCAGCAGGACGAAGAGCACGGAAGAAAGTGGAAGAGGACGCCATATAAAATAAATAAAAACAGAGGTGCGCACGTGAGATGAAGGCCTTAAAACCCTTCCTTTTCTACCTTATTCCGTCCCTGTCCCTCTTGCTCAATTTTGTTGGAGGATATCTTCAAGGGGGGACATTCGAATGAAGCTGTCATGCTCTACCTACGTATGTCTGTTTCTTTGTCCACTATAGGCTTTTGATACCCAAATGTACAGAATCGCTACTATTCAATTTGGATGTGATGGATTTCAGAATGGTACCTAGGAGATCGTACGTCTTTTGATAAAGTCAACAGGGATATTAGTAAATTTTAAAAGTACAAATGATGTTGAGGGCGCAGTTAGTATTGATCGCCCTTATGAAGACCTGACATAATCCCTACATCCCCAATAAATTTGTCATCTAAACTTACTGTACTATTGTTAACACAAATTAATTTAAAGGTACATATCAATCAAACACTTCATACAAATTAAAACTATAAGAATGGACATATGAAGATTATACCTCAAAGTGATATATATAATTTTAATGGAATGACATCTTTCGAAAATATTCCAGCAGAAATTTCTTGAGGCTTCTCGAGGAGTAGATACATATCAGTTTTACTTCCATAGTATAGCACGTAAAATCCAAATTCGAATCACAGAATATATATCACTTTCTTTCCTCGTTCCCTATGGTACCAAAAAAGGCAATTTACGTAATTAGAGTATTAGGTTTTCTTAAATTTTTTCACCCTGATCCCAAGAGCGGCATTTTCTTCGGTTTCATTCTTCCCTCAGCAATTACTTCCTTAACAATTCCTTTGATTCATGCAAATAGTTATCCTTGTCCTAGAAAAGGGAAGGAGAAGCTAAGAGAAGGAAGCAGTAAAAGAAAAGGGAGGGAGAATAGAGGAAGAGGACGCATAAAATGTTCCCGGGACCTTGATTAGCTCCTCAAATATTTAGCAGTTCCACTCCCCATCTTTTCCTACTTCACGTCCATCCCTTTTCCCTGAGCGGAGAAAAGGGTTCCAGAGGAAAGAGATATCCATTGGATTCGAAAGGGGCAGACCGTAAGGACTGCGGTATCGGAGGAGGTTATGGAGGAGAGAGGAATAGAAAATTGAAGCGCAAGGGAAGCAGTATTAAATGTAGCGCAGGATTATGGCAATGGTTCCCAAAATTCGGATCACGTTCATTAACTAGGCTTTGAATTGCTTGAGGCACTTTGCTAATCCTTGGATACTCTGATAAATTAAAAGAAAACGAAATTATTCCTTTATAGCTCAAGCGATGATATCAGAATATTATTGTCTGCTTTGTTTTAATGACGGGAGATTATTGTATTATTTGGAGGAATTTCAATGGGTAAGGACTCATTAACCTTCCTCTCTTTTGAAATTGATCACAGGTAGGCCTTAAGTAGAGAAACAAGCTTGAATATCGTATCTTTAGCCTTTTAATTTGCTGTGAGATAACAAAGTTGGGTTTCTTGAAATTTGGTTATTACTATTCTGATTTCCGTCAAGAATTGATACCTTAGTAAAGCTCTTTGATGGAAGTGATATTCCTCTTCTTATTTAACTAAAACCTTAATATTTACAACTTTACCATAGGAGGTTTTATTCTCTCTATTAAGTTCAAACCTTCTCTTGAGCCGTAGTTGTAAATCTTGACCTTAACTAATCAATTTTCAGCCCCTAATAATCAAATTATATCTGTAGAAAGAGGGCACATCATATGACCTCAGGGATTACCTGCTATATACCCACCTGCGTGTATTTTTATTGCGTGTTTACTAACCCAACCCCCGTCGCTAAATTGTGCGTTTCCAAACGGTCAAAAGGAGCGCTTTACGGGATTAGAAGAGAGAGAATGGAGGAATTGTATGTAGGGGAGAGAGCGGGGGAGATGGACAGGTAGCGGACGGGGAAATTTATCGAGGGTAGGGCAAAGGGGAGAAGGAAGTTACACGCGCACAAATGGCCTCGAAGTGAGGCCGAGAAGGGGGAGATCGGCGGCGGAGGAAAGCACCGCGGGCCGGCAAATACAGTGCTTGGGATGCCTCGTGCGGCACCCGTTTCTCATTGTCTGATCCCATTCCCGCGCCTTACGTCTCCTTCCCTACCACCTCATTCCTTCTCGATTCCACTTCTCTCTGAAATTCTTTCCCTTAGTTTACTCCTTGACACCATCTTAGGTCACCGAGGGTCGAGACCTCCATCACTCCCTCGCTATCTCTTGCGTCCGAAGTATGGCCCCCACAGACTGACCCTTGAAAAAATTCTTTCCCTACGTGAGGCTCGTCTTGTGCCCTCCTTACGCGGGGCATCTCTAAATTGAGAATGGATAGTGATGTGTACAGTAATGGAAGTGGTGCTGGAATGTTAGGGGACGGCGGGGAATCGCAAGGAGACCGTGTGCGCAATTCAGACGCCGAGTGCGAGGTGGAGAATACGAATGACGTTATAATACAGGTACTTTAGGTATAAAAGGTGGACGAGGGAAGGGCACGAATGCTGGGTAAATATGAGACACGTTCGTATATTGAGTGAGATATCATTTTCAGTAGGATGCCGCGCGAGAAGTAGTCGAGTAAACTGCCATTAAAATACCTGATGAAAATGACAAAAATAAGAAATTTAATAAAAAGTGTTATATTTTTCTTGTTCTTTTGACATGGATTAAGGCAGTATTTTCAGTGTTGTGAAGGTTTTACCATCTGATCGAGTACGATTAAATCATTGTCATAATAATAAATGATCATTCTAGAAAAAAATCACGTCTTTATTTTACAAAGTTTGGTTTTAGGAGACTAGCCTTACTCATGACACTATACCAACATTCACGATACGAGGGATGTATGATAAGTACCCGTGTTTAGTGACTGATGCCACCACTGACACAAAATGTGTATGCCATAATGTAATTCCATCTTTAGATATATGAATGTCAAAATTTTAAACAGATTAATTGAGTAGTTTTGTTTTGATAGCTGTTGAAAGTAGTCAAGTTCGTGTTTGCTTGCCACCATGGAGAAAGAGCAATATCGATCAGTGATTCGATTTCTTTTTTTGGCTTGGAAGACGTGTGAGGAAATCAAGGTGAAGTTGCATGCTGTTTATAAGGACCATGCACCTTCGATTACTACCATCAGATATTGGTTTAATGAATTCAGGCCTGGCCGAACATCCTTTTTTTGACGAAGAGCGCCCAGGCCGTCCGATTGAGGTGACTACGGAGGATATGGTTAACAAAGTCCATGATATCGTGCTAGCAGATCTAGCCGGAAAAGTCATGGCCGCCATTTATTGGGATTCGCGAGGCATCATCTTTACCGACTATTTGGAGAAGGGAAGGACAATCACGGGGAAATACTATGCTGATTTATTGTACCGATTAGATGCTGAATTGAGGAAAAAACGGTCCCATTTGGCGAAGAAAAAAGTGCTCATGACAACATCATGACAACGCACCAGCCCACTCATCTGCAATCGCCACAGCAAAACTGGCCGAATTACGGTACGAATTGCCACCTCATCCACACTACTCTCCAGATTTGGCCCCATGCGATTTCTTTTTGTTTGCAAACATGAAAAACTGGCTTGGGGGGAAGCGATTCGCGTCAAACAAGGAAGGCATCGCCACAAGTGAAGCCTATTTTGCAGAGTTCGACAAAACATATTTTTTGGATTGCTTGAAAAAGTTGGAATATCGCTGAATTAAAGGTGTTGAGTTGAAAGGAGACTATATTTAGAAATAAATTTGAATTAAGTTTTAAAAATTGCGTTTTATTGTCTAACACATATACTTATTTACAGTCCTCGTATTTATTTTATAACGAGGATTTTAACCCGGTATGTAGGCCAGCATACAAACTTCTATGGCATATATGCCAGAAATATTTTTTTAAATCAATGATTTTCTCCATTATTTTACGTAAAATTTCATCCATTAAGCTAAATCTGCGAATAATTCATTCGGTAGCCAAGTGGGTAACTAGTGAGCCTTTTATAAAAGCGGGCCCGAGTTTGATTTCCGGAGGGGGTTAAGGGGGGGGGGGAATGACCTCAGCTGTCGAAGCAGTTTTAACTATACTACTATAATTGAATCCGTTTTTATTGTTATGGAGAACAAGTAAATTCGAGTGAGTTTATTCAATATATTCTCTGTCTCAGTATTTTATAGTTTTGTTAATATAAAACATGCTAGTGCGTCGGTTAATCCAATATTTCTTTGTAAATTTTGTGAGATATTTCAAACAAAGCCTGATGCAGTCTCTTAATGGCAGTTTGACTGCTGGAGGCCTTTAACTGGATATATCATTTCATTCGCCTTTAAGATGTCTTTTATTTAATCTTTACCAAAGAAGGTTGCTTTTTTTATCACTACCTCAAGGAAACTACATGAAAATGCGGTATTCAATATTATTTATTTATCTCTGACCAACTTGCGCTTATCTGCTATCAATAATTTATATAATATTTATATAATATACATTACTGACTTATTTATCCTAAAAGGATGATTTAAAAAAATGTATCCACAATCACGTATTATATCTGAATGCCAAAAAGAGAATTTTAGACTATTTATTGGCATATTGGATGTTTACTGATAGGTGACCCGTGTTTTCAATTGAATTCCTGATTATACATGTTAATTTATTGATTATAGAGTAAAAATATATCTTTTGAGACAATGTGACATCAATGTTTAACATGGACGTCTATGTTTTCTATGGGTAGGAATAATACGTAGACAAGAGTTGAAAATTATGCACTTACATATAGTGAATTCTCATCTATGGAATTGATATGTCAATGGGGAGATATATCGTGATGGCACCCCAACTCTGAGAACACTAACAACCACGCAGTTGTCGCGAGGTCCTAAGTCGTTTAACCAGTTGAACATACTGAACTGCGATATGGAAGTGTAAAACTCCAACGAGCTACAAAGGAATCCGTTTGCGCGTTTCGAGCACCACCCATTCTACATTCGAGCTCGCCTCTCAAAGAGCGTTACTTTCAGTGGGAACAGCCGGCCATTAGCGCCACAAATACGAGACTAATAGGTTTTTTAAGACGTCTCGGATAACAGAAAAATATTTTCCTTCTTGCGAAAGACGTACGCTTTCCTCTCGATCCATTCTTTATGCGGTTCTTATGCAAAGCGGTTATTCTTAAAATATGCGGATTATAATCTTGCGGAAAAATTAGCCCCTTTACTACGCTTTGTTTATATAATGTCGAGCTAAACAATATAGTGTCTAATCATATTAGCTCAACCATACTATTTTTTATTTTCAACATTCTTCTTACTTTTTGTATCGTTGAACATATTTCCTTTAACATCAATCAGACTTATGGATCTTGTATTTGATACATTAATCATTTGCACTTAGAATTTGACTAAAATAAAGGTATTGAAAAGTTACCAGTAGAAACTCTTGGATTGCAGAAATGGCAGTTCTTTTGCCAATTTCGTATACAGCATGGGGTTCAAAATTATGTCTTTGTAAGAAGCCAGTTAGAATTACAAGCAATGTGAAAGTGATATACTTTTCCTATTTGGACGGTGGTCCTTGGTGAGTGATTGCTCCTTGCAGGACAACGTATGACCATCCAATGAAAAGAAACAGCATGAAAAAAAATAAGAAAATTGCTCTGGGACGTTAGAAATTACTGTCTTTGTCTATTTTTATTTATCAAATATGGATGGAAAATCAAGCAAAAAATGAAATTAAAACTTAATTCATGATTTGTTAGAAAAGACCAATAAATTCTTGGTGCACGTATGAGAGTCATTTATTTAATTTTTTTATTTATATAATTTTTCAATTTATTTATTTGATATTTATATAGTATATCGTTTGAAGTTTGATTGCTTACATTTAAATTATTCCAATATAAAAATATCACTATATTTGAAGATCTTTTTCTAGAAAATTGTGTTTTTTTAAAGGTTCTATTCTAATTTCCATTTACTCTCACAATTAAATATAACATGAAACACTTGGCTCTAGGCAAGTTATTTTAATTCGGAGCATATTTATCATATAGGAGCTTTCAATAAAAATTAATATTTTAAAATTTAGATCAGCAGCTTCTTGTTTTATCTCAAAGGAATAGCACTTTTATACGCGTTATAGATTTAAAAACACTCCGTAAGCCGTGTGTCGGCCGATGTTACTCTCGCTTGGAGACAAACGGCAAGTTCCGAATTACCGATTTCGAGGTACAACGGTAATCCGAAACTTACCTTTTCTCTCCAACCGCGAGTTTCATGTACCGATATACGTATAAAGAATTGTTTTTAAACCTCCAGCTGAATAATAGCCTCTTCCAATCATCTTTCTTTGCATACTTTTTCATGGCCTCCGCATACAATTTGCTGATCACATATATCCCCTAATCCTAAATCGAATAAACTGATACACTCGTTCTACATAAGACTAATTTAATACATGGCATTTACGTTGTTTCATAAATTGATGCTCATCTTAAAGACTTCGACTCAAAACGCAGGAATCAGCTTTCTTGGGGTGATTGGCGCCTCTCTCAGTAACCAAAAGATGAGGGACAAAATGCTTCTCTTAGCACACTCGCTTCTTGCAGTGGCCAGTGAACATTTACTCGAAGTATTTGATCCCAATCCCGTTAACAGAAATACTTCCTTACCTTACTTTCACTCTTATTCTTCTCATTTTACACTCAACAGTTTCACTCGCCCATTTCCCCTAATTCATTTCTTGTCTCCGCAGACTCTCCACCTCTCTCTACCACTCCTCGCTCTTATACCCCTGTTTTGCCCCAACCACCACTTCCTGGCCCTTCTTTCCCTCTCCATAAATTCCCTCATTCCCTTCTTACACGCTCTACTTGTTCCGCCGCCTCTCACCGCCGCCACTGGACTAACAACTTGCCATTCTTTGATCGCTGAAATGAGCAAACCCAGTGGCTATCCTCCTTTTTTCCCCATCTTGACAACGCAGAGCGCTGCACGAAGCGCTATCGGTGGAGAGAAAGGAATGCCCTGTGAAGCGGCTTTATGTCTGCGTTATGACGATTGTAGAATTGTGGAACAAAGGGTTGCTGGTCGCTGACCCTTGAAAAAATCATTCTAGGTTTTACCCTTTCCTTCTGAACCCTTATTAAAGGGATGAAAATTGGATTTCAATTAACGATTCGGTAGAAAAAATTATTGCTTCAGGAAAGCTGTAGGTCGCTCTTTGAGCGATTTTTTTTGTCTTTCGCGCACCAAAGCGAGGGAAAAAATTCTGAGGCGCGTAATTACGGGATGAAATTATGCATGGGCCCCGAGTGTTTACTGTGGCGAAAAATAACTTTTGTTTGGAACAAAAACCGGTGGGTGTTCTTGACGTGGGGTAAAATTGTAGGCAATCGAGTGAACGTTGTGATGTCACTCTTCCGAAGCGGGTGGAGTTACATCTAAGCGGACGATAATTTCATTATTTCTGAACCCAAAGTTTTCATAATGAATTTGAAAAGGAAACATACTTTGGAATCCTTTAGTATGTACCAAATTGATTCCAAGGTCAAATAAACTGAAAACGGGATTCTTTTCGAGACAATATTTTATCAAATATCACTATTTTAAGATGAGAATAATATTTCCAGGGGGTTTTCTCGGGGTACTTTTTCTTTCCTAGTCCATTTTTCTAAATCTGCTGAAAAATGCGACATTAAAAAAAATTGAAAAAGACAGAACTGGAAATGTTTTTTTTTATAATCCTGAGTGAAATTCTAGCTTATGTTTGTATTTCAATTTTCTTTATCTTTCTTAAAAGGGTTTATAGAAATAGAAATATTTTAACTACTATTTTACTACAACTGAATCTGAGAGATATTTTAAATTTACAAGAACTGTAGTTTAAACTTTAAATAGTTATTTGTTGTTTTAGAAATAATTACCATCTCCATCATCAATATTAAATCCCTTTATCCAACACAGAATGCACAGAAAATGTTATACATTTTTCATTACTGAATGCTATATGGTTAATTGTGAACTACTTCAAAGTAGTAGTAGTAGTACTATTTTTAAAAGTACCTCGACAGCCATGGTCATTTTGCATGTATAGGCCCTACCAAGAGTTGAGCCTGGGACCGTTTCCACCGTTGGCGAACGCGCTATCCGCTTGGTTATCCTAGAGCCTTACCTATTACTCGTACCGAATCCACCCACTATAAATGAATAGTGATGATTTTCCACTGAGTTTTCCGAATGTTGGAAGTAAAAATCGGTCTAAAAGGAAATAATTTCAACTATCCATTACTAGCGGCCCGCTAGAGTTCACCTTCTGCACACTATAAGTTTTAAAAATTATACTTAAGTACAAAAACTGGTAATCATTTCAAAGTTTAGAATAAAACATAGTAACCATAGTAAAAATAGTAATGAATAAAAATTCTTATTTTAATGTTAAATTCATGAAATACATTAAATTAATTTAAAAACTCTTTGTACAGTACTAGGATTTTTACAAATTTCTTATTCTCTACGACAATTTGTCATATCGATACAGCCCTTGCCTTTTAGAAGTCGTGCAGATCAACTGTTACATATTGTAGCTTATACCAGAAATTATCCAAGAGAATTAAATTTGAAATTATTATTTATACACAATGAAATTAACATCATATTTACTGACATGTACATTACCTTAAAAAAGTTAAAAGACAGCTCGGAGTAAACTACATATTTAGATAAATTACCTTAATTTGCTCCAAGAGGTTATAAAAAGCACATCAAGATGAGGTACAGATGGTCTTATTATTGGTAATGAAGATTTACCAATAGGTCTAGGTCGAATTAGTTGACTCTATAATCTAGGAGAATCTGCCAATCTTATTAGAGATTGCATATTATGATAATTTTGTGTAATCTCTACCAATAAGGAAAATCTTTTATAACTTTCTTATAACAAAAATAATAATTGAGTAATAATTTTAGTACGCGGTTAATAACAATTTACATATTTTATTTCAAATTCAAAATAATGATAGTAGTCATGATTCGGTTCAAATCCTGGAGGACTGAAAAGATACAATGGTTATAATGGTTTTTGTTATTTTCGAAAAAATATTGGCGAGCTATTTACTACTACTCTCTTAACTTATGAACTTAGAGCTTATTACTTGCAAAAGCAAAAATTAGTTATCTTCATCAAAAATTTTCCTTACCTCTCTTTACATCGTAAGGAAATGAAATAAAATTTAAAAGGGACGGGGAGGTGTATCTGTTATTTTTCCCAATAAGGTGTGGGCAGGTTATAATCGTACCCGGAAAGTTAAAAATTTCCTGAATTTATGCCATTGAGCTATGTATATTCAAGTATGGGAAGTATTTGCTTGATGCGTTTGATAGAATTCCATTAAGAAGTACGCTACACCATAGTGGGCAACTGTATTTCCATGGATACTCTGTATGTGAGGGACCAAAAGATCGTGCTTTTGTAACCTCAAAGATGCAGGGCAGAGGATCGTTGTTGCGAAAGAAGAGGCGCATTGCGGATGACTCAATGCTGCTGTCTTATTCATCGGACAGCCCTTCGCTGCCATTGTGGGAATTCTTCCGCACCCCTGGAACTAAGCGTTAACTCTGGATGCGGTAATTTTCGGAACCCAAAACCTATAAAATGGCTTTAAAATGGAGAAACAGATTCTAGATGCCTCCGTGTAAGCGTATTAAATGTTAGAAACGGGGATTTCTAGGCAGTGGGGAGGGATCGGGGAAAGTTATGCTATCTAGCTGGAGAAGCCGCACTCCCGAATTCCAAGCATTTTCCGCCTCAATATGATATCTCGCCCACTTCACCGCTGCAGCTTCAGCCGAGCATTCATTATTCACGACTGCGGCCTTCTTTAACTCTGTTTTGAGCCGCCAACAAGTGCGACACGGAGAGAGGATTGGGTTTTTCTTAAAGGAGGAGATGAAAAGGGTGAGATAAAGGGAATGAAAGGAAGTGAAGGAGAGAAAAAAAGTGTAAAAAGAGGCGCATGGGAGTGTGATACAAAAGCGGCTTGTTTCTTGAACCAAAAAGAAATAGAAAAAGGACGGAAACTAAAATAAGAAAGTTATAAAATCTGATGTGGAGTAATCGAAGTGTGGAGAATGAAATGTCGCAGATGGAGATCCTTCTAGGTAGTGACTGGAGGTAAAAGTAATGTTTCTGAGACGTGAAAAATAAGCAGAAATATAAAAAAGAATTGGAACTCCATAGAACGGATTTCGTACATATAGAGAAGCTGTAAGTAACTAAAGGACTTGAAAATACACCGGGAATTGGATTGCAGTATTATTTTAAGAATACTATCACTTTTTTTAATAAATAATTGTTACAGAGTGACAATGATGCTAACCCAGCAATAAATATATATCCGAAATTGTTACAAGATACTCATAAATACTTCAGGATGTATCAAAATGAGAATTTGTGTTTCAAAAATTTATATTACGCGCTGCTCGACGATAGAAAAACAATTTCACAATCACTACACAAATCCAATGCAGAAACTTCAATTACCTACATTCCTGCTTTTTAAGAACATAAAATATCAATAAAGAATCATTTACGCATTCATTTATGAACTTCTTTTTATATTTAAGAAGGAAAGGGAGCCTTGATTCTTTACATATGATTAACGTGCATTAATACACCTTATTAGTGCTAAATATTGACGTGAATTATTAAACAGGTTAAAAAATATAAGTAATAAATTTAAATCACCATACATATTTAGATAATGCGAAATTGATAAAAACGTCTGTTTTATAAAATTCTGAGGTAGTCGAGTAAATTAATTAATTTTAGAAAATGTACGGACTTTTATTATCCTTGTCTATATAATGAAGGAGAATCCGCTCAGAAGTTCTGTATATAAACTAATGATAAAAAATCGTAATTCGCTTTTAGCTAATTAACTCCTTCGGCAGCAGTGAAATTGAATTCTTTAGGGTACTAAAATTCGAAGAATATTCCAAAGGATAAAGGCATTTTTAATTGAGGTTGTTTGAAAATATGGTAAAGAAAACAAGAGTGTGGTTTAAAGTAGTTTAAGTCTGTTGCGACCCGCTGTTTAATAACATTATCATAGGGACAAGTTAACTGGTTGCCCTCAACGCCCCATTGCCTCTTCCTTTCCTCACACTCCGTTTCCTTCCTCATCTTCAACGCCTTCGCCTTATCTCCCCATCCCCTTCTAATGAATTCGTAAGTACGAATTGGGCTACAGCATTGCACTTAAGTGCGTCCCTACTTATGCATATTAATGTCATCCCCTGCGTCATCAATCCCTTCCTTAGCTCAAATCCATTTTGGCTTATTTCGTCTGCCGGATGAACGGCGGTATCTTTTCTCCTCCATTTTTCTCTATCCTTCCATTCCTCCACTTTCCCCTCTCCGCCTCGTCAGCACCAACGCTAAGCTCTTGAAATTTTCATACTCGATTTATTTTGGGGCGTTAGGGAAGATTAACCCTCGAGTTAATTAACTAATGAATAATTTCGGACCACGGCATTAATAAAAATTGCCACTGCTTAAATAATTATACGGTTGTAATATTCTTGGGTAATCTCATATACATATTTATTGCGTTACCTGATTATTGCAATGTTTCTTAAGATCGGAAGAACGACATTGATACATACCCTCCTCAGTATTTATGACAGAAATATTTAGATCCAATATAAAATGTATTTACAATCCTTCTCTCCCTCGAAGGAATGGGTGTTGATTCGTAAAACTCGTTGCCGCATTTAACTCGGAGAACTCGTTAGCTCAATGATGAATTTGGCTTCTTAACTGAATCACAATAAAAGAAAACGAAGCGTTCTGTCTTAACATTAATGGCCGCCTTCAAACGAGTCGGAGACAATTAAGGTTTTATGAGACATCCTAATTTTATCTTATTCGAGAAGCTCTGTATACGAAATCAGAGATTTCCGGAAATAAAGGGGAAATTAGTTCTTGCAATTTATCTGCAATAATTTTAATGAGTTACTAGATTAACTTTGAATGAGAGACATACAAATTTTCGTTTAATTTTTTGGGTTGTATTTTATGTGATTTAATTTGATCGCATAAAGGAAATGTCATAATTTCTGCTAACACAAAGAACGTGATATCGTAAAATTCAGTAGCACTTCCTTTACCGCTGGTAAGTATATATCTAAGAAAAAAGAAAGATATAAGAGTCAAATTCATTTTCCACACACAACTTTATCCTTTGTTATGATTAATTAATATACTCTGCTTTGGTTTTCAATTTCCCTAATACTAATGTCTGTTAATTATGTGCATTTATCTTCGTAATATGGTAAATGTAAAATATGTTTCAAGTACCTCTTTATCAATAAAATTTAAAGAATATTAATATGGCAGGGAATTAAAAATGTCTTCAATAGTGTCTTTAGTTTATTCGCTTGTAAATTATAAGGAATTTTCAACATGTGACGAGTATACTTGAAAAATTATATATAATTTATAATATTAACATCTGAATTAATCCTTAGTAATTTCGGAAACTCAGAATGATGTATCAACAAATGTTAAGAAAATGTACCAGATATTTCATCTTACTGCGTCGAGCAAAATGATTCATTCAGCATCTTTCTACGTATCGCATTTTAATAGCATTACGGGATTTTTATCTCTTGGGGTAGATTCCTGTAAAATGTTTCTCTTTCTAACCCAATTCATAGGGGATCTAGGCGAAAAAAGACTAAGAAATGAAAGACAAATTTACTTTCTGAGAAGCTAGGTATACAAAATCAGATAGAAGGCCACGATTTTTAACCGCTGTATGTGATAAAAAACCTCTATTAGGCGTTAACTATTTACTACATCGCGCTACAAGAAGTTTCTTTGTACGTTCCGGAGAGATATAGCTGTAACATCATTCATATCCTAAGACCTTATCGCTCCTCTCCTTCGCATCCCTTCTTAATCCCGTTACCGCTATCACTTTCAACTTTCTTCCTCTCTTCTCAAATTAACACCCTCTCAGCTTAATTCTTTACCCCTCCCTTTCTTTACCACTCTCTTCACAAAAATTTCCTCCCCAATCCTATTTTATCCACTTTGCCTATTTAAAACGCGTTTAGCGCGCGTCCCTTTCCTTCTATCTACTCCTTTAACTCCCCTTAATCCTTCTTCTTCTATTCTTCCAATTTTTAATTCTTAATCCCCAATTTCTCCCACTTGATTTTTTTCTTTCCCTCGCAATCTGCTTATCCTCTTCCCAGCCTCTGCCGATCGCACTCTTAACTCGATCCTTGCCATAAAAAAGGCTTTATCCTTGAGAACGCCATGGCTCACCGTCGACGGCCATGCGGAAAAGGAATGCAAATGAGCAAACAACGACCTCCTCGGCGGGAACTAATTCGATTCCTTCGGAGGGATAATTGGTACGAGGATGGGAGAGGATGAACGAAGAAAACCAAAGAGAGGGTCAAGGAACATCATCTTCGAAATTTTTCTTTGGTGGGAAATTGAAGGCAGTTTTCTGAAGGGGTAAGAAGATGAGGTTTTTTATTAAGGGAGGGAGGAGATATGAATGTAGATTGGAAGAGAATGAAAATGGGTTGGGGGAGGAAAATTTCACTTTCGAGATAAGTGAAAAATTACAATCGGCAATACAATAATGGAGTATCATACAATGGAGAAAGAGAGATACTGGATTCATCGAGGCAGCATTGAAACCTAAACTATCCGCAGAAATTTGAACTTTTTAAGAATTTGATTTGCATGTAAATTGATACATAATTTTATTGGCCATGAAAATAGAATGTGCGTGGCACGTTCAATTCCACAAAACCTCGTGATTTTCTACACGAACTCCTGATCAATATATTCTGAATAATAAAGTTTCTCGAACGATTAGTGAATGTTAAGGAACGAAAAGAAATATATAGAATTTTACATACATTTAACCTTCTAATAAAGTAATAGATATTTAGTGTCATTTTCCAAGAATGGTGTAACTTAGTAAGTTCAACATATCAAATTCTATGTTTAAATTCAAAAAGAGAGTTATGAATAGAATTAAAAGAGGCAGGTGCTCCACTGTGGGTTTCTATGGAATCCAGAAATCTCTAGTTATAAATAGATTTATGCTACGTGTCCTTTACAAAAGGACTAATAATTAAAACTATTAAGATGGCAGAATTAAATGGATTAAAAGCAGATTAAAGATGCTCGCCATTACATAAATACATTAACTCCGCGAAATTGTAATATAAATAGATGTCGTACGTACTTCCCGATGAATATTCATGACCAATATATTTTTCTAAAATTAAAATTCACTCATTTGTGATGTAAAATGTTCAAAGAGAAAGGATAAAATTACACCGAAATTCCTATGTTTATATTTTTCTAGATGATTATTTGTAAGAAATGACTTCAATGATTCACTTTGTGTCCTAGTTGTGAAATAAGAATTTTATTTATCCTGATAAAATAACCTTCTACTATGATTTTATCCACCAAAAGAAATGTACAAGGAAAACGGGTAAGGGTGATCACTCTTACCCGTTTTTCTTGTGTATTAACCTGAAGGGAGATCCTTTCCATCACTTTGTGTGGCCGGTGCTTTCATGAAGCCATGATAGCGAACGATGCCACCATGTGGACGAACTCGCAACGTCCTATGCCCACAAGGTCTCCCAAATGGCTTGGAGAAAGGTTCTGGTTGCATCGTTCAACGGACAGAGCACCTGACCGGCAATTGGGAGACCCGGGTTCGATTCCCGATCACGTAAGACTTTAAGTCCATTCTTCCTTGGGAAAAGAAATATAATTTTCAGGTTATTCCTGCATGAATTTTCCATCTTCCGTGAGGGAAAGATTAAGCTTAAGCAACTAAAGGAGAAGCTACTTTAATATGAAGGGTTTGAAATTCTAAGAAGGAAGGAGGAGTTTTACTCCCGGGATAAGAGTATAGAAAGTGTAGCTAAAGCAAAAGGATATTAATCGAGTGGATGAAGTTTTGGAGGTGTTTAGTAGCGTACACGCATTTAATCTTCAGGAAAATGTGGAAAAAGTGCAGATTAATATTTGATTATCCGTAGGTGAAAGTGATAGTTATAAAACGTAATAAATATGAAAAAGAGAGAAAGTGAGAGCCAATTTTAGAGGATGTAGAAGTGAAAGCAAAGGAAATGCAATAAGGAGGAAACGAAAAGGGAGAAATAATAGGAGATGGGCTCGGGGTGGAGTGAGACATACTTAATCATTCCCCTTCCCTACGACGTCTCTTAATATGAATTTACTTTGCAATTCAAACTGATTGATTGGTATTAGAACCGTAAAGGGAAGCTTAGTAACGGTGGAAGTGAATGAGAAGAGGATTTGAGAAAGCATCTACGTGCCATTATGTTTGAGTAATGTATTCAAGACTCAAAATGTTCTCGGCAAATCCCCTTTTGTTGCGTCAATCTCTGTCTGAGTAAATTTCCTGCGATAATCTTCCTTAATAAATAGTTCCATTGCTCAGTATGAGGAGGGTGGTGTTAATTTCCCATTGCTCATGGAATCCAAAAAGACAGGAATGCTACTTCATGAACTTAAGACCTCTCACTAAATTGTTTACAATGAAGTTAACCAGAACATCAAGAAGGGCTCTAAGAACATACATTATTTATTGAATCCGTTAAATTATGCTTCGTATTATTTTCCAAATTCCAGCTTTTTTTTAAATGGAATGCTTTTAAATTATACCTAATGTCATCGGAACAGAACAATATTCGTCTAAAGCTATTATATTTTATTTTATTTTATAATTTTAGTCGTAATTAGATTAATATTTATTATGATAGAAATACGTTAATAAATATTCTCAGTGATCTGTATAACCTTATATTTATAGTTCAATACATTTCTAATTTAGGATAGCTAATGAGATTGGATACGAGATTGAATTTGGTATCCTTCTTTTCTCGAAAACAATTTTTTGGGACGCTGATTAGGAAATCGCTTGTAAGTGAGCGTTGATAAAAATTTTAAACGTTATGCCTGGAAAGAGTATCTCCAATCATCTAACTGATGAGATTAGTAAAAGTAGTATTACATGTAAGATGACTATATCTACCATTTGTATATAATTTGCCAAAAACATGCGAAACGTATTCGTGAACGTTCATTAAATGGTTTCTAGGTCGTTATTATTAAAAAATATCTTCTGAATAAAGGATATATTGATGACTATCGTAGAAAGCGTTTTTCGTCCCGTTTTCCAATACATCCAAGCGCTTCATAGAGAGACATCTTAAGAGGAAAATGATCCGATACCTAAGCCTAATTACACAAAATTTGGACTGCAAAGTTTTTAATGTTCTGATTTATCTTCTGCTAGATTATTACAATCACCTCCTCAACTCTAAATACTGCTTCCCTTAGAGCTTTAAAAACACTCCGTAAGCCATGTTCTGGCAGGCGGAACTCGCGTGAAGAGACAAACGGGAAGCTCCGAATTACCGATTTCTGCGAAGTCTCAATGCACATTTCAGAGGCAGTGCCTCCAAAATCAGGGGATCCCCAGGAGAAATTAAACCTCAAATTCATTAACAGCCTTGTTCCAGCTGAACTACAAAAAAGGTTACTATATTTTTTTTGTTCGAGTATTTTCACCTGCTATAAAAGTAGGAGATGGAGAACTGACTTTGATTTAGATGAAAGTTAAGTACGAACTAGAAATATATTCAGTGTTTCCTCCTTAAACATCAAATGATTTTACACGAAATTCATCTCGATTATATTTACACTCACATTTGAGTAAACATATTAATAAGTAAAATTTTTATCTTTAATGAAAGTTTTACTTAGATACTAAATACGCTACTGAACAGTTCAGTGAATATTAGTGATTATTAGTGTTTTTATACCCGCTGCCACGCTCCACTGGCAGGGTTTAAATATATATGTTAATTATTATATTATCTCTTTGTGGTGTTATGAATTATACCCTTACAGAAAAGTTACTACCATTTGCCATTTACTTCGAAACCGTTTCAAATAATTGTTTTCCGGCCAAATGCGCAGTGCTTTCTATCTTTCATTTTCATTGAAAGTGATGTATGAAATATAAAAAGATTGAATGCGCAAATTGCTCACAGCACAGATCGAAACCGTTAACATCAAGAAGGGCTTGGGAGAGAGTAACGGCAGGCACTCCGAACATCCAAGGCCCGAGCTGAGTTTGAGGTCAGCGCAACAATTTTACTTGGTTTACATTGAGGGAAAGTTTTCGGCAGTGGACAAAGAGCCGGGTTCCGGGATCCACTCTTGGACCCTATCAACTAGCATTTGCCCGTATCCTGCAGCACGCAACCCGCGATGCAGGCCAGTGTATACTTTACATAATCTCAAGGATACATTTTAAGGCGATGTAAGGTTAGAGTTATCTATTCATATGCTGAAGAAATCAATAGTATGTAGTACTATTTTCAAAAGTGCTTCGACTGCTTAGGTCATTTCGCACGTGGGCCCCCTCCAGGAATTGAACCCGGAACCGCTTTCGCCGAAATCGAACGCGTTCCCCACTTGTCTATCCGAGAGCCCATGAAGAAATCAACGACAGGAAAGTTAACAAATAATAAGGCATCTACATCTACTTATGAAACATGCAAGCCACCTTTCGACGGGGTACCATTCGTGCCATTAAATGCATCCATACCACTATAGCAAATGGGAAGCTAATGTCTTTATATTGGCATTTTTTTATGTAATATAATAATTTTTGTTTTTTTTGTATTTTTTGAGAAAATCTGAATACATTACCTAAAAAAATATCTTAATATAAAAGTTAGAATAAGATATAGAATTAAAACAAAAATAGGAAAAATTCTCTTGTTTCTGTCATATATTTATTCTTTGTGTAAAGACAAGGGAAACAATACTCGTAAACCTAATTTGACGAAAGCTTTATGAAAGCTAAATCCCTCAGAGAGAAAGGGAGAGTCAAGAAAAACGCTTAAGGTTTAATATAATTAAAAATTATATTTTTAAATTGTTATATGTATTTGTTTCTAGAGTATTTACCAGTTATGAATTACATTAATTCCAAGAATGTTTTTCTTACAGTAAATGTTTTTGACGGAGAGCAACTGAATCTCACGAGAATCAGCCGTACTGAAATGGGAGCATATCTCTGCATAGCAACGAATGGTGTTCCTCCATCCGTCTCCAAAAGGATAATTGTGGACGTTGAGTGTAAGTGAATCGACTGAATTTAACTCCTAACATCTTTCCTATTTCCTCGTATTTCGATTATATCGTTCTCACTCATTGTGGCTTTCCAACTTGCTCTTATGAGGATTCGGCTATTTTGAAAAGAAATGAACAAATTTACATATTATTTCCTTCTTATACTGAACAAAAAGGTGCATTTTCCTTTAATAGTTGATCCGAGCTGATTATATGTACATTAAGCTTAGGTTATAAATAACGTAGATTTCTCTTTCTAGCCTCTTAAATTTCCAAAGAGTCTATGTAAGGCATCCAAATTTATAATTCAATTCAAAATATTACGATCACAAAAAATATTTGGTAGACATAATGTGTTCTAATATATA
>KZ308408.1:700858-880564 GCA_000376725.2 Ladona fulva | reverse complement strand
ATGTTTACATAATGCTTAATCTCCTAAATGAGAAGGAATAAGTAAATGCCACAATTAGGTTAATTCTGAATTTGGAGAAAAAGAAAAAAATAATATTACTTAAATTATCTACTTTATATTTTAAATATAAACTTCAGAGTATCAGGCGAGGTGTTGAAGAAATCCATCATAGAAACAATGAAACAACGAGTAATACTTTTGGTGAAATTTGGTGGAAAAACTACTACTTGTAATTTTATTGTATCTCTTTTACCAATAAAACGTTTATATTTTAGATTTACGTCTTGTTCACTTTTTTATAATTTTTGCGGCGTTTGTGTAGAGGTTAGTATTCTAACGCTCCAACCCAAAGGTCCTTAGTTCGATTCCCGGCTAATTGGATGATTCTAGATAGGGAATCGTTCTGTTTGTTCGTTCATAGTTACTGTTCACCCCTCTCTTTTAATTTTTTCCAGTAAAGGGGTACCGAAAAATAATGTCAAAAATATATAGATTAGATAGATCTAAAGGTGGTTCCTAGTCATAGGGTAAAAATGTTTTTTGTGAATTATTTTCAGGACGTCCCCTAAATTTGTTCCGTATGGTCAGAAAATAACCAACCCATAGTAGCGTATAGCTGATGCTATTAGCTACACGCTAATATAATGTATCTTTTATTATTTCTTATCAGCACTCAACTTATCATGTATATTTTATTCTTTAACTGATACGTAACATTTAATTTATCACATTTTACGCCCTTGCTGTATGTCTGCGTTGCCTACAATACCGATTATAAGTATTCCGAGTTAAAAATTGCTATACAAATCGCTATATACGTGTTTTAGCATTTTTTTCCGATAAATGCCCTTGACTAATCAGCCTAAATTTGAAAGGAATCTCATTACAGTCTTAACTTATTTTCAAGTAGATAGTAAATAATGACCATGGAAAGAATCGTTTTCCTCAACTAATATGGTTAAATTATCAAAGTAGTCTTGGGAACATTCACAGCGTCGCAACATCAGGGATTGGGTGGTCAATATGTGTCTGAGATTGGTGATGATTGATGGGACGTAAGGAATGGATTTGAAGAAATTGCATCGCTGAAAAAGTATCCGTACCAGATCTAAATTTATTTAGAATATATTTAAATCTTCTTATAAAATCTTCNTTTTGCAATAAAAGTAATAAAGAAATAAAAAATCTTTTAAAAGATTTCCTAGCTGTAAGTGAATTCTTTTCATACAAAAAACTGCATTGTAAAGCCATCTGACTTATATGCCAGTTATCACCCGTCATTTTTCATTCCATCATTATTCTAGAGAATGAAATCCATTCTGAATAAAAAGAATATAAACTCGCTCAGCAAAATTCAGAACGTCTACATTTTAAACTTTCTTTACGAGTCATTGTCATTGTTCAAAATTAGTTACGCGGTTTTTAAAGCACCTCTTTGAATAACCGATCACATAGAAACAGCGAAAGATACAACAAAAGCTATTACTTTAGCTTACGAAGTGCCTGTAGATTTTTAACGTTAAAATAACACGGTACTCGAGGAACCAAATTAAGTATTCTTAAAAAAATGCGTTGGCAAATTAATGAATTTAAACCTTTCTCTGACTATACCTCTTTATAAATTTGAAGATGACGAGAGAGGGTGGAATTTGATAGAACTCTTTCACGAAGATTATCTTGTATTGAGGTCAACTGATAGATCATCGAGTTTGATAACTTGAGAACATGAAGACGCAACAAGAGGACGCCAAGTTAAATGAGCTTTCCGTTAACAAGTAGTTAGCATCGTAGATGTATCGCAAGCTATCGTTTCTCTTCTTACACACCTTTTCTCCCGACCCTGAAGTTTTAGCTCATTTATGTTTTATTGAGCTTTGAAACAATTTGTCTTCGGCTTCTTAATTGTGTCTTACACAGTAAAAACAAATTCAAAGCTAAAGAAGTTGTTATAGGGATTTTTCCACTACTTGCCAACTTAAATCGAGCGAAAAATTTTACAATCGGTGAATTTCAATTTCGCGTATGAATCTTCATCAAATGGCAGTGGTCAGGTAAAAAATACAGGATTTAAAGTTTTACATAGTCATATTTATAAAATATTAAAGATAGAGCATTTTTTATAGAAGATACACCAAGGAATATAAAAGATTTTCGAAATCATACCCTGGGATGTTCCTTCGTTAATTCTGGTCTTTCCGATGCCTAAATTATTGAATCAGACTAATTCTAAATAGCGGTATTTCACTGATTGAATTGCGCTTTGACTTCATAAAGAAAAAAGGAGCATAAGGATACAGTACCTCAAAAGAAAGGAGAGCGTAAAGGAATGCCACAAAAGAGTTTTGGAGAGGCGTCTCGATAGCGCAGTTGCTTAAAAGAAAGAAGAAATATGCGGTGAAGAGGGTTGATTTGAGGAGCACGGGTAGATAGGAAGAGTAGAGAGAAAGTCTGTCCGGGGTGGAGCAAATTAAAAGGGAGTCGAATGAGTTGATGCAGTTGTGCTCTTACTTCTAGTTTACCATGCCTTTTTCCCTTTCCCCTTCATCCCATCTCAGTTATTTCCTTTCTAAAGCAAAGAGACCTTATGCCTTGTCCCGGAAGAAGGAGCATGCCTTCTGTCTTTTGGAAAGACTTCTCCTTTTCCTCAATTTTCCTTTTTTCCGACTGTTTCTCTCCTTCACTCCATTTCCGGACTCCTATCTGCCACACTTCAATTCTCTTTTGGCATTTTAAATGTAGCTTTTTTCACTCTCCGAACCTTCTCTCTTCCTTCAATGCATTCATTAATTCCTGTCGTATACCTATTTACATCAAGAATCTTCAAATTATTAAAAAATTTAATTACTGGAAATTTGGAGTTGAGTCAATATCTTCATGCAAACACATAAATCAGGATTTCATTTTATATTAATCGTTTTAATTGAGAAGAATGTTAAAATGTTTTATAAAAAGATAATCCCTGCTGAATATAAGCGAAGAAGGATGCTATGAATTGGAGATGAATATCGTATGCTGTTGTATTATTTTAAAAATACTTCAAAATCTAAGGTCAGGTCATTTTGCACATTTTGGTACACACCAGAAATCGAACCCTAATTAAAATTAGCAGCTTTTGTGGAAATATTCCTCATAAGAATGTCTGTGAAAGATCCTGAAATTAGGAAAATGTTACCGACTCCTGGTAAGATACTGCAAATCTTTGATGAAGAATAAGAAAGGAATGAAATTAGCAATGAGAAACCCCTCTGAAAATCGAACCCGGAACAGCTTTCACCGAAAGCGATGGGCTACCCACTTTGCTATCCGGAAGTCCGAATCATATCGTACGAGAGCTATTCATTACGATTATTTAGCCAAATTTCATTGTTAAATCATTTTGATATCCATGGTATTTTCAAAACAGTTAAATTTCTAATAAAATACTTATTTTATTTCTGTGCGTTCTGACTCTCTTTTATCTGTACTTGGAGAAAATCGGTTAATCTTGATAAGAAAAAATAACTTACATCCATCTATTCCTCAAACTTATTACGATGTCCCTCGAGAAAGAGCAAATAATCGCAGGCTCCCGTCTTAGTCGTTTTCCAAGGACAACAAAAAGTATGAATTCGTTTAAAGGAAAGAGGATCAGGAAGAAAATCCTTTTAGAGGAATTGGAGTAACGGCTCGTCCATGGTGTCTCAGAAAGGAAATCGCTTTTATGTAACTGAGTCTTCCTCCACTTTAGGACACTTTACAGGTCACATTGCTACTGAGAATATCTCCACTTCAACCCCCGTTTCTGCCCCACTTTTTTCATCATTTATTCACTTCCCACACCTTTACTCATTCATTCATCTATTTGCTGCATCGCATGTAATTATATCACCACCTTGCTCCTTCCTTAATAGGAATTTGGCATTAACAGAACTTCATCCTCACAGATACCTCCCTTTCCTAAACAATGCGACTAATAACCCTAAATACTATCTTCTTATGCATTTCTGCTCTCTTAGTTCCTTTCCACAGATTTTTTCCTAGCACCACTTCCATTTCGTCATGTTATAGTCACTCTCCGTATGTCCTTGCAAGTACTTGACCCGCATCCGACGAGATCATACACGATCTTCATCTAAATGTGGAAGAGAGTTCTCCATATAACCGCTTTCCCCTCCCATGGCGCTTTTCCCCGCCCCCCATCGCACTTCGCTTCCCGCTCTTTTCTTTTCGAATCGCCATCTTTCCGCCTCTCATTCCGTTGCTTCTCATGTCATCCGCTCCCCAGTCTCATTATAATCGCTTTAAGCCGTCTCTCCACTGTCGTTTCACCCTTTTTTATTTTAGTGAGAGATTTTTTATCCCTCTTTCCCGGGCCTTAATTCGCATCGTCGTAACCGTTGCCTCTCTCTTTCGGAGCTTTACTTTCCACGCCTCCTTTCTTCCTTTCTTTATTTACTGCGAGTTAAGCAGGTTCAAATTTGACTTGAAGTCTAAATGTAAGCAGATTATTTACGTCACCGTTGATAAGATATCGAACCGTGATAGTAGAAAGGATATCCGAAGCATATTGAAAAAGTTTTCCGTTTATCTAGAACCGATCCCTTACGTTAAACTTACGCCATAATTTTGCAGTACTTTCCAAACAGCAGTCAGCTGATCTCTATTAACCGTGCACTTCTATTCTTGTATGGAGCCTATAAATATTGCGGACAAATCATTTCGCATTAAAAAGTAACTAAATGCTTTCCAATTTCAATTACGTTTATTTTAATCTTTCAAATACATTAAGTTCTTGGCATTCCCTTTTTATCGTGAGAACATTACGTCTTAACTTAAAATTATAACTTAGAAAATTTACTTCATGCAAGGATTTCGATTTTACATTCGCAGACAACGCCATTCCTGTATATTCTTACTTTGAGTCCACTGCTGCAATTTATTAAACAAAAATATTTTTATTTTTGCCCTTTTTTGGTTGAATCTATAAATGAATTTATTACATTTAATATTTTAATAGCAGACTTGCAGAGTAATTTGATTCTTTCTATCATACTGGAGAGAAATTAAAATGAACATGAGACTCAATCAAAAATGTTAGTGGATGAGTTTATGGTTTTTGTGTTCCTATATACCTATATTAGGAAACTGCATCAACGCAAAGATTCTTCCATAATTTAGGAACTAAGCCTTCTTTTGCAATAAAAGTAATAAAGAAATAAAAAATCTTTTAAAAGATTTCCTAGCTGTAAGTGAATTCTTTTCATACAAAAAACTGCATTGTAAAGCCATCTGACTTATATGCCAGTTATCACCCGTCATTTTTCATTCCATCATTATTCTAGAGAATGAAATCCATTCTGAATAAAAAGAATATAAACTCGCTCAGCAAAATTCAGAACGTCTACATTTTAAACTTTCTTTACGAGTCATTGTCATTGTTCAAAATTAGTTACGCGGTTTTTAAAGCACCTCTTTGAATAACCGATCACATAGAAACAGCGAAAGATACAACAAAAGCTATTACTTTAGCTTACGAAGTGCCTGTAGATTTTTAACGTTAAAATAACACGGTACTCGAGGAACCAAATTAAGTATTCTTAAAAAAATGCGTTGGCAAATTAATGAATTTAAACCTTTCTCTGACTATACCTCTTTATAAATTTGAAGATGACGAGAGAGGGTGGAATTTGATAGAACTCTTTCACGAAGATTATCTTGTATTGAGGTCAACTGATAGATCATCGAGTTTGATAACTTGAGAACATGAAGACGCAACAAGAGGACGCCAAGTTAAATGAGCTTTCCGTTAACAAGTAGTTAGCATCGTAGATGTATCGCAAGCTATCGTTTCTCTTCTTACACACCTTTTCTCCCGACCCTGAAGTTTTAGCTCATTTATGTTTTATTGAGCTTTGAAACAATTTGTCTTCGGCTTCTTAATTGTGTCTTACACAGTAAAAACAAATTCAAAGCTAAAGAAGTTGTTATAGGGATTTTTCCACTACTTGCCAACTTAAATCGAGCGAAAAATTTTACAATCGGTGAATTTCAATTTCGCGTATGAATCTTCATCAAATGGCAGTGGTCAGGTAAAAAATACAGGATTTAAAGTTTTTTGAAAGGTTNCAAAATCTAAGGTCAGGTCATTTTGCACATTTTGGTACACACCAGAAATCGAACCCTAATTAAAATTAGCAGCTTTTGTGGAAATATTCCTCATAAGAATGTCTGTGAAAGATCCTGAAATTAGGAAAATGTTACCGACTCCTGGTAAGATACTGCAAATCTTTGATGAAGAATAAGAAAGGAATGAAATTAGCAATGAGAAACCCCTCTGAAAATCGAACCCGGAACAGCTTTCACCGAAAGCGATGGGCTACCCACTTTGCTATCCGGAAGTCCGAATCATATCGTACGAGAGCTATTCATTACGATTATTTAGCCAAATTTCATTGTTAAATCATTTTGATATCCATGGTATTTTCAAAACAGTTAAATTTCTAATAAAATACTTATTTTATTTCTGTGCGTTCTGACTCTCTTTTATCTGTACTTGGAGAAAATCGGTTAATCTTGATAAGAAAAAATAACTTACATCCATCTATTCCTCAAACTTATTACGATGTCCCTCGAGAAAGAGCAAATAATCGCAGGCTCCCGTCTTAGTCGTTTTCCAAGGACAACAAAAAGTATGAATTCGTTTAAAGGAAAGAGGATCAGGAAGAAAATCCTTTTAGAGGAATTGGAGTAACGGCTCGTCCATGGTGTCTCAGAAAGGAAATCGCTTTTATGTAACTGAGTCTTCCTCCACTTTAGGACACTTTACAGGTCACATTGCTACTGAGAATATCTCCACTTCAACCCCCGTTTCTGCCCCACTTTTTTCATCATTTATTCACTTCCCACACCTTTACTCATTCATTCATCTATTTGCTGCATCGCATGTAATTATATCACCACCTTGCTCCTTCCTTAATAGGAATTTGGCATTAACAGAACTTCATCCTCACAGATACCTCCCTTTCCTAAACAATGCGACTAATAACCCTAAATACTATCTTCTTATGCATTTCTGCTCTCTTAGTTCCTTTCCACAGATTTTTTCCTAGCACCACTTCCATTTCGTCATGTTATAGTCACTCTCCGTATGTCCTTGC
This sequence comes from Ladona fulva, assembly GCA_000376725.2. NCBI lineage: Eukaryota > Metazoa > Arthropoda > Insecta > Odonata > Libellulidae > Ladona > Ladona fulva. The sequence goes on along the minus strand of KZ308408.1, from coordinate 873,428 downwards.
AAGTACTTGACCCGCATCCGACGAGATCATACACGATCTTCATCTAAATGTGGAAGAGAGTTCTCCATATAACCGCTTTCCCCTCCCATGGCGCTTTTCCCCGCCCCCCATCGCACTTCGCTTCCCGCTCTTTTCTTTTCGAATCGCCATCTTTCCGCCTCTCATTCCGTTGCTTCTCATGTCATCCGCTCCCCAGTCTCATTATAATCGCTTTAAGCCGTCTCTCCACTGTCGTTTCACCCTTTTTTATTTTAGTGAGAGATTTTTTATCCCTCTTTCCCGGGCCTTAATTCGCATCGTCGTAACCGTTGCCTCTCTCTTTCGGAGCTTTACTTTCCACGCCTCCTTTCTTCCTTTCTTTATTTACTGCGAGTTAAGCAGGTTCAAATTTGACTTGAAGTCTAAATGTAAGCAGATTATTTACGTCACCGTTGATAAGATATCGAACCGTGATAGTAGAAAGGATATCCGAAGCATATTGAAAAAGTTTTCCGTTTATCTAGAACCGATCCCTTACGTTAAACTTACGCCATAATTTTGCAGTACTTTCCAAACAGCAGTCAGCTGATCTCTATTAACCGTGCACTTCTATTCTTGTATGGAGCCTATAAATATTGCGGACAAATCATTTCGCATTAAAAAGTAACTAAATGCTTTCCAATTTCAATTACGTTTATTTTAATCTTTCAAATACATTAAGTTCTTGGCATTCCCTTTTTATCGTGAGAACATTACGTCTTAACTTAAAATTATAACTTAGAAAATTTACTTCATGCAAGGATTTCGATTTTACATTCGCAGACAACGCCATTCCTGTATATTCTTACTTTGAGTCCACTGCTGCAATTTATTAAACAAAAATATTTTTATTTTTGCCCTTTTTTGGTTGAATCTATAAATGAATTTATTACATTTAATATTTTAATAGCAGACTTGCAGAGTAATTTGATTCTTTCTATCATACTGGAGAGAAATTAAAATGAACATGAGACTCAATCAAAAATGTTAGTGGATGAGTTTATGGTTTTTGTGTTCCTATATACCTATATTAGGAAACTGCATCAACGCAAAGATTCTTCCATAATTTAGGAACTAAGCCTTCTTTTGCAATAAAAGTAATAAAGAAATAAAAAATCTTTTAAAAGATTTCCTAGCTGTAAGTGAATTCTTTTCATACAAAAAACTGCATTGTAAAGCCATCTGACTTATATGCCAGTTATCACCCGTCATTTTTCATTCCATCATTATTCTAGAGAATGAAATCCATTCTGAATAAAAAGAATATAAACTCGCTCAGCAAAATTCAGAACGTCTACATTTTAAACTTTCTTTACGAGTCATTGTCATTGTTCAAAATTAGTTACGCGGTTTTTAAAGCACCTCTTTGAATAACCGATCACATAGAAACAGCGAAAGATACAACAAAAGCTATTACTTTAGCTTACGAAGTGCCTGTAGATTTTTAACGTTAAAATAACACGGTACTCGAGGAACCAAATTAAGTATTCTTAAAAAAATGCGTTGGCAAATTAATGAATTTAAACCTTTCTCTGACTATACCTCTTTATAAATTTGAAGATGACGAGAGAGGGTGGAATTTGATAGAACTCTTTCACGAAGATTATCTTGTATTGAGGTCAACTGATAGATCATCGAGTTTGATAACTTGAGAACATGAAGACGCAACAAGAGGACGCCAAGTTAAATGAGCTTTCCGTTAACAAGTAGTTAGCATCGTAGATGTATCGCAAGCTATCGTTTCTCTTCTTACACACCTTTTCTCCCGACCCTGAAGTTTTAGCTCATTTATGTTTTATTGAGCTTTGAAACAATTTGTCTTCGGCTTCTTAATTGTGTCTTACACAGTAAAAACAAATTCAAAGCTAAAGAAGTTGTTATAGGGATTTTTCCACTACTTGCCAACTTAAATCGAGCGAAAAATTTTACAATCGGTGAATTTCAATTTCGCGTATGAATCTTCATCAAATGGCAGTGGTCAGGTAAAAAATACAGGATTTAAAGTTTTTTGAAAGGTTTCGAGATTGAGAAATGAATCTGAAAGAGGTTGTAAATCAGAACTTAAAATTTCGCCCAACTAATAATATTACAATGATATAAGTATAAAGGAAATATGAAAAATATAAGTATAAAGGAAATATGAAAAATACTTGGTATCCAAAATTTAAAATTGTTTAGTCCAGAAATTGACGTCTGAATCAAATGAATACGACCACAAATTGAACTACGTATATTCATACATACATAAATTCAGCCAGTAGAGACTTCCAATTGCTGTTAACATTCAAGGAGTAACTATTAAAATATGGGATTTATTCCTGCGATTTTTCAAACAATTCGTTGGGTAAACACATTATACAAGGTACATCAGTTATTAAAGATAAAATGCTGAGTTAAAGCGAGAATTTGAGAGATTCTCGGGCAGATTACGTTTCTTTCGTAAACATTTTCCGTTATCTCAGATTTCTTTGAATTTTGTATTTTTTTATGGATACCTTAATATGCATCGTCATTTTGTTATTGAGATGCTTTTAGGATACACATGCTCTATGAAATTGAGTCTGAAATCTAAACATACCATTTAACTCTTCGCAGGTAGCAATAAAATCTCTAAGATGCAATACTCTTTTTTGTAGTGCTACTTTGGTATAATCCAACCTCTCCTTACATTCCGCAATTTAACGGATTTATAAGTTTGAACCTGTTCTCTTGTAGTCTTCATTTTTCAGCATTTACATTCTATAATAAGTGTGATGTAATACCTTGATAAACCATAGATATAATGCGACTGTCAATTCGAGAATTCGAAACTTGATTATGATTTTTAAAGCTGATTTTTACATAATTTAAGAGAGGTAAAGATACAATTCAGGTTTTGCAATAAATATTTCTAAAACATTTTACATAAATATACCCGTTTCTGAATAAAGAAAGATTATAGCAACGGATTAGATGAAATTACATGAGTAATTTTATTAGAGGAGTTATTTAAAAAATCAAGGTATGCTATGAAAAGTTATCCGATGTTACAGATAATCAACAAGGTATCCTCAAGATACATCGCAACACGCCACCGGCAAGCAATACCTAAGGAAGCAGAGCGACCAGGAAAGGGTTAAGTTATCTCAAAGTACTTCACTGAATTTCATCTCGAAATCCTTAATAAGCAAATTTTCTAGGTGATATAATCGTAAAAATGCGTGGTAGCTGTAGGAACTTAAGCTTTGAAGACTCTTTAAGAAGTAAAAAATAATTTTAAAATCATGAATGTTCATGGACTGATTTCATTGGCTATTCATGGTTTTTATTTGAGCTCTCATTAATCCGCATGAGATTCTGTTTATTTATAATTTACACTTAGATGGATTGCGCGTACACATATTAGATCTTCAATCCAGTTTAGGATTTTTTACCGTATGGAATGGCTTTTGTGTCTTTGCTTACAGTAACCCAATCGAAAAATTTGATCTGGAATTGGACTGCTAAGGTAAACAACCAACCAATCGATTGTTCTGATGTCAGACTGTTGAATGTCAAACAATTTCGCGAAACGTGGGAATATTTCACTAACTCGATTAATTACGCAGGATCAGGAAAATTCCTAAATCTCGAAATTTCATTTTCGAGCTCCTTCGATGAAAATATTCCAAAAATCATTTCCTATCGCTTTTACTGCGTTAATTCTAGTCAGTTCGATAGTACAGCTTTATTTCGCGTTAGAGAGACGTCTTTCTCCTCCCTTTTGAACCTCCCTTCGGAGCGGTACTTCCTCTCTCCATCTTTCTCGAATATTCTCCTTTCTTCCTCTCCTGGATTTTCTGTTTCCTTTCTATCCTCCCACCTTCCACTTTTTTGTCCGCCTGAGGAAAAGCAAAAAGTGCAAATCGGGGGTTAACAAAGAAGAATCCTCTCCCCGTTCCGTCACCCTCATCCCAGCCATCAGCTTTGCAGCGCTGCGGGCGCCATTTGAGTTTGTAGAACTGCTGCTGTCGCCTACTCCGCCGCCCCTCGCGAGCCATTTTTTATTTCCACCGAATTCGCCCGTGCACACGAACTGTTTTTTCTGCGTGGATCGCGTTTCTTTTTATTCCGCCCACGTTCCTCGTCGTTTTGCTGCCTCTTCCTTCTGGAGAAGGGCCGCCCTCATTAAGCGGGGACTCATCGGTACGAGAGCTATAATTCAATGCCTCTTGGTGTAACTCTCGGAGGTAACACGCCCCTTCCTCTGCATGCTTGTCTACGGTCACTAGAGGAGCTTAGAGCAAGCCCTATGATATCATCGAGAAGTTTCACTTGATGATAGAGGTCGTTAACAGAGTACTACCAGGATATCAGATTGAAGCACACAGTTTATTATTCTACGTAGACGCGAATCTTCAACTGCTCTCATCATTCCTTTCGGCGGGATACCAGCCGAAGTAATCCAAACCAAAATAGTTTTCAATTACTTAGCTTCGTCGTACATTTGAATTTTAAGGAAAAAGAACGTTGATGAGAGAAAAAATTCTGTTATACACAGACTTGTGTTCTGTTCCGAATCATCAACGTGTTTTAATCCAAAGGAAGTAAAGCTTACCTTTGCAACAAGATGACGATGTCTAACATTCTATCCTGAATTTGTAGAATACATATTCTTCCTTGAATAGTTATATCAACTATTTGCAGGTGGATAACACATTGTATATATCAGTGTGATAATGAATTCTTGATGTGAATGAATTCAAATACAATTATTTACATCTTGCGTTAAATATCAGTAAAACTTCTATCGGTGAAAACTATGAATCGAGTTATTTTTGTCACTAAATTAAGTAATGAATTTTAAGTCGAACTGGATATCAATAGGATTTTCTTATTTTGAATTTCATTCAATTTTTCATAAATATTAGCGTAACATTTTGGATGGACATCATCAGTTTCCATTGGTGCTGTTTCGATAATTTATTATTTTTTTCCAAATCAGTTGCAACATTTGTATGATGCTGTCCTTTTTGTGGTATATTTTTCTAGGATATCGCTACTCCATACATTTATTTTATCATAATGTCTTTGTTTTATATTTAAATCGCACACCCTTGATCGAAGAGAGTTTTGGACTTATGTCCTACACATTTTGATGATACGTGCGCTGTTTGGGAACTGTGGCAGTTGGTAGACATGTGACTCCAACTTAGATGTCGAATGAGGGGAATGCTTACACATACAGATCACGCTAAATCTGTTCTTCATCTCTTTCATGTTCCATTTGTTCGTGTCCTCTGTATTCACCACTGCTCTTTCAAACAAAAGCGTTACAGATAATCTTCTTTACTTCAACATAAAATTCAACTTGAGAATTCACTTCATAATTTTCATTTTCCTGTATATAGTATGTATTCATGTGGTTTTTCCTATACATAGATAATCGTTCATTATCAGAGAAATACTTAATAGATACAGAAATCTACGCAGAGATAAAGTCACAGAAAAACAGCAAGCTGAATACTTATTTTTCTTATACTCCTCAACACTATCCTATAATGACGATCGCTCATCGATTATATCCTATAATGATGATAGGTTTCTTAAGTGCCTGGGGAAAAATCAATGACATACATATGTGACAAAAGAATCGGAGAAAATTCAATTTTCGAAATTTGTCAGGCAGTCTATCCACGTAAACAATTTGTAATGATTTCTTTTTCGTAAGTTAGCCGTAAATTCAGAAAACTGCACATGAAAATGCCAGAACGGAATGAAAAATAAAGAATCACTCTTTGAATAACATCGGCGCTTGTTGAAATTCCCCTCCAAGAAAATGATCGAAAATAATATAGATTAATTATAGATCCCAGGGTAAGAATGTATTAAACTTGACCAGAGGAGTAGATATTATAGATATATTAGTTTGAAATAGATTACTATACGGATTGAAAAAATCGCGGAATAAGGAACTTACAATGGTGCCGAACTCCAGAAAAAAATGTAGTCTTGAAGGGGTGTTTGCTTACTTAGGCTAATTTGTTTCCTTAAAATTCCTTTTAATTCAATTCCACCATATAACTTTATTTAGTGACCTTGTTGGCAATGATATGAAATGAAAACTACCGTACTTGCCAATTTTCTCCATACTGTTTTAAATCAGTGTCTATAAGAAACATTTAGGTTATACATGAACGGTACTTCCGCAGTAACGACGAAATCTTCCTCATTTTATTAAATTCCGTTAAAAATGTAGGTAAACCACAATTACTGCGAAATGCGCATTAAAAAGTCTTTATTATTCAATATTAATAAATATTTTAACAGGCATTAAGTAATATATTCTATAGTAATATATAATATTTATAAGAAGTTAATCATAAATTATTTGGATTATCCAATGAAACCTACCCCATAACTTAGACCTTGAGCAAATTTCAATAATATGAACCGATTACAAGGTTGAACTCAGAAGAGGAATGTCACCCAGATGTTCGGAAATACGAAATTCCGTATCATTTGCAGAAAACGGCGCTGCTATCGCCATAAGATAGGTGCGATACGAACCAAACCTCGGTTTACTTTTACGATACACTGGAAAGGACTGTTTTTCCCCTTCCTTCAGATATGGTGATTCTCGAGTCTTAGCTCGTCTTTCTCATGTCTTTCCGTCCCTTTTCTTAGCTCCGCAATATCCAAATCCGCTTCCCGGAGCACAGCACGTCACGCGGCGGCGGGAGGAGAAAGTCTTCCTCGACATCGGATCTCATATTGCCTCTCAACTCCGGGCCCTGATCATCTAAGCTATTGGTTTTCAAAGTGGAGAAGGACGGGAAGAAGCACTTGGAACAAAAGACCGATCATTATGGGCCGAACGCAGGGAAGCGCGAGCCTATAAGAGCACACGCGGCCTCCCTTTTGGTCTCCCCGTAGGCGCACTTCCTCCAGGAAATATTGTTTTTCCGTGATTTCTTTAGGAATCTTTCAAAGTGATAGGAGTGCTTTTTATGGGCATTCATAACAAGATGCTGGGGCTGAAAGTCAAAAACTATGGTTATGTGGAACTGACGAAAAAGGTCTAGAAGACACAGTTTCTATGGAAAACTCGGGTCACTTTGGTGGAAATGAAAAGTTAAGTTTCTTATCCTCAGTTTCGTCTTACGAGATTACCCGTTGCGTTCGCTTTTAAGCGCCTTTTAAATCCGTAGGTACTGCTACTGATGAATATATTCCCCCGCCAAACGCCAAAAGGCGGCTTGCAGGGTATTTATGTAGGTGTAGATGAATAGATGAAAAGAAAACATGATGAATATGATGAATACATGAGAAAGAAAGATTTTTGTATTTTTGTACTTTTATTTCCGTCTCATTCATGGTTATGATGATACGAAAGCTGTTGAGGTGTAAGTGATGGTGAATAATGGCATTGATTAAGGTATTTTCTAGTGAAACAATACGAAAATTATTGCTACTAGAGTGATTGTACTGCACATACGTGGACTTATTCCGCTAATAACATATTATCTCGGTGAAAAATCAAAGGCAGACTAGCTCACTCCCCATCTTGCCTAGTGAGCCTCATTCCCCTCTTCTTGGTCTTGATACCTAATGTTACAGCGAATGAGGTTCCAACCGACCTTCTGACTAAATACTCTTCGGCGAAAACATGGTATTCGAATTCATCATTCTAATCAAAACGCCAAGAAATCCGGATGATTATCTAGCAACAAAGTTATTTTAATAATTTCTCAGATGAAAATATTTTAATGAAGATGAGTTGATTTTTAAAGTTACTTGAACGCGACTTCGTCGGTGATAAATGGGGGACTATGATCAGCAAACTTTGGAGATGCACAATCTTTTCAGTTTCTTTGGCTGCTACCAATAATGGAATATCGATTGCTTACAGAAGATTCCAATCTATCATTTGAGTTTTATGAGCTCTTTCGTTATCGGAGACGGAGGATTTCCACACCGTTATCGCAGTTTTAGTATTTTCAGCGGCGATGCAGTATCATAGTCTCGGTGATGCTTCGCAGATAATCTCTCGGAAGGATTTTCTCCTCCCGAAAATGAGTAATTTAAATTAATGAGAGCCATCCGATACTGGATGGAAAAATGCCATTTCCTGGAATTACTCTCTCAATGCATCATTTCTGAAGCACCCGCCCATCTCCCACATCCCCGAAATTCAATATGATTAATACAGTTTCTTAATGTGACAAAAAGTGTTTGCTCAAAACTGATCACGGCTTCATTCTCTCTATATATTAGTCTCTGGAGATTTAATTAATCGATCCGACCAAGTAACTGCCATGTTGAAACTTCTGAAAGGATTAAATACATTTGAGGCGCTGGAACGAGGGGCAGCGGCAGAAGTTGCCGAGGAGAGAAAGGAAATGGGAAATGCGAGAAAGAAAGCAGGTAGTGTGAGCGTGGCGCTTTGGGAGAAGAGGGAGGAAGAGAAGTCTCCCGATAGCCGTAGCAATTCCTCCTTTCGTAATGACTGCGGGCCAAACTCATCAAGGAGGTAAGAGACGAAGGAAAACGGAAAAGGGATGGAAAGCCACGTGAGAATAAGACGGAATGAGAGGGAGGAAATAGAGGGGTGGAGGGAATGTGAAAAGAAGGCAGGTTTACGGCCCGTTCACTGCAAGTTCTCACCCCCTTTAAACCCCCATTCCCCGAGGAGTTCCTTAAAGACAAATGAATATATAGAGCCAGTTTATGCAAATTTGTAAAACAAGGTCCCCGTTATGGATTTCGCTGGGAGCTTAATTATTTACGTGGAATATTGCAAAACTTTACTCATCCGGACAGCAGTGCGAGTTTTATACCTTTTATTTTGGCCATGCCTCAGTAGTCATTATAAGGGAAAACGTTACATTTGGAAGCACTGCAGATGCTCGTGAATGATACTGTTCGAGAATGTTCTTTCTCAGCCTTCGGAATTATCTAGAGGCTAATGCCGTCTCGGCCTTTTTTCACTTGCTCGTTAATGTAGCAAGAACTAAATTTTCTGCTCGTTAACGTAGCAAGTTTGTATTTTTCTTGACCTTATCCATAACATTGATATTTGAAAAGATAAATCGCGAACAACTCATTCATATATTTCCTTGATCTATTTTACCACAGATTTATCCAAAAATATATATTTATTTTAGTTGAGGATATTTACACTATTTTTCTCTCCAAGATCTTACTACCAATTAATTAGCCTCATCGAATATATGGCTTTTATACTTAGTAGTTTTTACTTAACTTTATGCAAATATTTCTTTGAAAGGAATTAGTTAATGCTCTTAGATGTTATTAAAGTTTCTTAATCAAATATAAATGTATAGTGTTTCAATAAATCAATGGAATTGCAATAAGGAGTGAATTAAATATTCGAGGTGACAGCAGTATATTTGCGTTAGTTGTGGAGGTTGCAATGTTATAGGACATCTCAATGTAGTGAAATAAAAAATTTAACGGTTTTCTGTGATTCATAATTGTATCAAATCTCGATTTGTTCTATTAAAATATGTTTCATAAATAAATTCAGTATATGAAAGACTAGGAGTGAAAGAATATTTCCAAAGGAAATACTCTTTCACTGATAGGTTATGGGCATGAACTCTATAGAAATTTTCATTCTCTTATGACTCTCTGTCAATGCAGATGTGAAAGATTTCAATATTTCACTTTTATATTTTTTCTAATTCGAAATACAACCCGAAAGGTTTCCTTGAAGATTTTGTGTATTAAGAATACACTAAATTATAGGAAATCTTTCGTACTATTAATGTTTGCTTCAGTTTCACGAATTTATTTTTCTCCCTATAAATTCAATTTAATATAAGGGTTAACTCAGAATCATTTCTGATTAACATACGAAGAAATTCCAGATTCTTTATTTGCTTCGTAAATGTATTCATACTTGATAATATTGTGATTATAAACATTCCTTACCTTGAAACTTACAAATATTTTATGATCCGTGAATCTGGATTTTATTTTCATAAAACCATCCACAGACCTAGATTCAGTAAACCATTATTCCAACGAGCAAAGCTTATGCTGGTTTTCTTCGAATAAAGCATTTGTTACACTGTAACTTACCGTTGCTTCGTTCAGTCTCCCCATCGGAATAGAATACCCGAACGCATTTTCGCTTCGCTTCGTACGACTGAATCACTGCATGGATCATCGATCCTTTTCATTCTTCGGCTATTAGTCTCTATTTGTAACCCTCTTTCTGAATCGGTGGATTCTGTGGTAAAACCCTTTCATGGCATCAAATTCAATGCCTTTGACAGCTCATCGGATTTGCAGAAATGGGTTTTATTCCGGTAGTTTGTGTACTGTCAGTTACTTCTTTTGCTTGACCAGCTGTATATGTATTGAAAGGAGACATCTTGTTGTTTCATCTGCATTCTACTTTATTTGATAGTAGGAAAAATAAAAAACAGGAACAGGTTTTCTCAGGAGACTAGATTCTATTTCATATAAAAACAATACAACATACCACACACATAGCAAAAAAATGTGCGATTAGTTTCGACGTATAAGTGTCATCTTCAGGTATGTAGTTCACACTTCACAAAAAGCTGTTCTTGATTTTTAATTTTTCCTACCTTAGTGGAATACCAATAAGTAACTCGTCAGTCTGTTAAATTTATTCTACTTGATATTTTGGATTCAAAATTAAATAGAAAGGAATCTTTCCCCATTTACCAAGTTATTTATAGTCATCCATAGCTATTTTCCAGTAATTTTAGTTAAGGGTTACACAAACTTACGACGCTGCACATTTAAGAGAGCGTGAATTTAGAAAGGAGACTCGTAAATCTCAATATTGTACAAATATTGAGACGAAGATTTCTTCGTATATATTTTGGAAGGATATTTTATATATTCTATATATTTTGGAAGGGCAAAGCGAATGATAAAACTAATAATGTGATAACCTTGGATTACAATTAAAATTCCTACTTGATAATGACAACGTTTGTTCTTTTTTGTTAATTATTTAGAAATATCACAGAAATGTTTAACTACGTATCTATTTAGAATACAGTTAAAAGAGAAAATTAATCAAGTAATTTGTAATTATAAGTGTTGACGTTGCATTTAAAGAATTCTGTAATAATCTTTTCGACAGGCGAAAATCATAAAAGAAGCTAAGAATGTTTCAAAACATATGAGGAGTCGATATCTTACCTTCTTGAAGATTGAAAAATTCTTCATTTTTACTTCTTCACATCAATTCTCTCTCTTCAAACATTTTAATGACCTTTCAGGATAATCCGGTCATTGTATTTGATTGAAGTTTTGCGTAACGTAAACGTGTTGTTCATGCAACCCAAAAAATATCCAAGGATTCCCTTGTCTGGTATTACTTTTATAGGAGTAACGGTTTAGAACAGAATTTATTTGGTCGAATTGTGAAATTAAGAGTATGTCTTCCAAAAATCTCTCCCTTTAAAAGGTGGATATGCTTTGAAGCAGGATAATATGAATTGTAATCTCTTATTCAAAAAACTATAATATTAATAAATTCACGTCCTTATTTAATGGTTCATAGCCAAGTCATTACTAATGTTGATCGAATCAATGATGTTAACAATGTCTGAACAATGGATTACACCTATCTCGCAAATAAATATCCCCACCCTGATTTGAGGTATATCATACAGATCTCAAATTCACAGAAATACCAATCATCATAAAAGGTCATCGTAAAGCAAAAAAATGCATCTGAAGCTTAAATCTCCGCTTTGGTTAAAACATTTTTAAAGTTACCTTTAATAGTCTAACACACACTCTTCAGTATGAAATTCCTACGATATGTTCGCCAATGTCGAAAGAGATGAAAGAGATCAAGAGAGTTGCATAAGTTTAATTAGAAGAGTATTCGCATGAACCGAATCGGCACTTAAATTACATATGAAGCGTTCCTCGTGCGAATCCGGGGAGGCTTCGCAGAAGCAGTAATGCGGTCCCACAACGCATGTTGCGTCAGTGCCCTTTGCGCCATAGAAAGGGAACGAGGGAAATTTAGCCTGCGATGAAATACGCGTGATCCGCATGATGAAGCACGGGTCGAATTCCGTGGGAGTAGGCATTTGATCAAGTGACTGCGAAAATATTGGCGATGTAGATGGGGAATTCGTTGGGATGGGTTGAGTATATGGCCGTGGGAATGGGCGCATGACGGCGAAGACGGCGACGACTCTCAGTGGAACGTCCTCGCGTTACGCTAACGAATGTTCTCCCTGAGAATGGACTTGATCCATATACCGCCGGGAGCACTCACGATTTCCTGCGGGAGAGAGGAAATGAGATCGAGAGGCGGAGGTTTAAGAATGGGATGAAGGGGAGTGACCTCCGCGTGTATTAGACGCGTCAGTGGAACGCCAAAAGGGGGAGCAAGTGATGAAAAATCGAACAACAACGATGGCGTCCCCGAAACTTTTTATGTTCCTCCCACGCCATGGGTGTAAAATATCGCTACCCGGATTGTAGAGCGAGCTTGAGAAAAGTTGCGAAGTTTCGCCTATAACGTCCTTTTTCGCTTTTTTTTATTAATAGATGTATCGATCGAGTAACTCTACCGAATCCTTGGCAGTATTTTCGAATATGGGTTATATACGGAGTAAAATGAGGTTTCTACTCCGTCCGGTTTTTATCCGCAGTGAGGAACCAACTATTTTTGAGCGGACTCTCCTATCATACGTATTATGAAAAGTAAATGATGTTTCAAGATAGAACTTCTTACGATGGTGTAGTAGCTGTTACATATTTTAGATTAAAAATCGTGAGCATGATGATCGTATTGATTAGTTTTAAGTATTTCTTTCACAAATGTTTCAAAAAGACTGTGAAAGTTCACAACTGAAATGTGTATGAACCAAACTGCATGAGCAAGAGAAGATTAACCTCCGCTCAAACGCCATTGTAACTATGTAGCAAAAACAGGAATAAAACTACCAACCCACATCGAGAATCATTAAATATATATTAGGTTTTGCAGAAAAAGAGAGGAAATGAGACGATAATTAGGAGGAATATTTTACGCTGATTGGGACTCCACTTACGCCAAAGTTTACAAACTGATTTTTTTAAAAGTAATCCTTGCGCAATTGCAGGAATATAAAGTTTCAAGATTGGGATTTAAGAGCATAGATATCGGATTTATTTGAAATTTAATGATCAATGTTAAAAATCTCATAAATTAGTATATTAAGCGCCTTGTACGGCGTATGCTCGGAAATATTCATTAGGGCCTCCAGAGAGCCATTTTGGTAACGCATTCGATTTCGGTAAAATGGTTACAGTTTCGATTTAGCAGTCAGAGCACTTTTAAAAACTATAACTACTATATTCGATTTTAATGGTTGAAATGACCGATTCTGATTGACCCATATTATTTTATACTGAATCATCCCATTTGGTAATCCATCTGCAACAGAAATTCATTTACATTCAGAGAGACAATGCAATAGTTTTACTCTCTCTGTGGAGTGTCTGTAATGGTTACTCTTTTGTTGGCACTGCAAGTTGGAAAAAAAATCTAATAATGCGAACCGAGAAACGGACAATTGCCTTAAGAATTCCAGCTGATTTACTTAAGTCAGTATTATTTTAGTCAACTTCTGAGCGCATAAATGCACGACTGAATGGTATGCTGAATTCAAATGAATTTAGAAAACGATTCTATTCTGAGCATTTTTTGCTTTGCTATATATTCATTTTAAGACAAAGATCTATACGGATAATCTGAGCTTGTATCATTCGGCTGTGAGGATATACAGCAACGAGATCACATGAAAACGAAATCCGTCAAGTGAAGTAAAACATACCATTCCAAAAATAATTGAAGCCTCATTTTCCTACTGATTACTCCGCCATAGCGTCTGGATGATTATTTGATACTTCGCAGGCCTTCCGAGTTTTATCCTTCCGCGAAAGAAGAGGCGTCAGGGAGAGGGAGTTACAGAAAGATGGGGATCCAAAGAGAGTATGAACGGCGGCAAGTCATTGCAAGGGCGGGTGGGGGAGAGGCAAACTCCGCCCGCTCATCCACACCACCCCCTGCGGTGCTATAGTCGAGTGGGAGAAAGGCAGAAGGGATAAGTACAACTCTCGTAAAAGTTCTAATTGCATTCGTCGAAAAGTCCAAGAGCGAAAGGCGTCCCTCCCCTTTTGCCGCCCCGGAGTGTGGCCGGAAAGTGGGAGGGGCACAGATAGATAGAAGAAGATAAGGAGTGCGGGGGAGGAAGATTCCGGGTGGGAGGCGCCACGGGGAAAAGAAGAGAGGAAGACACTTCATCCGGTTCTCCAGCGTATCCGAGATTTGAGTGAGGCGCGCGTCATGCTTTGGCCGGAGAAAGAGGGGGTGGAAGAAAAATTACTAAACTTGTATGCGCTCCAAGTTGAAAAGGATACATTTTTTCCCCTCGCTCCGTATTTTTTCGGTTGCGGTTTTTTTTCGCGCGACTTTACTATTTTTTAATTTCCACGGAAGAAGGCGAGGCGGTCTCACTTGGAGCTTGGCTTCGGAGATGGCGAGAGACTTTTGGAATATTTTATGTTAGGAAGTTAATACGTGGTAATCGCTCGAGGAATTTTAACTACCGAAAAATAAGAAACTTTGAGAGAAATTTAAAGGCGCAAGACTTGAAGTTAAACTTAGATTTATCAGGCTAACATGCATCTCATTTCATGCTGATACTCATGATTGCTGCTGCGATACACAGCCTGTTTAAAGGAAACATATTTGCCCATGTATCGTTGCTTTCTAACAAACACGTTCTTCGACTGGTGGAAATGTTTTGAATACACTATTCGCCCAGCCAATGAAACAGGTCCATGAATAGGTAAAAGAAGATCATTGATCTAAAAATAATGATTTTCAATTCATTTTAGTCACTATAAAAATGCTCTCCATTGTCATTGTTTCAATTAAAATCCAATTTAACTTCAAAATTATTGCTTCAAAACTTTCTAAATCTCTTTAGCCTCTATATTCATAAAACTTTTCTTCTCAGAAATTTTCTCTTCCGTTCCTTATGTCCAATGTCAGTATTCACATTTTAGATGTCCACATTATCATTCCTTTTCTTTTCTCTGCTTCCTTCTCTCTTCCGTGTTCACCTCTTTCGGCTTCCTCCTCTTACAGCTGTTTTCATTCCCTCAAGTTTGCATTCTTGTGCTATCTATTTCCCTCTTCCTTGTTGGCACTCGTCACAGCTCTGAATTTCTTCCTTCATCGGAACAATATCTCTGTTTCTCTCACTCTGATAGCGCTCTCGAAAGCGGAAAATATAAATACCGAAGGCACTCCAACCCTCTTGACCTTCCCTCTGCAATATGACTCTCCTTCCCTGCTCGGAGAGCCCTTCCAATTTTTCCCTACTCCATTCCCTCAATTTCATACACGTCGAACGTGTTCTGGGTTTGGATACTACCCGGTGGAATTAACCTTTAAAACATTTATTTAAAAAAACCGAAAAAATGAAGGAGAGGTCCGAGCACGCTTCCGATTCGATTCCCCCTTCCTCCCTTAGCACTTTCTCCTCCAAATCGTTCTCCGCAGACCCGTTCTCCTTTCAACCCTCTTCCTCGCCGCGGTCCAATATAACTCCAACACTTTCCCACTCCCATAATACACCGAAATCGGCGCGCTGACCCAACTGTATCGAAGGTCTGTTTTATGACGCCGCGAGGGTGGGCAGCCTCCTCGCGCAATAAATCATAATAATTTTCGATATCTCCACGTGGGCGTGCGGTGCCACCCAATACGCACACATATCGGCGCGCGAATTTATATTTTTCCCATCTCTCCCCCCAGGCTTTCTCTCACGACCATTCGATTGGTTTCGACGCGACTCCCCCATTTTATGAAAGCCCTTATCTCCCCGCGCTCAAATATCCAACAATCTCTGGTCCAATTTCCTTTCTCGACGGAAGGAAGAATTAGCGACGCCGCCCCGATAAAGCGGAATTCCTTTCGGTCCTCTGCTATGAATTGCAAATCTAAATGTGATTACCATTCTCAATCAGAAGATTCCTGCCGCGCGTTTAGCCTTACTTTATGGCTTGCTCGAAATGAGATATTTGGAAGTGAAACCGCCATTAAACAAATTTTAATCGAGTCCAAAAGCTCTGAAACGATTACTAACCGTCTTTGGCGGATTTAGTCGCATCTATTTATCCGACAGCGATAAATCTGCAGAGGATATCTGCTTTTGACGAGATTCGCATAAAGCTCCATTATGTAGGTATTACTACTTTGGGGCCGTATTCAATTTCTTCGATCGAATTACCGAGATGAGCGAGATTACATGGAGCGAAACGTATAAGGTTTCTCGTGCTCAGACGTTCAATTAAGGCCAATTGATTTCGATTACCTTTCCATAAATATAAATAGAATGTGACAGAGATGAGAAATATTAAATCATTAATGGAAATTTTACTTTCTTTAAAATATTTTTTGCTATATATTTATTTTGGAATATATTGTATTATATTTTTATTCATTTTTTAAATGTTTAATGGTATGGCTGCCTCAAATATCTTGATGAAGGATATTTGTTCTAGAACCTTCGTATCTTCAACAGGGTATTTAATCTACGTCTGATTTTACAAGCGTACTTGCTTCTCTAAGATACAAGCACGCTTTTGAAACCAGCATTAGTGGAAAACTAGGAAGTTTCTCTCTCTTTGATGATGATTTTCCACCAAGTAACGCCTACCACTATAATATTCACGATAATGGTTCTAATTTAAATTGACATGTCTATTATGGAATGGTAGATAAAGGAAATTTTTCAGTAAATATTTCATCATTTCGTTGTTTTACGTATGGAGGCCAATCACCAAGTCATGCCAGAAGGAATTGATAGTATTAGTATCATTATTTAACAGAGACCGGCAATCCAGACTATATCTCCTGATGATGGCATGATCATACCGAAACCGGTAGTGTGGTTTTAATTTGTTAATATTTTTTGTGGAAACCGGTACAAGTTTATTATTAAATACGGCAGCTTTTATACTTGGTTTTAGATATTCAAGTATATTTCTAAGATATTCAAGCATACTTGGGACATTTTTGAGTCCTTTTTTCACGGAAAAAACGTAAAGCAGCAGCGGAATATGATTTATCTACACATTAAAACGATGAAGCGACACCAAACCCTATTAAATAACTCTCGTAGCAGTTCCAAAAGACACGTACGAGGAAACTTGGGGAGTGCGTCAGCTAGTGTGTGTCTCAGAGGTTGAGATATTCCCCCTCGGGGCCATCATCCGCATCATTACGGTCAGAAATCGCACGAATGGCGGGAGAAGGATGGGGATGGGGAGGGATAGTGGTTAGGGGGATGGGAAAGGAACTCCTCGGGTTTCCCCTTCTTTCGAATCTCTCTTGATCCGCGGTCAGGAGACGTGACGCTGGCCGCATAGCAGCTGACCAATGGAGCCCGCCATCCCCTCCCGTTTCGACTACTCCTCTTCAAAGACCCTCTATCAATCTCACTCCTTTCCTCCCTTGTTATCAATTCCGTTTTGAACTTCTGTATTTCGACGGCTGGTGGGGTTAATACAATTATTCGGTTGAGCATCGATGATCAATAAAAAATTATTGCTCTTATCTCGCGTTTTCCCGCAGGAAGGATTGCTCTGAAAATAAATACAATAATCCAATTTATTGGCTCTGATAGTGTATAAAAATTTGCAGCTCAGCAAATTTATTCCGTTTGCAGTGAATTTATTCCAACATCGTGTTAATTTCATTTAGTAAATATTAACATCATCGATACTTTTATAAAGGTAACATTTTTTTCTTGTCTTACCATAAATGATACTTAATAATCACAGCAGTAATTTTAGAAGTGCTAAAATAGTCCAGGTGACGTCATTTCGCACTTGTTTGGGAATACACACTGGGAATCAAACAGTTCTCACCAGTGGCGAACGCGCTATCTACTTGGCTCTCCGAGAGTCCAATGCTTGGTTTATATTTCCAATAATCTGGGGCAATATTTGGTGGTAGATTATCCTTATAAGAATTGAAAGCGGATGAATGAAATTGAGAACTCATAATTTTTCAGATTATAGTTTTCTTGCACTATCCTTCACCCTATCATAATTTATATTTTGTAAGCAGTTAGTGTAGTGTGAATATATTGAATGGTATATAAAGTCAAGAAAATAGATATATTCCCTTTTTTTAAAATATGAAGTTTTTACTAATATCATAAAAGATTTTGAGAATAAAAATTATAAATATCATTTTAGGGATTAAATTTACATCGAAATTTTTCAATAGTTGCGATCGGCGTTCTTATCCGCTAGACTAATAAAATCTATTTTCCTATGTGATCCTTCTTCTACTGAGAACTTCGGCATTATTTTTCAAGTTTACTCTGTAGATTTAAATTCAATTCGAAAATATCACCCGGTTTTCGATACCTCTAGGGAAAAAGTTGATTGATATCACGAGGAGAATGTAAGGAGAAGGAATGAAATTGATATTCAAATTAGACAGTCAATAATACGACTTAATTATATTTTGGTTGTGGTAAGGTATGGACGCCTCAATCAATATGCCCTCGCTCGCTTCCCCAATCATTGCTCCCTCCCAATTTTTCCTTTTTATCTGCCCTCCCATTCATTCTCCAACAAAAACCCGCTGAAAATGGTTCTCCACCCTCGCCTTTTGTGAAGACGAAAGCATAACACTGCAGGAGGGCTGATTGGGCGAAGAGAAGGTGTGTAAATGGGACGAAGAACGACTTGGGAAGGACGCCTCGAAGGACGGCCGAGAAAAGAAGAGATCCTCCCGCTCTTCTAATTTTCAAATGAGGAGGGAACTTTCGAGGGAATGATTCTTCCATCTCATCAGAGATGAAAATGACTATAAGGAGTACCATGACCAGTATAGGGTAGAATTTTCGTGGAAAGTAGCTCAAATCTGATGATTCGTAGAAGAGACCACAAATACACTTGCAGAACCATAAAATTAAAGCTTATATTCAGAGATAAAGATACGAGCTATAGGAATAGCTCTCAGTTGATTCGTCCAGTGGTTTGTTCATTTATTCGCTCATTCGTCCATCCCTGTAACGCGAGGCATCCCAGAGTGTATCATTATACATCCCAGAGTGTATTAGTACAAGGAATTCATTTAAATATAGGCGATGCTGTAAAAGTTTTGCTATACCTAATTTTACGATGAACTAGAAACACTCTCTCTTTCTAAAGATTTCGCTTTAATTCTGGTCTGTGATTAAGATGGAGGAACTAAGATTACTACTAAGAACATTCAAGTTGATATTTTCGAAAGATGAATCGTAGTATTTTAGAAGTACTTTTTAGTGCATGAGATTCCCCACCGACCACTTTAACCGAAGGTGATCGCGCTACGCACTTGGATATCCGGGAGCCCAGTTTATATAACGCTCTATAAGGTCCTCTAATCCTGATTCTAATCCATACTAAACGAAGAAAACAGTTAGTGAAAACCTATGGATGGAAATGTTATCCTTAAATAAAAATTATATGAAACATTTCCTCGAAAGCGAAGGAGTATAATAATATCAGATACTCACTTTCATCATATGTCATGTCATACATCATAAGGCATGCACTCGAAGAGAACCAGAAATAAATATCAAAATTATTTATTTCTTTTGTTCGTTGGTTAGAAATTAATTACAATGAACCCTTCATAAGAAGAAAAAATATCTATTTTTACGGCAAAAGAATTAAATTTTATATTTAAACAACCCCTATTATAAGGGTTCGAGTCCCATGGGGGAAAATTCCCCAAAATGATACGAGGGCAGAAGAGATTGGTTAAGGACCCAAAAGGAGTGAATATTGATACAGTAAAAACAATTCAGGAAATTCGAGAGGAAATGCAATTATTATTCATTTCGTATAATGGAAAGTGAAATTTTTCTTAGCGAAAACGTTTGCTTAGACTTTTCGAGAGAGATGAATCATGGAATCATCTGTGGAGGGGTTATCGAAAACAGTGGATGAAAGCACCATCTTCCTAGCCACATTCTCAGGCGCTGCAGGGTCATCCCGCGCACCACGCCGGTGCGTGCCTACCAAGAAGGGTAGAGGAAGGATGGCGCTATGTGGCCCCTCTGGGGAAAGGAAGGGACGGTGCATGAACTGCGCTCCCGGGGCCACACGTCCTCGACCCTACCCCGCCCCTTGGGGCTCGCGGACTTCTACACGAATAGGGGCAGGCATAAAAAGTCTTTGCCTCCATTCTGGGGGTCAAGGGTTGGCAGATAGAGAACCTAGAGGGAGGTGCGGCGGAGGGCGAGATGGTGGCGGAAGGAAAACAACGGTCGGTTACCGAAGCCCCGTAAAGGGAGCGCTGGTGGAGGGAGAGAGAAAAAAGACGTCAAAAGGAATGGAGAGTTTGAAAGGAGGCAACTGCTCTTGCGTTGAAAGAAGAGGAAAATAAAACGAGTGTTATGTAGGAGGGAGCAACAGAAGCCGTTATAAGATGTTAGCTTTACTTTCATCGTTTCCTTTTAAGAAGGATATTTTTGTATGAAATTTAAAAAACATCGTAGTAGAATTTTTGTAAGGTATGGTATCGGTAAGGTATATTATCGTAGGTAGAATTTTTTGAAGCCAACATTTAATATTTATTTTTGATTAATATTTAATATAATTTTATTATATTTTTTAGCTTTAGATTCATTTTCCCGCTTAATTTTATTTCACGTTTTATAAATATCATAGAAATCTTTAGGGTCATGTTATAACACGATTGCGGTATAATGAGAAGTATAATACTTTTTATATCTACGAGTTTTTCTTAATGCACTCCAGTTTACATACTGTGTATAAAAATTTTGCATCTTAAATTAATTCAAATTTTCACGAAGTTGTTTCACAACATTAATGCTAAATGAGGGGTAATTAAAAGTTTAAATACACATAAGACCCATGATTCACATTTTTTCTTTGTATTTCTTTCTCATTGATAATCAATCATCAGCATTTAAGATATACTACTGAATGAAAGGATTGAATTGGAGTGTCGATGAGAAGCATACGATTAAAGTGACAAGTTCAATTACGTTGAGACATGCGAAATTAACCCGCTCCATTTACCTGTTTTCCTTAGTTTGTCATATCGGTTTGAACTCTCTTTTTGAAAAACTGCTACAATTGAAGTCCCTCCATAAATGCTATTGCTGCAGAATAAGTTATTTCCAAATACCTGACCACACATATCTGGGAAAATCTCAGGCTCGCTTACCCTTGCATAAGCGGTATTGAGTTTTACCTGTATTTCTGTCGATGAATACGTCAGTGGCCTACTAATCCGAAACTGACGACTCTCTTTGAACTATAAAAGAACTCGATTCGTGTCTTTGCATCGCCAGAGCTTTCACGAGCAAAAATATTAGTTCATAATTTTTTAAGTGACAATTAAATATGCTCTTAATTTCCCAAAATTTCAGCCAATCATTGCTGACCCAATTACATCAAATAGAGAAAAATAATTTCATTACAGTTACTTGGTAAAACATTCACGTTAGTTAACATCAGATTTCAAATTATTTATTCATTCCATGCATCGTGGTGCTAACCGCGTTCGAACATGGCTGTTTTAAATTATATTGTGATTGAATATTTTTAACTCGATAAAATAAAACATTCTGCCTAGCTCTTTCTCAAACTCAGACGAGTCCGTGTAACGATAACAAAGAGTGAAGCCATGCTCTGCGAATCCCCTTTAGAATCCTACGAATTTCACAGTATCCTTGCTTTCCTACGAAACTAATTTTCCTGAGGATTTATTTTCCTTTTACTATTACTCGAATTTTATATTTTTCTCACCGCTTTATATTCCTTTCCACTGATTGATATCCTAACTCATGTAAAACATCATTTCCACGTTTCGAGTTTTCTGGAAACACCGTCTTTTCCCTTCGCGTCTTCTGCATCGTCCCGTCTGTGAATAACGCACTCCTTTTACGCCTGCTCTCGCCTCCTTGCGCTTATAACCTTTTGAAAATCCAATCCACCTTATATTCCCTCTTCGTCACTCTCATATACTTCAACTTATCTCATTCCGTATTCCTTCCTCGTCCCTCGCAATCTCACCCCTATCCCTTTCCGTGACACTCCTTCTTGGCACCCTGCGCATTATCTTCAACACGTTTCACCTCTTGCATCCCCACTCCACATTTTCCGCAATCCATTCGTCTTCGCTGCTATTCAACGGGCTTCCAGCCGTACGCTTTGCACCTTCAATGGCGCATTGGCTACGTTTGAAAAAGAGTTATCTTTTTTGGGGGCCTATGTCGAATCACATATCCCAACGTATTAAAAATTGTTTGTCATATTTGTGGGAGTGTAATAAATCACCGCCTTGAGATATGCTTGACAAGGAGCTCGTAGGCAAGAAATGCTTTTAATGCCTCTTCCATTCCAAGATTTCTCAAATACATAGAAATAGGCAAATAAGGAATACATATCATTTGCTTTCTTAGTGATGATAAATATTACATAAGTCTCTATAAAAGAGTCATTACTAATTATTCTACCTCTGCGTTCGCTTAATATGGTTCTTTTTAGTTTTTCTTAGCATTAACCTGCCAATTCATAGAATTTTACTTTGTTCTTTAATTATTGTTTATTTAATTTTTTTGCACTTCATTAATAGTGTACACTAGTTTTTAATGTCATAAATGATTATCAGTTTATCATGAAGTTACTTCTGTAATATCTTTCAGTAATTACTCTCAGTAGCTTTGTGCACGTTTCGCAATCTCACCTCTTTTTAGGTGTTTCTCTACTTTTTCCCAAGCTACGCTCATGTTTTCGTTTTAATCCACAGCTAAATATTTTCCTTTCTCTTTGAATTTTAATTACCTTTTATTATCACATTCCACTAAAATATAGTTTTTTCGTTGACGATGGGTTAAATTGAAGTGGAGACTATAATTTCAATTTTATCCAAAATAATGACGTCGTAAATTTGTTTATTCATAATAAGAGAAAAGTTTAAAATAAGCTCACCAACGTAAGTGCATTTAAATTTCAAAGGGAAGTACATGCAGGAACTAATTATACATAGGATTTTTATTAGTATGAATGAAAGAATAGCTTAGATTTATTACACTTCAATTCAACGGTCTTACATGCTACTTCATATTTACTGGATTAATTAATGAGTAAGAAATTTTAGATAGGATAAATATATTCCAATGGAAATTGGTTTAAATTATGAGAGATTTGTGCAGGTATATTGTGTTAAGGTCTGTTTAAATTTCATACGCCTTTGTAAGCCTAATATTTATGCGAGTCATCCCTCGACTCCAATCTCGTCTGTTGTTTCAATTGCAGTAAGTCTTACGTCGTGAGATCCACATTCTCTGCAAACGCATTAGAGTGTTTTAGGAGTTCTAAATACAGTGGATTTGCTTTGTTTCCTTAAATTAACATCCATATTTCATTGTTTCTAAATTACCTAAAATTTCCAGAAAATGGCCAGGTAAAAACAGGTCGCCCTTATTTATGAAGGTAAGAAATAATTCAAGAAATGCTGTATGCTATCCCATAAAAGAAGCAAATTTCAGGAATAATTTTTTACTTGATCAAATGCATATTTTCTTAATCAGTCTTTGATTATCTAAAGAACTTATTCATCAATCGCTTCATAAAGTTTACAAACGAGACCAAAGAATTCATGTTTATTTGTTTACTACATGTAATGACTACAAATATGTTTTATACCGTGTGGTAGTCATAGTCATTCAGAAGGCAATATTAAAGATAAATATTCCTGCTTGGTATTGACCCTAGTCTGGAGGAAAACCCCTCCAAAAACTTCCCGAATGCAGTACGTCATACAATGCAATGCAATAAATAACACAATGTTAATAATAAACTAAAAAATTATAAAATTATTGAATCATTGATGAAACTAGTGTAAATTATGGTTTATTAAGTTATTAACTAAGCATATTGACTGGGAAAGTTTTACGGAAATCCCGTGACAAACTTATTCCTCAGGTGGGTGCAAAGGCACAAAAAAACATGTAAGTAGTCAATAGAATGAGTCTTCCAACAATCTTATAGTTCTTTGAATGTTTTGTTGTGATAACTTTTTATATTATCCGCCAATATTCCAAGATTTCTTGCTGAAACTCCTTCGTACTGCTGAGATTTCGATAGAAAAATAGTAACACTTTTCTTGTTGCGTATATAAACTTTTATATTATAATTTTGTATTCAGTACATTAATTGTGAGATTCAATCGCACTTTTCAATAGTTATTTCTTCAAAAATAATTTTATGAAAACCTTTCCAAAAAAATTATTCATAAAGAATATATTTTTAATTCTCATCTTTAAATAGCGCGCTTTGTCCATTAAAATATGAGATCGGACATTATTTTCAGAGTATGTACTTACTCCATAAGGCCTCGCACTTTAATAAAAAGGACCAATTCTCTCGGGGAAAAGTCCCGCTCCCTCGTTTCCTAATGCCCATTCTTCTTTTGCAGCATTTATCTCTCTACCCCCTTACTCTTTCTCAAAGCCATTCGTTCTACGCTCTTACAAATCTTCCTTCTTCCCTCACATACACAGTTATCTTCCTTCTCTACTCCGAGGCTACATTTTCTCTTTCAAGTCACCCTCCGCTCGCTCGCACCCTTTATCCTCTCCTCCGCCATTCCTCATCTTCCTTTCATACGCTCTCCCCCACTCATCGCACTTTTCAAACATCTTTTCCGAAACTTTTCGCCTCCGATTCCGCTCCCGTCGCCTCGTCCATCATAAGCTCTGCCTTCCTGCTGCTGCGCGACTATGGAAAAGGGATAGACTCCCCCAACAAGAGATTTCAGAGCGCGCAACTCCTTCCTATGAGCAATGTTAGATAATAGAGACACATCTCACACGACCTAAGTACTGTAAATGCCAAGTGTGAAATGTTCTCGTGCCGCTACAGATTAAGCTAACTTGAATCGTCCCATAAGTTGCGGCCCCTGTGGCAGCATCGCCAGGTGATTCGCTAGCGAGATTCAATTTCCTTTGTGATTTACCTCTTTCTGACCTTATGCGAGTTTTTATGTTATGTATGCGAGCTTCAAAGTTGTGATGGTGGTTAAATCTGGCACTGAAATGAAAATAATGATCAAAATGAAAGAAGTCTCTTGCTCAAACTGTTTGTAAGCTATCAAATAACAGCGCTGAGCCATAAATTGCATCGCAGGATCGCTCCCGCCGTAACATCATGTTCATCATTTAAGTAGGTCTAGAATATGATGTCAGACTAACGCTGAAACAGTGAGCACCACGAAGTACTAAAGGATTTCCAATTAGTCGCTCAGTTAGCTCAGGCGAAGTGATGTTTTACAGTTTCATGTTTTTCTCTGGCAGTTTTTTTAATTGTCCCTAATTACTAGGCCAGAATAAACGTGAAAACATTCAAATTTATACGGATCAACATCCATGAATGCAGATTTAATATAAATAAGTATGTTTATGCGATGAAGTTTTCATGAAGGATGGCATACTTTGGAGAAGATTACGCTTGGTATCGCCAAGAAAAAAATAAGTACATAAAGATTTAAAGTGATATTCTATTCGACGATTTGAACGATAGGGTGAATATACGCATGGAAACCAATGAGAACAAGGGCTGCTGCAAGATGATCCGGCTTATGTGTAAACTGACAGCGGAGAATTGACGTTGATACATATTTATTCATACACGCTTGCGCACCTGCTCCTCTGATTTCTTTCGAATCGGTCCTCCCCTCCGCTCTCTTCCTAAACTCACGGATTCATGCCGGAATTCACCCCCTCGCACGTCATTCATCTTTAGCCAGAAAAATGTTCTCCGGTAGGTAGGAAGAGGGTATACTTGGAATGAAATAGGTGAAGGGAAAGAAAGGAGCAAATATAAAGAGGCAAAAAGGGGGAGGAGAAAGTGGAAAGGGAGAAGTATTTGTTGGAGGGCGTGAACACACCTCCATCCGTTTGCGGTAAGTTCGCAAGCGTTAAGTGCACTCCATCTGGTCGCCCCCGCACTCTGCTGCTTCTTATCCTTTCTCTGGAAAAGCCTCCGCCTCCTAGCAACGGTGGCAGCCTCCGCCCATCTCTGCGAGGCCCTAATGGGTGGCAGATATAAGAGGGCGCCTCCCCTCCACTTTCCCGGATAATGCTGTCCTCGCTCCCTATCCTTCCTCCACCACTTCCACCTTTCTTTCTCGGACCTTCCGATCTTGATTCGATACGTGATCTCTGCCCTTTTCTTTCCCTCTTTGTTTCGCCTCTCACCTTTTGAGGCCTCTTGATAGTTTTATGTTTTTCTTTTCTGTTTCCATGCATCGCCCTCACTCTCACTCGTGTTATCCCTCCTCCGAAAAACCTGCATTTTTTTCTGTGGGCGTTTCCGTTAAGCATTTCCTCCTCTTCACATTTCGCCTTTTTACGTTGTCTTTCAATGAAAGAAGCTGGAATCGTATACCGAGCAGAAAGTATACGTAAAGGATTGAGAGATCGTGAACCTTCATGTGAGGTCACGTTAAATTCAAGTTTACATTCGCTTTTATCCGAAGTAATATATTTTAACGTATTGAATAAAATGTTGGTTTTGAGGTTATGCAGCAAATTATTCCACAAATATGATTTGAAGAAAAAAAACATTAAACCCGATTCTTAACCCACTCCCTGACAATATTTTATGGTGTATAAGTTGGACTTAGATAAGTTTTTTATTCGTTAATATGTGTGCTTATACTTAACTTTTAGGTAAAACAATAGAGATGTATAAATTGAATACAGATAAAAGAAAGCGTGCTTGATAAGCTTAATACGCTAAACGGTTCAACTGAGATATCTTTTTGAAATTTTAAAAATTGCCAAGAAGCAGAAAGTCCTAAATGCGAGATATCTCGAGTGCATCCATCAAGTGGTTAATAGTCTACTAGTACCAGAGATGTACTTACCTATTAATGAAGCAATTGTGAAACTTGTATTTCTTAGATTTTATCGTGATATACTCAGAGGAATTTACGCGAAATATTTCTTTTAGTTTTATCCGACGATGAAGTCTCTTTTGTTCTTGTTTAAACGTATATTTAATACCAAAAATGAGTTCTGAGTCCCGAAAAAAGTGTTTATCGATAACGGATTGGAGAATATCTGGGGAAAGTATTTGATAACGTACTGTACAGTAAAAACATACAATACCAAAAATCAGCTCAGAAACTAGGAAGAGTTGCCCGCAGGGTGCTTCGATTGTTACAGTGACAAAGTAGTATTTTATCCCCAGTCTCTTTAATCAATTGAGGTCAGCAGTCTCCCAATATTTTGGACCCGTTAACACTCATTCCGATCTTTCAAGAAACCATCAATCCACCTCATGGTAAACTGGCTCTGTGAGTGGACCGTAAAGATATCTCAATTCATTGTGGGCGCGTCTTTTTGAGATACCTTTGTATAGCGTTCAGAAGAAGAATTTTTGTAACTATCTGTAACTCCTTGTGGGATCCGGAAAAACTAATATATTTTTAAAATAAAGGAATTGCTAGATTTCTACCTCGATCTCTTTCCCGGATGAGATAATGGCCTAAAATGTCTGTAAACGGATGCATTTCAGTCACTTAATTCGGTATTAACTGACAAAAATTAATGACTACTACAATTATAACTCTCATGATTCATCATATAATCTCTTTTATTTTGGTTGATTCATTAATCGGTATCACAATTTCGTTGCTTGAATGTATTCAATTGATAACTCAATATCCTGAGGGTTATCAGTTCATAATTTGCATGAAAAAGACAGTGTTACTTCCATCTGATATAAATGTTGGCTGAGATACACAGAAATATAAGACGATGTATAAATATACTCCTTTAAATGGATGAAAATGTGAGAAGTTTCCTCTCTTTTTCTCATATTCTCCTCCCTTTTCTCTCGTCGCCACTTCGTCTCTTTTTTCACTTCCTTTCTTCCTTCCACAGCAATTTATATTCCCTACCCTTGCTCTCCTTCCCACACTTTCCCTCTCCAATGTTCTCTCCCTCACTTGAAGCTCATGTCTACTCTTTTGGTGCACTCCGCGTGTCTTCGCAAAGAAGGCGTTACCTTACCAAAGAGGTAGACCTTTGCTGCACTTCAATTGAGGTGTATGCATTCATGGCATAGAGGCCCATCACGTTGTAGTATGCCATGTAATTTTCCTCAGAGATTGTTTAAATTCTATAACAGTACCTTGAGTCTTGGCACATTAAAAACCACAAATAAAACTTTTAGGTTGGTTATATCATGTATATATTTCAGTCAATCAACTTGTGATATTTTTTGTTTTGATATAATAATGTTTTGTACTATAGAACCATGATATTCTCTGGTATTTGTATCTAATCTCTTTGTCATTTTCTGAATCTGCCGTAGTTTTCCTCAAAAGAAACTTCCAACAACGAGTCAAAATCAAGAAAACGGAAATCACTGAACTATTACTGTGGAGGAATTACGCGAAAAAAGAGTTCGTGTCAATTATACATTAGATATGTAGATAGAAGTAGGTCAGCGTATTACGTAAATGAATTATATGCCTTTTTCTTAGGAAGCAGTGAAAACAACCACCGGTTACTCTGTTTGAGTTGTGATAATCCAGATGAAATGATTCCTTCCATCACGGAATTTACATAATCACAAGGACTTCTTGTAAAATATCGATTGCTGTGGTAATTATTTTGAAATACGGATACCAAATGTGTCTTACCTACTATGAATTTGTACCTTTTAAAAAGAAAAATCATTTTATCGTAAGTCTTCAATTGATGATTAATAAGCTACAGATTTACATCAGCAGTCTTCTACAATAAAACTCTGCAGTAATTCCAAATCGGCTTCAAACTTTGATAACCACTGCTAACAGAATGTTACGGTACCTTGATGACCGATTCCTTCTAAAGTTTCTCTTATCGGTTCAACTCCTCGTAAATACAGATCAGTACTGTCACGCGTATATCATTCTAATTTTTACTTAAAATTAGAAAAAGGAAAAATAGTGACATTATTTAAACCAAATCACACGTTTTGCAAGTATGCATACATATTAAAATCTATAGCAAAAATCCATATCGTGAAAAGAACCTATTCAAAATCATTGTCTCAAAGTGAGCACTGTATCACCATCGGACAGACCTTTCGACTTTTGGGATTTTTTTCCGAATCCCTCCTTCATTCTCCCTCCATCTCAATCTGTCCATTCTCCTCTTTCGGCCCCACACCCTCACTCAATCCCTTCTCTAATTTCACCGAAGACTCTTCACCTCCGTTCATCGCCTACTTTTTCATCCCTCCTCAATCATTCCTTCTTTCCGAAATCGATCTAATTGTTCTTTGCTCAGATTCCTTTCTTCTACCTTGGTTTTACACACGATTCTATTTCCGTCCTCAGACTTCTCTCTACCTGCCTCTCATCACTTCTCTAATCTCTGATCATCTCTCTTGACCTTTCCGAGTGCACCTCACAATTTTCTGAATTCTTTGCTGGAACCTTAAGGTAGTGGTTACTATTGGATAAACATTTTCTTCAACTTTTCTCAAGGCACCGAGGTATTAATAAATGGAACAATGTGTTAGCATTACATGTTTGTGAATTATTTAAGCCTAAGGTGAGCTGATTACTCACACTATATCTAATAAAAGCCAAATTCATAGAAATTGGTCTATTAGGCAAGGTGAGTAGTTAAGTAGTTTTCCTTACTTTCCTCAGTGAACCAAAGATAATGTCCACTGAGGTGCATCACAATGGCCCTATCAATAGCACCTTTAATAGCATTCGTTAACCCTTTAAGTGACCAAATTGAAGAGTGGCGAAAATGAATGTCATTCTTCAGCATTTTTCATTCCTCAGCTTTCATAGTATCACAGCCAAGAACAAAACAGACAAAAGTAAATTAATGATTCACTCTCCTCTATCCTATATCGAAAGACGAATTCGATATTTTTAGTTCATCAAATATAGTACGGCAAACCGCTGTATTATAAACAATCGTTTTAAAATTAGAAATTGGAACAAATGACGAACACACGTTTATCATTGAGAAGGTTAATTTCCACCAATAATTTAAATTCATGATACATTTTCCTTCTGAAACTGAAAAAGCGTGTTTTGCGCATGTTAACGTTATATCTAAATAATACCAAAAGATAAAAACTTTTCTAATTTCCTCCTGAGAGTGGTAAACCCAGAATGCATTCATTTCTTCTTCAGAGAAACTTATGAGGAAAGGAAACGAGAGAGATACTACGAACGAGTTTAGTCGAGGTTGGCTAACGTTTCACAACTGGAGCTCTTGAAAAGAGCGTTGACTCTGAAGCCCTCTAAACGCTCTTTAATCTACCGAGCATGATTTCATTGAGAGAGCTAGTATTGTCAACAAGACTCTGAAATCTTATCGAATAAACACTCTTCTGCCACCGACTGCATTTTGGCGAAATGTCATATAGCGCCCTTAGCATGTTTTCTTAATGGAAAGGAAGCAAACATCACATCAAACGAACTTGAACGTGATTAGATTCTCCGTTCTTCCCCCAACCGTCATCCGCTTTTCCATTAACTAAGTTTCTATCCTTGTTATCACGTAGCCACAAACAGACTTGGCTCATTTAAGGATTAATTCCATCAATCATAAGTCCTAGTTTCCTTCCTTTTTCTCCTTTAATTTCCTTCCGAAACTGAGAATCGTCTCTGACGAACTTCTTACTCTGTTCAAACGAAGGATATATTTCCTTTGATGCGTCAACAAGCTAATCTATTTCCGCAAATTTTAAGTGTCGTCAAATTTTACCAACAGTATAATTGGGTCTTTTAGGATTCGGAAAAGCAAAATGTCCTCAAAAGGCAATGGGAAAGTAAGAATGAAATATCTCTGCATGAGTTATTTCAGTTTTATTCACATAATAAAGCCTTAATTACTTGTATAAATATCTTTTTATGACGAAAAATATGAAATAAAAATGTTGGAGCGATTACAGTATGATATATTTGGAAATATTATTTTTAACGCCCTATTTGTATAAAGATTTTACAGATACATTTCTGGCTTGCAAGCTGGTGGGTAGTATCAATAGTTCTAATATCTTTCTTCATCGATGAGTCAAATGTATAGAAAGCTGATAATGAAATGTAATAAGTACAATTCTGTACAAGTCATTTTTATGTTCTATTTCTCAGGTTTCCAGCATTAATTACATCCAGTTTCACTTTGAAATGTACTTTGAAGCTGTACATAATTTATATAACAAAATTGCGGTAAAAACTACACCAATCAATCGTTCGTTTTGTGTTGAAACGGAGTGGTAGCAAAAATAATCGACGATAATGTGAATTAAAAAATTAAATAAATATGTGGAACAAAACTATTGATAAAAGTTTTAATGGATGAAAAAACTAAGATATTTTAGAGTAATTTCAAACTTTTAATGTGCTTGTCATGACACTATTACATATTCTCATGAGTAATTTATAAAATGATCTTATCTCTTTAAACAAAATAACATGTAGTAACATGTAATAACATTTTATTTATTATAATACATTTGATGTGATAATATTCTCTCTCACACGAAACCATTCCAAGTAATTTGGTATGGAAGACTATAATATATCTTGCTATATTCTGAATAAATTAAATTTAAACTCACCACGTTCTTTTTGTTTATCAGGTGTCAGCTTTTTCATCTGAAACATTCCGACTTTAGTGGCGAAAACGTCAATACACGATCGCCATCTTCGTTAATTACAAACGCTCTCGTTCCGAATCCCACTAACTAAAACCCCATATCCTTCGTGAGGCCACACCCACTGCTCCCTCTGGTACATCCACTTCCCACACACTCCTAGGAGCAATCAAGTCGACCCTCTAAACCGCTAGAAGACGATCTCGCCACCCAACGAAGAAAAAAAAAGAATTGCTCCAACGCCATCTTCGCTTCCCGACACCTCCCGCCACCGCCTACGCCGCCTCCCGAGGGAGATCCCAACCCTTCCTCCTTTTACCGTATGCCAGCCTCCGCTATCCCATCACTTTGACCCACTCTCCCCCTCGACCTCTTCACCCCAAGAGCCCAACACTCTCAGAAATGAAGCTCAACCCGCCATTTGCCGCGTTTCCCCATTCCTATTCCCTCCCCACACCACTTTCCTCATGGCTCTCACTCCCTTAATCTCTCTCGACACCACACGCAGGATCCCTGGTCTCCTCGCAGGGCCTGGGTTAGGAGTCGCTCCGCAGGCTACGATCGCATGTATCAGCGCACCCTATTACCGGATATTCTCTCCGCTTCCCACCTGAACTCTCCGACAGCACGAATTCCGACGAGGGCATCTGCCTTCTCGCCCTCTCTCTTCCGTGAAGCAGACCGGTGGGAGTCGGCGTAATTGCGATTGGAAACGCTGTCACTAAATGTCCCTTTAGGACGTGTTCCTACGCATTCAACTAAGGGAAGCGATGCGGAGCAAATCTGCACGAGGTCTAGCTAGACACCGCGAAACTTTGTCTAATGATTCTCCCGAAATCGTTCCACTTCATTAAACATATAATCATGTTAAAATTACCTGAAATGATGTGGAGAGCTCTGAGCCGGTATGTAAGTTTAACTCCATTTTTATTATAATTTTTATCCCATTATCTGGAGAAATGTTCCCATTTTTATCTTTGTATACTGGACTAATTGACGATTCCAACTTTAGAATATGCTCGAAGAAGGAATTTTACTATATCATAGAATTCTTTTGCCATTGTAAAACGCTATTTATTTCCAGAGAATAAATCTCTCTCATCTCTTTTGCATTCTTCTGTATTAATAACGGTGCTTTGCTATTTCATAATTGGTTTAGTTACGGACTTCACAACGAATTTCCTGTTACACTCCGTAAACAGCCTTAAGCTCTAGATAAATGAGTGCCCATGGGTCTTTTTCAGATATCTCAAACTGGGGCTTCTCCCTTCAGTTCCACATCCTGTGCTAAATATAATGGAATAAGTTGATCATAATATTATAGTAATTTTTTTATCGCTTTTGCTTGCCAAGATTTTGTCAGTATTCATTTTTATACTTGATTGTTTTAAGGCAATCCTATTAGTATGAAAATCTTTTAACCAGAATCTCTGAAATAAAATGCAACAGTGTAATTGACAAGAGAATTAAAATAAGAATGTTTTCCGACACATTTTCCTTTTCAATAATCGTCCGAAAATAAAACAGATTTGATTATGTCTCTTCCTATTCTGCTTGCCATCCTAACCTTGCTATGTTAGGTGTCAGGAAAGTAATCGTCACACCTCAGTCATCCGAAATTCCATCGAAAATATGCGTTACATTTACAAAGCAAGCGATTTTAGAGTTCAAGCAAAATATTTTTCAAGCCATACAAACTTTTGGATGTGCGCAATACAAATCACAAACCAGAGCAATGACGAAGAGCAAATCTACCCACTGGCGGAATAAGGCGTCATTTTTTTCATCTCTTATGTAAATATTATGTCACACTCTTTGGGAAATAGACCGTTCTGAGAATACCTGGAGGCACTCCGTTAACGATTCGGAATAAAGCACACAGGTGGAGAGGGAGGTCCAGATGGAACTTCACGGCGTCAGAGAGACACTTTCGTTTCGATAAACACATTCGATGGAGATTTCATAGTGGGTGGTCCATAGTGCCAATGAAGGGGAAATGATCGAAGTGAAAGGAGGATAGACGGAAGTGAAAGGGGGGAAGGTGCAAAATGCGCGGGTGTGGGAGTTTTAACCGAATGGAGAAAACGAGAGAGAGAACAGAATGGAGAGAAAATCTTCGCTTCCGATGTAAAGGGAACGAGAGAAAGGTTCCTGAGGGATTCGATACCACGTGACCTGAGTTTAGTGTGTATATGCGTCGGAGGGAATCTCTAGTCCGTGCAGTCCAAATGAGCTTCATCGAGTAGATGAGCACGCTCCGACTCTCGGGAAAAGGGTATTATTTTTTGCCCTCGCCCAGATGGATGGGGTTTTGGGAAGATAATGGGAGGAGGAGCGAGGGGGAGAATGAATTAAGGGTTTAGACAAAGAGTGAAGGATGAGGAAAAAGTTTCCAAGCCCTGTCTTATTATATACCCCTTTCCTTCTCGAATTCTGCGTCAGCTAGCAGACGTCAAAACCGCCCTCTCTGTACGAGGCGTTCGCATTGGGCGACGGTGGCGTCGCTTCTTTCCTTCGCGGCGGAAATGCGCTCCAATCTCGACAATTATCTGGCATTTATCACCGTCATTTTTCGCAAGCATTTGTCATCTGCGCGAAAGATTCTGAAATGTCTTCGAGATGTTTAAAAAGTAATTACCGCGCCGTCTGTCCGTAACAACCTCTCCTTCGTCTCTTCTAATCCACCACGCATGAAACGTCAGGAGAAGGGAGTTCCGCCGTCGTTTGAATTTTACTTACCTTTCTTTTGCGATCTAGCTTCCTTTATGGGATTAAGAGAGGAGACGGTGAGTGGTTTGTGTGGTTAGGGGAGAAGCAAATATCTTATACTGTTCCATCCTGATGAAGCATATTTTTAAGTCATTTGAAATCAGTTATACACCATAAGAAGAAGTATTTAATGCTAATAGCACGTCGTACAAAAATGTACTTTTGGTTTATATTCGGTGATAGAATGGCGTTATTATTCAAAACGTACACAAAACATTTTGTATATCACATGAAAACATTTTCCAATTTTTTCACCAACTAATTGTTTCGTTTAAAGTTTCCTCGTCAGTATCGTCACTATGCTACTTTGTTGAAGTAACCATTACAGCTTTGTTTCTTTTATGATAGTAACAAACAAAAATTGTTCACAAATATTGTGGTTTTCTCTTCCCTTTATTTGTGAGATTAAAGCCCCACTGGTATATCCTATTTTGGAAGGCTTTTGATGTACATATGTTTGACCATTTTGTTTCAGTTTTTATTATTCAGTTATTAGACATAAAACTGCTTAACCAATCGCATTACCGGTATCGATCTGTCAGGTCCTTCAGATTGTGTTCCAACATAAGTCACTAAATTTATAGTGTATTCGGTTTTTGCATTTACTGGTGCAAATAGTTTGACGCCATATTTCGCTGGTTTACTGGGAATGCACTGTCTGAGTGAACATTTACTTTGTAATGCTAGTAACTGTTCATCTACATTCAAGTACTCATTTAGAGAAAAATTCTTCTGAAATCTCGCCACCTATTCAAGCACTGCTCTTATTGTTACAAGCGTTTCTATTTCTGTTCTTGCATTTCTATCACTTATATTGCCGAACCGCAGACACCTGATCAGAAATCTTAATCACTTCTCAATTATGGTTAAGTAGCAAGATTTAAGTTCATTTCCCTTAAA
The DNA here is from genome assembly GCA_000376725.2 of Ladona fulva. Taxonomy (NCBI): domain Eukaryota; kingdom Metazoa; phylum Arthropoda; class Insecta; order Odonata; family Libellulidae; genus Ladona; species Ladona fulva. Next base: position 838,034 of record KZ308408.1, on the reverse strand, counting down.
AATATTCCACAATTGATGAGCGTGGTTCCTAGAGCAACTAATGCTAAAGGGTTATAGAAGACCAAGGAATGCACCGGTTTCTACCTCATCGGTAGACCTAGCATCCCTCTCCCCGCTGAAATTTTTTTTCGTTCTTCGAAACTTCGTTAACTTCGTTAATATAACTTGAATTTTTTATTATTTTCACAACAGTAGAGTCAATGAACAATTGAAGCAACTCAACTTCTATATATAACTGACGAGCTATTCTCTTTGTTTATTAAACTATAACCTGCTCTTTGTTTATTAAACTATAACCACGCATACAAATACTAGTATTTGGCCTTTCTGTTCGTCATTTTGTCTCCACAAATTTCCAAAACATACCTGGTATCATCTATGTCTCTTTCTTCGACAATTTCTTTAACAGACAGTTCCTGTTCAAACTCCTAGTCACGATTGCTTAGGTTTGCATAGTTTCTCCCACTCGGATTCACATTGCGGGAGACTTTATTTCTCCGAAACTGTTTCAATAAAGTACCAGGATCAGAAGTAGGCTCATCAGTAAATTCTCTCTTCTTTGGCGCAGGTTTTTTAAGCATGGGATTGGAAACATTATTTTTTTATTCACGGGTTTTAGGTAGTAATGCAAATATTTTACTTAAAAATTTTACTGTATCCATTCAATATTAGATCAAAATTAAACCCTCCTGAAACATATTTATCAATTTGAAAATGTATAGAATATTTTTTGGCAGAGAAATTTAATATCTAGAATTTCTGCAAAAACATTTTTTCGCTTCTTTTTTTCTTCAATTTTCTTCATATATCGTTCAATTACCAGAAGGTAACTGGTTCTGTATTACACTGAGTTTAATAAAACACAACATGCTTTCCTGTGGAAAAATACTTTTTTAGGGATATAAATTCCATAGAAGAATGTTTACTTCCTCAAATACGTGATACGCTGGTAATTCCAGATATTATAATTGTTTCGAAAAAATAAGAAACAAATCAAGAGATATAAGTAATAAATAAAATTTACTCTTTAAAAAAATTTTTTGAAATGAAGAATATGCGCCTGTGGCAATAAAAGCTCAATATCTTATTATTTTCAAATTAATTAAGAAGCATTTTATTGCAAATTAGTAAGTTACTCATTTCATACGACGAAACATGTGTCAAAGATCCTTAATGATTAAGTATTAGGAAAATTTTCACATGATTCAGTCGTAATTGTGTTGATGCATTTTTTAATAGAAAACATATAGTAATATTATACCTCTTTCGAATACAATCTAAAAAAGGTTTGCTGTAATAGCCACGTTGCGTTAAAAGTACGTGACCTCATCTGTAAATTACTTTCCACCATCAAGAAGCTTTTTTTTCCTATTGTAAGACCTCCGTTTCATGAAGTTGGCTTCTCTCAGTGAGAAAAAGAGAGAACTATCCTCTGTATTTTCGCTGAAAGGTGTTTCCACTTGGAGGCGATGTGAACCGTGACGACCATCTTGGTCAGTCGTGCGCCCTCTGAGAAGTACTTTCTCAGCCAAGCGTCAACCCCACCGCACTCACACTCCGTGACCATTTACCTTTTATGCAATCCCTTCTTTTTTCGCTATCCGAGGGAGTGGTTCGCAGACAACGACTTGGGCGAGCGCGTTAAATGGCGCGCACATTCCGTCGAGAGGTGATTCGGAAAGCGAAGTTAAGTGAGAGAAAGGCTACTCGGACGCCTTTCCTTCCGCCTCACTAGGCAGCGCGACTCTTTGTTAATCCCGTTGTAGTCTTATCGTAACAAAGAATCAATTTTCTTCGTCCGTAGAAAAAAGACAAGGAAAGAAAGCGATTTGGGGCGTTTCTATTTTCCGTCTTCTTGAAAGGTTATTCAGCGATTGTTTTCAATAGTGAGTTTCCCCGAGGTAATTTTCAGAGATAATTTTAGTGAGTATTTCTCGTAACTTAAAATTCATTCTAAGGTTTAATGATTAAAGTAGTAAAAACATTATAAGCAGAAAAATTATTCTTTATTGATTTTTCTTTTTCAAGTCTCCGGTAGAATTTAAATAGATACCAAATGTCAACAAATTACAAGCTTTGTATTCGAACACTAATGCAGACACTTCCTTATACCACATTTCGTAAGCAAAAAGCTGCTTTTCCTTGTATGAGTACATATTTAGAAGAAGCACGTGTCATAAAATCTCACATTTTAATGAATATGGGTATATAATTTCCTTTTCAATTCAATAAATACAATTTCCTGTTCGTACTTTCACACTAATTGAAATTGCGTTCTAGTGAAGAATCTGAAATATTAAAAAAGTAATAAATGAAAGAATGATTTCAGTATGGGAAAATTAGAGATTGGATACATTATTGAGGTTTGGATGGTCATTACTCTCTTATTAGGAAAATGGAAAACTAATGTTGAAATATGATTAAATATGTATTTTATTATGGTATTTTTTAAAGTTTTTATGAAGTCGAAACATTTTTGCATTCGTAATCATAATATATATTTCAACATTGAATACTCATTTAATTTCAGGAAACCATATTAGGGTTAAGAAACCATAATATAATTAGTATTTTTCAGAGGGGCAATGGCTTGTTCATTCAACATACATAAAAATCTTCCATAATTACTGTTCACGGAAATAATTTATATTCATTAACTGCAACCCAAAATTTCCGATATCATTCCAGCTATAATTTATTGAACTTTAAAAACGTAAAAATACTCTTTTTGTAGCATATTCAGAACGCGTGATGCAGCATATTAGTATAATCATTTGTAATTGTGTTTTTCGTGTTTATTGATTTTAAACTTTTCCGAGATGAACTTCTGACATATAATACGTTTTCCATTATATTATTATTTATTATAGTTCATATATTCTTCGATAAAAGTCCATTGGTTCTTTATGATTGCTCATTTGGTTACTGTATTACATTAGTTTTCATTTTGTACGCCCACCATAAGTAAAATCTAATGGATAAGAGGGTTGCATAAAAAGTCAGTCCAAGTTACCCCATCATCATGATGCGTTTTGGTCAATCAATTGCATAGAAGTCTTACAATCATAAAAATGAGAATATCTCTCAACAACTTCATGTCTGTGTGGTTCTGAGAACCTGATATACATGTTCCAAAACGGAAGATTTCCTTAAGATGTCACTGTATTTGGACCAAATATCATTGTGAAAGTTGTTAAGTTGCTTTCTGATATATCGGCATTATTGATTAAATTTATTTCTACCGAGAAGTCAATTAATTTTAAAATTTTAAGTAAATAACATAAAATGATTTATTTTAAATTTTATTGTTGAAGATAAGCATCAGCTATGTGTTGAGAATTTTATTTACACTTCTAATTATTTTATTAAGTTAGCATATTCAGTTGCCTGTTGGAACTTATCCATGACGACAACGTACTCGTAAATAAATACACTTAATGAGTTTCACAAAAAATATTTTTATAGAAGTCCTCAAGTATTTCTCTGAACGGTGTCGTACTTAAACTAATTTCGTACTACAAATCAATGGTATAACGTTTGGAGAAAAGAACTGAAGATACTTAGAAGCTGTAAAACTCAATGAACTTGAGCATTAGGTGTATTTCTAAAGTTCTTACTCCATTAAATGATCTTGCTACTGTTAACCAAATTTAAAACTTTTAGTTTAGTATATATAATGTATGATATTATAAAATACCAATTAACATTCAATGGGCATCTCAATAACTTGATTTGTTGGTTTAAACTTATTGAATAGTTAAGGATTTCAGTGTTCGGTATTTTTGGCTTCCTTAATGTTTCATAAGTACTTTTTCTATTGAATGTTTTTACTTTTAATGTTTTTAAACGATTTCAATTTTCGAATGTTATTTTAGTACTTTTAAAGTTATATGATAGTGATTTCTTGTGATCTCTGTAGTTTTTTCCTTGTAAGTAAATTTTTATAATTTGTCCAGCATTTCATTAATGTATGGGATTTTTAAAATTTTTAATTTTGGTTATGAATTTATCTTAAAAACAAAACCGCGATATCTTTTAGCTGGATTACTTTGATTTATTTATTATATATATGATATTTATTTATCCAATAATGATGCTACCAACATAAATCACTTCCCTACCTCAGTTTCTATGGAAATAAGGGAACGTTACAGTTTTAGCCAGCCATTGGCATAACAGTTACATTACTTTCCTGCCCACAATACCGCACATTAATTTATACAACAAAATTCCCACTAAATATCCTAATAATATTTTTCCAATTTTTGCGATATCCATCCTACTTTGCAGTATGCTCATGTTTGATTTAAAAAGCAGATTGTGAAAAAGCTGTGGATTTTGTCGATGATATTCCTCTTTGATATTGTTCCCATTGAATATAAATCTGTTAACATAAACTAAATGCATTCTCGTGACTCAGTGGCACTGTGATGTTTTCAAGCATTATCCTTGTTTGGTAATTTAAATCCTAAATTAACATTCGCTGTTATTCACTTCGACGGAAATAAAAAACTGCCAACTCATAAATAAGCTTTCTTTACGTTATCTCCCAGTGTATTACGTGAAAAAAATTTTCCACACCAAAATTCAATATATTATCTCGAAACCATTCGAGATAATGGCTTCGCAGACATTCGTATTGCGTCGTATTTTATTTCGCAGTTGTTTATCGCGTTTTAATTACCACATTGAAGTTCTAAAAATACCCATCGAAAACAATAATTCAAGTATTTCTGCAGCGTGAGTGTGAGAGCAATCCAACCCAAACATTTCATCACCCGACGCGTTTGCTTTCCAGAGGCGCGTCCGCAAATTTGCTCAAGGGTACACCACGCATTAGTGACCGTGGACGTATGGCTTGTATTTTTAAGCTGAGTGGCCGTAACGGATTTTTGTTCGGAAATGTTCCCTTACGCTGTCTTTGTTTCAGTTTCTCCGATGATTTGGGTGCCGAACCAGTTGGTGGGGGCTCCCGCCGGGACGGACGTCACCATCGAGTGTCACACGGAGGCTTACCCACGCGCCATCAGCTACTGGGTCTACGACAGCGTCATGCTCCTCTCCACCAAAAAGTACGTCACGGATATAGCAGAAAACAGCTACAGGGCACACATGAAACTAACCATCAGAGGACTGAGGGACCGAGACTTTGGAAACTACCGCTGCATCTCAAAGAACTCTCTCGGAGAAACAGAGGGTTCCATCAGGTTATACGGTGAGACATCATCTCTTTAAATATTGCATAAAATAGACTGTTATTTACTGTTATGTAACTGTTATTTACCTAAATATAGTATAAGGTTAACTGTTACTTTTTATTTATTGATTAACAGAAAAAAACATCACAATTTTATATATGTATAAAATCAGTGGTACAATTGACAATTTTCTATTTACAATGAAAAGTTTCACCAGAGTAAATTTAGTTTTTTTCCATATAAGTACTATATTTGCAAGTCATTAGCTGCAAAATATCCTACAATTTTCACTGATTCTCTTGGAATCAAATATTAAAATGAAACTAGCAAACTACTGTATCATATTGCAAGTGATGAACTGAAATTTTATCTTAAAATCGGCACAAATTTTCACTATTGGAACTTGAGAATAAACAACTCACTATAGGGCGGTATATGTGTTGAGCTCTAATCAACTGACATATTTTATGGATCTATTCAAATTCTTAGAGAGAGAGGCTCCTCCAACTTTGTTTCCATGGCCCAAGTTTTATTTTTAATTAATTACATATAATATCTATTTTGCTATCTAAAATAAATCCTAATTCAATGAGTTAGGATTTTCAATAACATTCTTTAGCGAAGGGCAGATTTCTTAATAATTTATACTTTCATTTACTCAATTTGTGTTGTGCATGTTAATGCATTCTGTTTGAAAATATTTGCATTACTTTCGCAAGAATCATACATTTTAAGGATTAAAAACACAATATCTTAAGGAATTTGATAGCATAATTATATAATATTTTTTCTGATATTTTACAGTAGGTTGTATTTATTTCATTGGTAGATTATTATAATTTATTCAATAATCAAACACGAAAAAATGTATATCATTGCATTCAAACTGCGATACAACCAAAATAATAATTTTAACAGGAGAAATAGTTAATCATGATTGACTTCGTTGTATTTACCACAACTTGTTTCTTTACTACAACTTCGTTGATCTTTTTCTCTCTTTGTCTATTGAGATTATTATAATAAAATTTCAAGGGGGATTGTCCTGAAATTTGTGAATAAAGTTTCATTTAATAATTAATTAATATCATTCATTTGAAATGAAACGAAAGATTAGTAGTATATTTTTATCATTATATAATTAGTATATTAATCAAAGAAATGGCTATCGTAGATTAAAGATTTTTTATTATTCCAAATAACGCGCCTTCCTTAATTGTGTTATTTGTTGTTCATAACTAAATTACGGACGTAATTCAGGATGTTTTCTGACGATGAATCATTATAATGCAATGAATACAAACGTGATCCTATCCAATGCAAATCATATAGACTATGTCGGAATCACTTATACATCTAGTAATTCTAATCATTAACTGAATCTAATACGTATTTTGGTTAATCTCCGGGGACTTTACCCAGAATTCATTTCAGGGAAGATAAATCGTGATTCGCATTAATACAACCCATCAAATGAATTCACTCTTTAGGCCCTAGAAATTAAACTCATTATTTATGACCCCATAGAAATAGCCTCAATAATTTCCAGTTTAAATCGTACCCCATGCTCTACCTTGTGCTTTCCTTGTTCGTTGCTAGGCCTTCGATCTCCTAATATTCTAGACGTCTCAGCTTCGCTCGCTTCTAAGTCTCCTACAGCTTCTAACTAAAGACTCCCTCGAACACAAAATGGAAAAGTGACTCAGTACAGGCAACCGCAAATGTGTCCAATGGCATACAAAATTGGTAGCCACGGTGTTTATCGAGTAAAGCAAGCCGACGCGGAATTCGAATTCAGAAATGAGGACGCGGAGGGAGACGGTGTAGAGTTCCTCCGTTAATGGACCCACAACACTCGTTCTAAAATGCCATCAATTATCCTTCTCGAAATCAAATTCCAAACGGTCCCAAATACTTTATGCGGAGGCTTTAATCAGGGACATCCGGCTGTGAATCAAGTTATGTGGATTTCATGACTGCGCATGCGCGAAATTAAATACATTAATAAACAAATGCAGCCTGCTTAAAGCGCTACACGTTTTAATGATTTCCATAATTCACACGCGGAAAATAATCTAATTGTTTCCGGCAACTACTCATCAAATACTAAATCTACTCGGTGGAAAATAAACTCCTAAAGGCAAATTAGACTCTATCCGAGTTTAATAGAGTATGGCTTGGGAATAAAAGGATGTAAAATTAGAGATAAAAACTTTAGCGCGGCGATTTAAGAACGCAAATGTATTTGAATATTGCAAGTGTTGAAAGAATTCTTGGCATAATTAACTGTTTGGTGGATTATTTTCAAGGAAATGGTTATCACTGATTTTTAAAAAAACTGAGGATTGTCCAACGTATAATAATAGAACGGCATTAAAAGAAAAGTCGAATCTCTGTTTGAAGCAACTTTCCCAGCGTACGGTATTGGCTCCCACCTGAAGTCCAATTAAAAGACTAAAGTAGCTTTCTGGCTTTGACGCTTCTTTATGGAAAGAAAACTAAACGGTAGAAACTATTTCAGAATATTTCTTGGCAATAGAGGGTTCTAATAAAGTGATCGTTTTAAAAAATGATCAAGCCAAACGCTCACGCAAAGACATATAATTCGCTTTTCAATATGATGAATCAGTTATGATAAGAAATGACAATTGGAATGTGTCAATATACCTAATTTATATATTATCCCGCATTTCACTCATAAACATGATAAACGGAACCCACCACAATAATTCCTTTAAAAAGCAGATTGTTTTCTATCTGTGAGGAGGGTTATCTTAGAATCATATTCCATTTCTTGGTCTCAAGATACTATTATGCCTCTAATGATATTATATCTACTGAGATTACATGCACATTATTTACATTACACTTTCATTTAATATATAATATACATACACTTACGGAGACGCAAATTGTAGATTCCAATTTTGCTTTTTATCTATCTCAAGAATCTCTGCGTTGTCTTGTGTATTAATAATTACCCAGATCTATATAAACTCCCATTGCATTCAATGTTTGCTGAAATTTAGATAGGAAAAGAATATTCACTTGGGACTGAACAATTTTCTGGGAGAATGCATCGCTCGGTCAAATAACAATATAAGGGAATCCGTGAATTCGGCGCAAAGTCCTGAATTGAAAAATAAACGCACACACTCCCTGAGATACTATAGAATATGCTCTATTTGTATATTTTGTAATGTCCACATGAGAGAATATACGCAGCAGTAATTCTGAATACATCATCAGTGCGTTCTCCAAATCATTTTGCTATGTATGAATGTGAAATAGTTGACGAAGTGTGAAATATAGCTCGTGAAGTCTCCAAATACGCCGATTGAATCGACTATCAATGTTTAGTACTCGTTAGTTTGTAGTCTTTCAAGGTGCTGTTTTTATCGTATTTATTTATAAACAAGAAGTAGTGTGCTAAGTTGCAAGCAAAAACCATTTAATATAATTCAATTACAATAAGTATAATTTGAAGCTTGTCAACCTAGTTGCTTCCAGTAAACACACTCAAACTTCCTCACAAAACACTCACGTCAATAAAATGTTAACTTTACTAAATAATGCCTAAATATATTAAACAGCGGGCCATATCTGTAAAAATAATCAAATAAGTTGTTCCGGCATTGACCATCTAAATGAATACCTTATTGAAACAGTACAAATTTTAGGACAATTCTTGAGTAAGCAACTCGAAACACATCCGAGCAATTTCCAAAACCATTCATACATCAAGTCGACACTTCTTCTCTACAATTATTTCGCCAGCATGAGTGGAGAAATACTTAATTGAAAACTTCAAGAAATTAAATTCTCAGAACCCGCCCTTTGTCCGACACCAGAAGGGAATAAAGGCGAACTTAAGTGAAAGAATCGCAGGAAGAAACAGCTCCGAAGGGATATAACAGAGTCTTTAAAAGAGGCGCGTGTCTCGAATTGGCTCCAGGGAATAGTCATTTGGGGACCACAAGTATTGTTCTGGAGCATCGGATGTAGAAAAGAGAAAAAAAATAAAGAGGGGATGTGGGCGGGATAAAATGGATTCGAAGCGGCGACTAGAGATGGAAAAGACGCGGGAGAGGGGCCGTCGCAATGGCCCTCGGAACTCCTTCCACTTGCACTCCGCCTAAAACTTCGCACTCCAAACTTTAATATTCGACGGAACACGCGGCCTCGAGTTCCGTCGAGGGCCTTCGAAGAAAAAAATGAAACGGGTAAAATGAGGGAGAGGAAAGAGGGCAGTTCACATATAGATAGAGGGAAGGAAAGATGAGGAAAAAGAAAAGCTTTACCCGCTCATTCGCTGCATCCGGAGATATCTCGATTTTTATTCCACTTTCTTCTTTTTTCCATACTCCGCCATCGGTTATTAAATGTTTCCCGAAAATAGGAGCGGGAGAAGTTTCTTTTTTCACCACGAGGGAAATGTGTGCGTGTGCAGGGAAAGGGTGAGACAATGGGCTTTTGCGAGGAGAGGGGAAATGGGCCGAGAATGGGTTATTGAAGGGCAGAGTAGCCGTGTGTAGGAAGGAAGGGCAGGAAAGGTGAAAAGGGAGAGAAATGGATTTCTCGGAGGAAAATGAGGTGAAAACGCGATTGCAGGATCCATCATAACCACACCGCCTTCAAAAGGAGAGAGGTGCGAAGGTGTCGAAAGGGGATAAATACATATCTCTCCTCCATCAGGCTGCCAAATTTTTACTACCAGCCCGTTTTTCCGAGCCATTTCTCTCAGCGGTCGTCCCCTCCTTTCTCTTTCTCTTCCCATATTGTTCACTCGCTGCCGTGATCGGAAGCGTGTAAACGCGCATATTTGAAGCGATTTGTGCGTGAAAAAATCGCGTCCAAGGGACCGGAATAATTCGATTGTTTTTTTTTTGTTCGCGTTCTCTCCGCTGTTGGTTTGTGGATGGAAGGCTGTCGTCAAGCCAACGCATCCGTGACTATTCAATTCCGACTCTTTACTTCCCCATGGTAGCGCAGGAAATGCTCGTTTGTCCTCGGGAATTGGGAATTTCTAATCCATCAAGGTAACAAAAGAGCCTCTTTAAAGTATTTGACGGAGCGTCTGAATAAAGTAAGTTTGGTCTTTTACTTTTCACTTAAAAATGTTCGACAACAGGTGCTAAAATTCTTCCATTTCTTCTCCAACGTTTCTCAATGTACATTTAATCTTCGGAATCTGCCAAATAGACGCCCTTCAGCATGTAAAAGAAAAAGCGGGATCTCCTTTCATTGAATATTTGAAGTTTGTGTCGCATTAAACATATAAAAATCAATATAATTAAACACTAATTAGTTGAAAGCTATCATTGATAAAGTTCGTATCAAAAATATGATTTGGATTTTACATATCATGTAATTCTAAATTTTCTTTTTAATGTCACATGTGCATACATTTATAGTCTACTTTTTCCATCCGAAGGGTTCAGTATTTAATTTTTTACAAGTACTACTATGCAATAAGATATTAGATTAATTTTCTTAGTGAATTGGGTCAATTTATTTCCGCTACCATTTATATACCAATGTATGTACCAATCAGATCCTGTGTCACCTAACTTTATAAAGGAAGGGAGTTCTTTATTCTTTCAAAGTAGCTGGCAAAGGGTATAATCAACTCCAGTTGCTGCACACAATCCAGCTAATTGCTTTAATGCTTCTGCTTAAATGGAATATTCCGTAATCCAGCTTAGATCCAAAAGAACGACTAAATAAAATGAATATCTAAAAATTCTGAACAAGGTCGAAGCTACAAGCTCTTGTCTTTCAATCCACTGATCTCCGTCTCTTTACTCTGGCAGTTTATACTTGGAAATTAGTCCGAGGACCGAACGGGAAATCCTCTTCCGTTTCCCTCTTCCTCGTCACTCCAATGGAAACTTTATCATTCCTCACTTCCCTTCGAAGGATAGCAAACTTTTACAGCGTCAAATCCTTTGGATTAAGTAGTGAAGTGGTTTTCCTTCCTCAGATTCCTTCCGAAGCTCTCGATTTGGGAGCTTCGGAATTTTCTCTCGCAGCCAGTATTATTTGTACGCGCTTTTCATTCCGTTTATTTTCTTGTTAAGAAGGGATAGTTTACGATTTCTCACATTGATATTATTTAAATGAACCAAACTATCTTTTTCGCATCTAAATCCGAATTCTCTCCTTAAAAAATAAGAAATGATGCTTTTGTAGCATTGGCGATAAACGCATTTATATTTTAAGATTCCTAGCATAATATCACCAGAGAAATACTAATTTATTGTTAATCGAACTAATTTCAAACTTTAATACTCATTTTCATGATTTGAATAAATTTAATTTATCGAGTGGTAAAAAATAGGTCGCTGAGGTTTTTTAGACATTTTAAGGCAAAACTTTTTATCCATTTCTTCTCCCGTAACTTCAGAGTGTTCAATTTCGGGTAAGTTTTCATCAAAAATATAACAAAAATATTGTGAGAGGTAATATCAATAAATTCCTAGTAGTTAACAAAGTTGAAAATTAAATTAATCCAAAACCTAACGCGGGCATCAAGTCATACAATACATTGAAATACCATGAATTGCGAATTTGGGGTGGGCGCGTATAAGTTACTATGAGTATCAATAACTGCATTTAGAGACAAACATCCAATTACCCCTCAACATTTCAACAATAAATGTATAACAATTTTATTCGAACTCTATCACATGTATATTATTTTTTCTGATTTGAAGTTCTTTTTCCCTCATCGTTCGCCCCCAGCAACGTTGCATAAGATGTAAGTTAATCCCATGTCAATGTTTTCGAAAAAGCTTAACCGTTCTATCAGAAATTAGAGAATCTCACAGTCGTTAGTATGTTCCAAAGTGAGGGTGACTGCAGATGAGCGCACAAATGCGGTTCCATCCATTGCAATATTACAGTCGTTTTGGATTCCATCCGCACACAACACGCATCTTCCAAATTACATCCCCTCAACCCCTACACGCGGACACGAGCACAATAAGTCAAACCCCTGCCCCACGTCGCCCCACATCTTACGGACTCCCTTCTGCTCAAAGTTAGTGTAATTCCGTTCATTAGCGGGCAAGGCCCTTTTCTTCCCCTACCAGTGAGCGAAAGAGCCAGTCATCACGTTCCCAATCCGGTTAGCGACCGAAAAGCCTTCCTATGCCTCTAACCTAGGGTCCCCGACTTCCCCCCCCCTACTGTTCTCCAGGGCCCTCCCCACGAGATTCTCTCCAACCACTCTGCAACCACCCCCAACCATCCCTTCTCAGCCACTCTCTTGGCCGTAGACTCCATTATTAGCGAGTGTGTTGGTGGAATGGGAAGGGCGTATAAAGGTTAGAAAGGGTAAGGGTTAGCAAGGGGTTAGTAACATAAGAAGAGAAAGTAAGACCAGATCGGGACGGGGAAGTTACGTAGGTGGTGGAGGAAATGAAATGGGGCCGGGACGCAAGGTTGTGAAGGCAAAGATTTGGTTTGGCGAAACGACGTATGTACGACTCGGAAACGAAATTTAGGAACTCCTCAGAAACGATCAATTTGATATCACATATTTTATAAGATGCACTTTATTGCCGGTGGAAGAGGGAATTTTTTCCCAAGATTTTGGTGATGGCATGTTAAATAAAAGGTTTTCAGGATTTGACCGAAATGAGGATGGATAACAAACAGTTACCATGCATGCAAAATGGTGGGAAATAGCTCCCATCAGATGATATATATTAAAAATTTAGCGCTTGGAGGTGAGATATATGAAATTTAGCCAAAATTCTGATTCTAACTTTAGTTGTCTCTTTGAGCTCTCATTACCATATGAAAAATAACTGGAAGTATCGCAAGGCACAAAATATATTCCGGAAATTGCATAAATATCTGTACAGATTCAAATATGTTATCCAGATTTAGTATGGCCGATTTAAATGTATCAGTAAATTCCATCTTACTCGGCCAAACTTCCAGCAAAGACTTTCTGAAGGATACCTATTATATATCAAAAAGGAATGTACCCCTCGCGTTAATGATGTTAGTCATAAATAAGAAGTCTTGTCAAGGCGTAAATATCTCGCTGCATGTCTGCTCTGAAGATCCCTGCAGTCATTTATGCATCAATAAATTTTAAACCAAGATGATCTTTCTCTGAAGTGATCACATTCAAATGAGCTTTCCTTGAAGTGGAATTTGTTTACTTGCAATCTACAAATCCCCCCATACTTTATATATTAAAATAATATATTACGTACATTCAACTGTAATTCAAATATGATGTCAAGTTCAGAAGGAAACGAAGAATGTTGCACTACCTAATTAAATCTCCAGGAATGTTTCCATTATCGGTAAATTCAACGTTTGAAATGTACGTTAAAAAATGTATAAATTGCTTGATGTGATTTTTTAATAAAACTTTCACTCTATGATGAACAAGAAGTTAATTTATTTGTTGACAAAAGAAGAGAAAGACTTTGTTGATTTGTTGATCAGGCGTAACTTTCCACAAAGTTACGCCTGATCATTTAGATTTTATTAATTTATTTGATTGTAATAACAAACCTCAAATCAGTTAAAAAAAAACAATTCTTTACCATTCCGCGATTTGTATAATCTTTTGAAGTAGCCCGAATTACATTCAATGCGATAAGATTGCCGGAGAATATGACAGACGAATTGCAGATTGAATCTGTAAAAGCTCAAACCTTTGCAATGGAACGCTTTAAAATAAAACTTCCACGACCAAATGAGGTAGAAATCCCAAATCTACTGACCGAGCTGATGAACCCATTACTGCCAAACACGATCCTTTTGTTAACGCACACTGTCTGCTAGTGTCTGACTACACATTATGCGGTCTTTCGGTCGTTTATAGCCTTTTTGTCCATATTTCTCGAACATTTTTCTCGAATTCCCATTCGGCTTTTCCGTGGAAACCACAGCAATTATATGCAGAGGTAATGACGACAGATCCAATGGAGTTTATTGAGCCCTCTGCGCTGCGGCTTTTGATGCCAACGGTAGCACTTGCCGTGCCGGCCCTTCCCCCTTCCGATGCCGTAAACATCGCCCTCCCTCCGCCCATCTCCAATGGAATCCGGCCACGGAATGAGGCACATCGGAAACAGATGACGCGTGTCTCCCACTCGCTTGCCCACCCTTCACCCGCAAATCCATTTCGATCTTCTTTTTTCACCTACCTTTCATCTGCGATGCAATTCCTGTGCCACATACGTGTGTTTTATCTCCTCTATTCCGCCGATCTCCATCCCCTACCTTTCGTCGCCTTATTCCAACAACGTCACGACCATTTCGTCCTATTTTATCGCTTTTCATAACTCATTCTTTTCGCCTCTTTTCGCAGAGATACCAATGCCGTCGCTTCCACCGAAAGCCACTGAGGTTCGCAGCGGAGCGAGTAAAGAAGGTGAGTCCACACGCTCACTCGATTTGGTTTGGTTCCTCTGTTAAATGAGAAAGTATTATTAGACGATATGTTCGTAAGAATTTAATAAGTTTAGTGCTTCAATTAATGCATCGATCTCACGGCTTGATTATTCAACGGAGTTACTGCCCAATCATTTATTTACAATTTTATCCCATAATCTATTCCACGGTAGTGATCATTTGAATAATGATTATTTAGCGGTAGTTAAAATAATATTTATGATAACGATTTACCCATTCCCATTCTAAACATTTGATTTCATCATATTTTTAACCCATAGAACATGAGAAAGTATCCGGTTTATTATTTCAGAAATCACAAATCCTCTTCTCTCATTTTTCACCTATCTCAGTTCGTATAAAATATCATCGAATATGAATTCATTCACTGTCGAATAGTGAGAGTTCATTCATGTAATCAGTTTTCATCACGTTCATTTTTGAGTCATTTAAAATTTATATTCATTGACGTAGGATTGATGTATAATCTAAGTATTACTTTTGTTTAAAGGTCAATTGGACTAAATTTCACTACGGTGCATTTCATCAAAGGATGCTTTATTGCCATTTTCTACCCATTCTTGAAAACAATGCATTAACCACATTTTATTTTCCTCTCAGTTGTCATCTGCAATCGAATGAGTCTACTAATTTACAAACTATCATCTCCGTATCACCATCCTTGATTCGATAAATAAGTAGAAGTTTAATGAATCTAGGTTAGTGTTCTACGCAACTGTAATATATACTTCGCTAGAGTAGCTTTTACAATCTACTAATCTAATGATAAATTTTATATCGCGCAAAATTTTGTTTATATTCATAAATCTGTAGTAAAAACTTAATAAATTTCTGAAACAATGTAATCAAACTGACAATTGACCCACTATCTTCATGGATATTTTCTTGAGTGAAAGAAATTCCCAAATCCGATATTCCCTCCCCAAACAATCGGATAAATTTCGCAACTAAGGCTTTAAATGAGCTCAGCACTTGGCATACTCTGCGATCCGAAACACTTCTCCGAAGGAATTCCATCTCCTTCCGTTAGAGAAACTTCGCAATGCCGTTAATTTTCTCCTTACCGGATTTCCTAGCTAATTACAGTTGTTGCATATGTAGAGAGGGGAGGTTCCGAATTTTTTTAATCTATGAGTTTCCATCTAACTAACTTGTAGAACTAGATAATTTAGCGTTTCTTCAGAGGTAATTATTCCGGCTTATCGTAGTTAATCTTTCTCAGGGTCCTATCTGAGCTATCACAAAGTTTCCTTTGCTTTCCTACTTCTTATTTCTAGTTTAGTGAGACGTTTTTTTAAAATGTGTTGAATGCCTCACTGTGTAATTAATTACACGCATTTAGCATAAAAAACCCACCAGAATGAACGAAACAATCATTATTCATTTAATTAAAATCCATAAACAGCACAACATTTTTAAAATTGATTGAAAACAGTAAAATTAAGTGGCCAAACTCGACAAATTTGAAAAATAAATAGGAAGACAAATGTAAATAGAAAAGAATAAAGCTAAATATTCAGCTGCAATTTAAATGGAAAAACAGGTGACAATGTATCCGAAAACGGAGAAATAGACACGGTACACTGTTTTATAGACACGACAAGCAGTAGATAACATTCTTAACCTTAAAAATATGATAGCCAAAGCTACTAGCATAGTTTATTTAAAAAATTGATAAATTATATTTAGGTCTATTTGGATTGTATTTAAAAACATCATTATAGGTGACTGAACGCTATCGATGTATAGAAATCTAAATGGAAATGCAGAGGAGCAAACGAAGTAGTGAAGTATTTTCTTCTTTTCAAAATTCCTAATTGCTTGATCATGAGTTAATTCATGGCTAAAGGATTTTTTCTAAAATCTCCCAACATATTGATTCACAGTCTCGGGGAGGGAAATGAAGAAAAAGAGCAAAAGTGAGATTTGAATGGAGTCGGGCTGGAAAACAGTTCTCGCACATTTTAAATTTCCCTTGAGCGGATGGTCGTGAGGAGCGTGTGGATGACTAATTGGCGAAGGGAGGGGAAAAGATGAAGGGAGGAATATAGAGAGAAGGATAATGATATGGAAGAGGAGAGAGTTAACAGAATAAGAGAAACGAGGGGCGTTAAAAGAAAAATCCATCTACAATCTCCTCATCCTAATCCCCATCTGCGTATCCATTTCTTTCTCGCTTCCATCCTCGGAATCGCCAGAAACCTCGCAATTCTTCATCTCCACCCTTAAAACTTCTCCTCCGTCCAAGATTAATGCCTCCTTCAATCCCACTCCTCTTTCTGCAGCTCTCCTCCACTTACATCCTGCTATCATTCCCCAGAAAGAGCATCTAATTAAGTTACGTCATAAATTCAGAGCGGAGCAATGGATTATGCACTCTTCCCTTAAATTAGAGACGCAGGTAATTTTATTTGCAATTTATGCCCTTCACTTCCTCCATTACGTCCTCCCACTTCATCCTTCTTATTCTTATCTCGCAGTTTGGGGGGGACTTGTACACGCCGCTGAGTTCCTCCATTTTCCTCTCCACGATCCTTTTCTTCTCACATTCTCCACTCTCAAATTCCTATAGACATAGAGTTTTGCAGTATAGTTTACTTGGGAAACAACACTAAGCTCAATAAGTCTAAGTTCTTAAATTCATTGGTTGTGTCGATGTTGTAGCGTTACATTTCGATGTCAATCTATCACTCTGAAATACCACTATTTTTTGTTAGTTTTTGGCAAAATACTAACTAAGTAATTCGTAATAGACCTTGCCAAAGTTATGAAATAAGAGCCAGTTGCTCACACTGTACAAAAACGCAATATTTATGATACAGTAGTTTGTAGTATTAATCAAAATGTGACAGTTTTCTGCTTCTGCATTTATGTACTGTTTTTTTCATGAAATTTCGTCGACCTATTATAAAAATTTTAATAGCTAAAAATTATACTAAAATTATTTCAAAATAACTCTATCACGATTTTTATTACCTGAGAAAATTTATGAATTACTTACGGTTTACGGTACTTACGGAATTACTCGGTTCACGAGTACTTTAAGAAAGCTTTAATGCAGTTACAAACACTTCAAAAGCCTTCATAGAGTATCGCAAAGGTCCAATATTTGTCTTTAACACATTTGTGGAAAGCTAACTCTATTAGATTGCCAAATAGTGGAACATTTTGGATCCTGTGATATAAACATCCTCAATAGAGATTTTACTGTATCTCCGAAGATAACAAGGAGGATAGCCATCAATAAAGGATACAAAT
Source organism: Ladona fulva (assembly GCA_000376725.2). NCBI lineage: Eukaryota > Metazoa > Arthropoda > Insecta > Odonata > Libellulidae > Ladona > Ladona fulva. Next base: position 820,134 of record KZ308408.1, on the reverse strand, counting down.
ACTTGGGCCCCATGATAAACCATGAAGGCTGTTTACAGTTTTTGTTAAACCAGGAAAAGGTAAAATTACGACAAAATTTAAGGAGGAAGTGATACTCCTTTCCGAATTTTTATTGAGAAATATATATATCTTATAATGAAATAGTTAAAGCCTATTATGCATTTGATTTAAGTTGTGACCCTTTCATAACAATTTCAATTATTTAAAGGTATTTCTGTTTCATAATCTGGTAAGGAAACCCTTGAGATTAATTCATTATTTACTGAGGATATATGTCCTATTTAAATATATGACCTTCTTTAGACTAAATATTAAATAATGGTTGAAGACTAGTGATTTAATTATTTGTTTATATTACATGCTACCATTCATAAATTTCATCCGACAAGTTAATTATAATCCGATATGGCACCCATATATCGATTTCTTTTATTAGTATATAACACTAAAATTGTGTATTATATTTTCTTGAAAAACCTATCCCGTCAGTTAATACTGCTGCCGATTCCAGCGCCAATAAATGTATCTCTGTAAAAGATAAAAGGTGATGATTTTTTGTTTCATTTACTTTTTCTTTCCTTGTGTAAGAATTTAAGATTAAGTTATTTAAATTTTTGTATTTTTCATTTAATTTATAATTTGTTACTTAATTCTTAATAATATTTTCTAGCATATAAATTATTTTTCACATTTAACGATTATTTATTTCTCATTCATTTACATTTCCTGTATGTTAATGGAATACGTTAATTATAATTGCATCATTCTGTTTGCTGTGTGTCATTCCACCGACTTAAATCCGTACCATTACATAAGGGACATGCTACGGAAATAATTAAAATGTGCTCAGCTAATATGTGTGTCGGTTAGGGTAATGTTGTGGCAGGTGGAGGGGGTTCTTTCCGCTAGGGACACCTTCCGCCCCCCACAAAGGCCCCTCTCGGGCCTCTGGCAGTGGCTGTGTGTCCTTCTCCCGTTGCAGAGCGAGTAGTGGCGCGCAACGCAAGCCGTACCCTCTCCCCCTCCTCCTCCCCTTCTTCGGCGGACGAGGTGTCCGACCGCTCCAAATCCGAGAAGCGAGGCCGCAAGGGCGGTGGTGGCGCGGAGGCGGCGGCGGCGGCGGTGGGGGCGGGGGCGTCGGGGGCGGCGGCGGTGGCTACGGAGGCGGAGATGACCATCATCACCACGAACCAGAGGGAGTCTGGTTGGGGGCGGTGGTGCCGCCCCGCCAGCCGACCGGCTTCCCGCGCCCCCGGGCTCTCGCGGCACCTCAGGTATAATTTGCTTAAAGAAAACATCTGCTTCTCGCGGTCTCTCTCTTCTTTCCAAGTATCTTTCAGTCCCCGAGTATGGTTGCCACAGCTTTCCGTTGGACAGTCCTGGAATCTGGGAGTTTTTCCGGACATTTTGTCCAGATGTGTAATTAACTCATTAGACATCCGCCCTGGAAGGATTAATTTTTCCCCATTTATGTCAAATTGTGAATGATATTTCCAATCAAGTCAAATATATTTCCAATCACCCTCTCTTTCCTGTTTCTCCTCCGTTGGAAATTTTCAGTGCCGTATTGATGTGTGAGCCTATCCCCGTACTCAGCTTTCATTTATTCGGAATTTTTTTCCTATAAAAAGGTGGCAACCCTACCCAGGATTATGCCTTTTTTCATTTTCTTAATTATGAGTAAATTTCGAGCACCTCTGCCGATCACCTTACAGATGAATTCTTGTTTCACTGCATATCCACCACTGCACATTTTCCTTTTCACAGTAACCGACTCACTCCGACCTGAATTCCTCTCCACTATTACTGAATTCCCCTGCTCTATTCCCAAACATTATTCACCTTACTTAGAACCTTTAATTAGCCTCGCTTCCGCCCATTTGTACTCTTTCCCAGGGGAAGCGAACAATTGAACTTGAAAAGGAGGAGTGGCCTTCGACTGGGTGACCGAAGGGGTAAAAAAGGGACAACGCCACCAACGGCCTTTGAGATCTCCTCCTCACTAGTTCCACTCTCTTCCCCTCACTAACACTATTTCTGCACCAACTCACGATCTTTCTCTCTTTCTCTCTCTCTATGACACGATTTTTCTCTTTTTCTCTCACTCTTCAAGCGTTGGGCACTAATACTTTGTCGCACCGCATGCTTCTCAGTAAAATAGATATATTAATCTTCAAACCAACAGTGCTTTGAGTGTAGCTTTCATACCAATGTTTCTTCTAAGCTGAATCACAGATTGTGAAGACACTTTCGTCATGAGTAATAAATGTTGCAGTTCTTTAGCGTCAAAGTAATGCATTGCATGGAAGTATACTTCGTACAAATTAGTGTCATATTCGGTGGAGGGATGCATGCTAATCTCAAGAGAAGCGTTGTATTCAGTTACCACAGTCTGTTGCTGGGTGACGTTAATAAATGTGGAATATATATGTATGTATGTGTGTGTTTCCTGAGAAGCGACGAGGAACGGAAAAAATAAAATTACACTCCCTGCCCTCGCCAAGTCCGAAAAATATATCTCCCGTAACATCCGGCAAGCTCCGTACGACCACGGAATTGCAATATCTCTCAACCATGCACAAAAACAGGTAATTAACTGATTTGAAGAACGGTGGAGGTTCTGCGCCGAAATAAGCTAATTGGAAAATTTTAGTTTTAGCTTTCGGAGTGTTCTGGAAGGGAGCGATCTCCCAGAAGTTTCCCGTCGGCCTAATTCACTTTTAGCGACTTGCCTCTTTTTATTCACTCCTTTTATTATTATTCACTCCTTTCTAACTAGAGGAAAAAGTTCGACGCCTGAGAATTTTCAAGGAAGCAAAGTCGAGTAGAAGGAGTTTATTTTGGTAGTTAATTCTGTCGGCGTTTCTTTTCCGAATAAATTAATGTGTTAATTGCTGTTTTCTGAGGGCCAGTCCAATTACATGTAACATATCGATTCACAAGAAATGTCTTCCATGAGAATTATTTATGCTATTTATTCTTCCATTGGACTGAACCTCAGTTTGTGGAGGCACAATTTCCGAAGTAAAAACTCGTCCCGCAGTATCCGACAGAAATTCGGTCAGCTCGCATCCTCTTTGGTGCGGACCGCTGCCGCCGTGTTCAAGCAGTCCCTTAGAACTGATCTCTCTGCAATGGCATGCTCCCCCATATTGCTTTTTTCGATCATCATTATAGATGAAACCTTTAAAAATACAACAAATACCCTTAGAGATAAAATCTTGACTGTATCTATTATGATATGATCAATTCAAGAGGAAGAACGGTGAATGCACTATTTACAATTCTATTTCAGCAACATCGGATATATTTTAAGGAGATGCCTTTCTGTTTATATCCGTATTTATTCTCATTCACATCGAATCATTCATATTATTTCTCATTTAATGAATACCCCGAGTTTACATTCCGCAGAGGGTTTAAATACCGTCGAATGTCAATCTTATAATATTTCCATGCTTTTATTCAGATTAGTAATTATCATAATTTCCGCATGACCATTATTCTTTTTACTCAATTTTCATATGTAAAACGATGTGAAAATATATTGAATGAAGGCCTAGGTGGATTGATTCTATTCTGGCCGCCAAAAATATACCGTTCTAAGGGTCAGAATTAATTTTCGAGTGATTATGAGAAATTTCTGTCACTACTAATTCTATCGCTCCATTCTATTCAGTAAGGCTTTGTACGGAATTTTTCTCAAAAATGCCACATTTACTGAGGCAATCCTAATAAAAGATAGCAAAAGCTTCGTTATATCTGGTTACTGGACTAACTTTTCCCTTGATACACTCATTAGCCTTCTGCTATTCTAATAGTGACTCTTTTTAAATAGCACGCAATTCTTTTCCCTCAAAATGGAGGTCAAATAAAACATTTTGCGCTGTCTACGACCCCATTCCCAGTGTCTTTTCAACCTTCGTTCATGTATTTTTCGCCAGCGTCCCTTGTTCCGTCTACCATCCGTCCCAACTCTCCTTTTCCACGCCTCTGAACCGCACCGCTCGGCTCTATATTTTTCGAGTCTGCCACGACCTATTTCTCGCCTCTATTTCGACTGGGAGCAGAGACTAATGGAATAGAGCTGTAGGACGTCGAGGCCACGAGGTCTGCGGGTTATCAAATGAGACTCTTTAGCCCGACTGGTCCACATCCTTCTCCTTTTAACTTTCCGTGCCTTTCTTTTTCTGGAGCCACGCGTTCGCGGAGTTGACTGTTCCACTCCAAATGCAAGAAGAAAGGCTTCCGCCATCATAGAATATAAGTCTAATTTATGTAGAATGTGTTTAGTTAAATTCTCGACTTTTCTCGGGCCTGGTAGAGAATCAGAGGTTACTTACTAAATTTTAAACTTACGTTACCTGTTTCTCATATTGAACCCCCGGATATCTGTTGGAGAGTCAAAAAGAGAAAGAGGAAGCTTCGTGATCGACCCACGCGCTCAATGGATCTTATTAATTGACAAATTCTTCAAAGAAACGTAGTCTAACTCTTCAATAGTAGAGTCATATCCGTTGATGGTTTACGACATTGAAAAATAACATTAAAGTAGTAACTTATCGGAGCAAAATGTTACGAATTCTTACAAGTGAAATTTAAAGTAAATGAGGAAAAAATTGTTACAAAATTTTCAAGTTCACGATCTGCCAGTGCGTATAGATTTGAATTCCAGAATATACATTTATATGAGTTCTATCGCGCTTCATATTTAAGAAGGGCAGGATAGATTAATTTTTTCAATAAATTCATGCTTAATTCAATTTCAAGAGAAGTAACAAGAGTTTTAATTTAATGAATATACATCATTCCTTTTTTTAAATTTTGTTACCTGAAACTTGTAATACCGGTAGGTAACTGCAGTAACAAAATATGCTGATAAAATAGGTCATCAGGAGCCTCTCATAAATTTTCAATGTCCCGATGGAATATAAAAATATGCTTGGATTGCTCTCAGTTATCGTTGCATATTTACAACCGAATAAACTACTCAGGCTACTGCGTTGTTTTCCCTCGATTTCCTTAAAAATAAATTATTCTTCAGTCAGGAAAAATCTTTCCTCGCTGAGAAAAATATATTGAAAGAAATGGGAGAAAACTATTTTCTATGTTCCGCCAAGAAATCCTTGATATTATCATGTATCTTCAAGCTTTAGTTGTTGATGATTAAAATGTTTCTTTGTATATTCAATTCAAGTTCAGTTAAATTTTTTTCTTTCATTACTAAGATTTCCATGATTCTTTTTGTCCGCGTTTCGTCTCTCAAACGTTTATTAGATTCCCTTTGTGATCTTCTCCCTTTCCCTTCATAATGGAATTTTGCACCTCTTATGGAACCCGCTACTGATTTTGTCCGCTTATTTCTACTGAGAAGGAAGAATTTTTTCTTGACTTTGTGTATCGAAATTAAGCGATTTTATGAGAGTGTAAGCGACTATAGGAACATTCGTGTCACTATTATATTTCGGAAATTGCCTCGAAAAACTTTTTTCTCGTTTAGCCTACTTAACATCCTACTATTCGCACAAACGGACGTATACGATCCACATTCGGAAGTGTAAACCTCATAAGTTTTTGTCCAGATTATTTATTCATTATTTCTTGAATTTATCTCTCTATGTATACGATCAACAATTGTAATCATTAAAATACGCAGGGAATGTCGAATTGAGCATATTATAGATCAGTTTTCCATAATTGTAGCTATTAAGTCATAGGATGTATCTCGATGGTTTATCAAGTTTTAAGATTCAATGCCGTGTTAACCTGAAAATCTCTTACGAAAAATTAAATTATTTTGATGGGTTTCATTATTCGTTGAAATTTCAACTATCGAAAAGTTGAACGAGGTTCAATTTCCAGTATACCATTACACGAAACAACAGAATAAAAATAGTTGTTATGATCAACAAATTCGTCAAGCTTTATTAGTATGCTCAATCCTCTTTTATTAATATGCTCAAACATATATTTAAAAAATGAATTAATAAATATCTAAATATTTATTCATGCCTGCATAACCTCGTTAATGTACATGTAAATGTAATTATTTAAATGTTTCCAGATCTATTGGCATAATTTTGAAGCCCATACCTTAGTACTTTACCAACCCCAGCATAACTCTCCAAGTTAACTAATAACTCCTTTGCATTGCCTCGCCCGTACTCTTCGCTCCATTCTCCAGGCCATCCTTTCCTTACCTTATTCGCCTTTATCCTCCACCACCTTCCTCCTTTCATTTGATCCGTTTACACTGCTCTAATCCCCCCTCATCCATCTTCCGCCCCCCGCCGACCTCCGTCGAGGCCTCCGGGGTCCAGACGCGAACAATCGGACTCCAATCGACTGCTGCCCTTCCATCTTCTTCTCCCTTCCAGACGCTCTGTCCAGGAGCCCTGATCTATTCGACTTCCACTCGCCTAATCCTCTTTGATATTTCCGTTCGTTTTCCGGTGTTTCGTCCCCTACTCGCAAACAAATAACTACATATTCGTAAATATAAAAGTAACAAAAGGATAAAGGCTAAAACCGAGACCTATTGACTTCGGAGTTTCTTTCTTGTACGTGTATCGGATATCTGAGGGCGATAAATATTTTTTTGCTTCTCTGAGTAAATTGTCAGAATCACAACTCTGATCTCCACATTACCGTCGTGCAAAGTCTCTAATGGACTTATTTTTGAAAAACTTTTCGGTGGCTTACACAAATATCTAATTGAAATCCCCTGCTATGTAAGCTTGACAACCAGAAGCAATGAAGCTAATGAGATGCGGAGATAAATTGAAAAGGAGGTTAGGATTCCTGAAAGAAAATGTCTCATTCCCCCATTGAAGTAAATGTCACATTTCATATTCTTCTTTTCCACTGTGTGCGCCTAGGAAAAATACTAACCGAATGACCCGTACGTTTCAAAACTAGTATGAATAAAGAATAAGCAAATGTGTGCTGATACATGAGCTCATAGATAGCCGAATGGGTTGCGCTTTTGCCTCTGCTGAAAGGGGGGTTGGATTGCCGGTGGGTGTCCATATGTGTGAATTGACCTATCGAAGCAGTTTTAACAATTCTACCATTACATTTATAAATTCCATTTGAATTGTAATTCCATCGTTAAATTATAAAATTTTAATCAACGATTACAAATGTATTTAAAATTAACTTTAATTTTCTGTGGAGCGTGTTAATTGATCAAAATCTTAAGTATAGGTTACATGATGCTACACATACGACACCACTTTTTCTCTAAAACGTGATTCGCTATTTCAAATGCAAGAACTTCTTTCTCTGAAAGTAGTCCGACTAGCCCACTAAATCAGTTTGTGGCTCTCATTTCAAGCGGTTTTTGCAAATAAATTTCTGAATCTAATTAACTCATGCGTAAGATTTCATTCCCATATTTTTGACTAAATAAACGAGAAAAACGGTGTAAAACGCGATATCTTCGGGCGGGATCGTTAAGTGACTCAGTCAAATGGAAATAAATTTAGTTGGAGATCCAAGGAAACGGCATTGAAAGCAGGGACGGTGAGGTCGGAGTCCGCGATTCTCTCGAGTGAGTCTCGCAGACATTTCTCGACGCGAAAGGCGAGGGAATCTCTTCCGTAGGACACGAGAAAAGGGATTGAGAAAGAACTGAAAACTTGGGTAGGAGACAGAGAGAGTATCTGTCACTTTGAGCAAAAAGGGGGATGTAGTAGACTGAGGTGATGTATGCTGCAAGGAATTTGGGGATTTATTACCGTATATCCTCTTACGGCGGCGACGAGCTTCCTTTAAGCCAACGTTTACGAACCCCTCTCGATATTGCCCTTCTCTATCCTTTCCACTGCCAATGACCCGAGCATAGTCCGCGATCCTTCGCGGTCTTCGATGAACTGAAGAAGGGAAAATCGGAGAGTCGCGCCTAAGACGAGGGAGACCTAGTGTGGAAAGAGAGACGGAATTTCGAATGCGTGAGAAAAGGTACCGAAGGGCGAGAAAGGTGAACGGACCATTTCAGTTCGCTGAGCCTAAGTATGGAAAATGAAAATATTTGAGGGATTGAAGATTGTAGATTTATTGGAGATTGATTTTTATAACCAATGATATGCAACTCTGAGGATGCAAGGAAAAGAAATCGGACCAAGATTGTTAATGAATTAGAGGTTTAAAAACATTCCCTGAGCTTCTCAGTTCCTTCTCGGGCACCCTAGATGATGAAAGCTTCTTTTACGAAATACTCATAGGCTAATTCCTAGAGATCAGCAACCCAGAACTTCCCGTTCGTTCTCCAAACACGAGCTCCATCTACCGACATACAACTACGAGGTGTTTTAAGCCTCTAATTTGAAGGATGATGGTTAGTTAGGTTATACTTTGAAAACTTATAATTTAATTTAATTTATTTTCAGAAGTATAGCGTCGACTGGTGGTATTAAAAAAAAGTATTTTTAATGTATACACTCCCTTTTAGTGACGATGATAAACCTGATATCGAATCTTAACCTCGGGAGAGAGCTGAGAATTTTTAGGATAAGGTATTTTAAGGTTTACTATTGTAATAGACCTTAAATTTCCTTATAAATGAGGAAATTTACAAAAATGTACGAGTATACCAGAATTCTAAATCAGGAGTTAAGAGTAATGCACTCTATACAAAACTTACATTATTCTCAATCTAATTCCTTTCCCCAAAACCATCAGGTATTTAATTATCATTCTTCAGCAGCGATTAGTATAGCTAGAGATAGTTTTGTATTCAAGATATTTATCGATGGAGGTAGTTATGGATGAGACATCGGAATAGTGTAGCAAATATGCAGTATTACATACGTGAAATCTAATTTTTCTTTGTTTTCTCGATCACATTGCTGAAAAATCATTACCAAAGGAGAAATTTGCCTCAAATGCTTTTCCGATATTTGAAATTCATATTTATGAGAATTTTTAATGAACGAGATGGAATCTTCTATAAATGGGATGAATAAAAATTTAGTTATAAAAAAATAACTTTCAAATCAAATTAGAGAACAATATTGTTCGATGTGATACATTTTTAACTGTAGCATAGAAAATGTAATGCCTTATCGACTCGATAAGAGAGAGGAAAAATTAAATGTTTAGCATGATTTTTGGTGATCATAGAGTTGGAATGGGATGCGTCGCTCATATTCAGTGATTTAGGTCTATTGATTGACATTACGTACGGTTCTGTCTTTTATAGGAAGGCAAACCAATGAAGGTAAGGCCATTGAAATTCTTCTGGGGGTACACAGCAGGAGTAATAAAAAAACGGAGAAGGAAACAATATATGGAAGAAAATAAAAATGCGGCACCGGTTTACTTGTGGTAGAATAGATTCTAGAGCTGGGAAAAGAGAATTTTTGTATGCGAAGGAAAAAGAGTCCTCTAGAGTGGTCCTTAGCTGGAGATCAAAGCATTGAGGCAGCGTCCTTTGAGATATTCTGCGAATGAGGATAGAGCGATCGGAAGCGGAAGAGGCGAAGGAATGGGGAACTTCCAAAGGATAACTCTTTTTGCTGCGTTCGACGGAATCCAGGCGAGAGCCTCGATTTCGATTCGATAACGTGGAAGGGCAGTTTTTGAGATACTATGAGAGTTCTCGAGAGCCGCCACTGGTGTGAACTAGGGCCCCGAGGAGAAGGAAACGGATAAGCAAGAAGTGCATTACCACGTAGTGAAGACAAACGGGACTTCGGCTGGATGAAATGAGCAGGCACTTTCCTAAGACGTTGTGGTACTTTTCCGCTTGATTGCAACGAATATCTCTGCGGATTATCAGGGCAATCACTCGATTTTCCTTAACCGCCTCCTTAAATTGGATCGCGGAATGCATAGTTTCCATTAGAATACGTTAGTATCATCGACAATTCTTTAATCTGCTGAATTACTTTCCACGGATTACAGTAGAAGAAATTTAAGAGACTTTTTAAAGTTTCATGCAGGACGAAATTCATTTCAGTATTTAAAGCATTTGATCTTCTCGAAGGAAGGAAATAAAGATAAGGTTGAGAAATACAACTTTTGACTGAGTGTATATACATATCAATTAGGCGGTTGTAATTATTATTATTAGTAGTAGTTTTTGTAATTTTATAATTGTACTCAGAAGGTTTAGGTCAAATCCACCTTTATGGCCCCCCACCGTTAATCGAACCCAAGAGGCGGGCGTGGACTCATCAAAAGTCAAAGCGTTACTCACTTTGCTATCCAAAATCTCTATGTTAATGGCTCATTTTTCATTTAAAATTTCATTGTCAAAGGCAAAAATTCAATTATAAGAGTTTTTCTTGACGTTCTAAGAAAGATTGGCTTCCTATTTGTTAACTAAATCAAGCTAAGTAACACTCGAAACCCGAGGTTTTGAACTTAACTGCCATTCCTTTTCTGCAAAATACTGTGATTCTAAAGTTCATTCTCTTATGGAAAATGGAACGGAAATCATCAGATTTAAACTTTAAAGGAATCCGTTCATCAGGAATATTGCTGAAATACTTTAAATGTGAGTGAGAATGACTCAATAAGAGTGAGGAATCGTAGGTAGGGGATGTTTGCTCGGAAAGAAAACAAAAAGATGGGAATAAGACTCGAAGGTGCAATAGAGGATACTTAGAGAAACCTTATATTCCGAAAGGCCTCGGGGTATGTGTTTGGGAAGTCGGATTTACTTTTGCCGGATTGAGAGAAGTAGAATCGCAGGGAGGAGATAAAAGGCGGGCGGAGGAATAGAATGGATATAGTGGCCACATTTGAAAATGGAGTGTTTGTGTGCTTCCAAAAGGAAAAAGGATACTCCCTTCGGAACGGCTTCCGGACGCCCAAACCTCTGACCTATCATCCGTCTCTTTTGTGTGTCGTCCGACCTCAGCGCCCCGTCGCCCTTTCTTTTGAGCGACCAAAAAGTGTTCATTATGCACTCCAGTCCTCTTCATCTCCACAAATCATAAAGTACCGAAGCAGAAAACTCGGGAGGGGAATGGGCGAAGGAATTACGTCAAGTGTGATCCAATTTCGAACCTCGTAAAAATTGATCCTAAGGCATCCCGTCATCAATTGCATTCGACTCTCACACTGTAAACTTAATAGTGTCAAAACTGTGTGAGTAATGCATATAATAATATTTTATTGAGTTTGTAATGTGAATCCTTCCAAGGAACCCTAGTAAACATTGCCTAAATTTTTCAAATTAAAAAGCTTTTTTGATGCTCTAATATCATAATCACAACAATAATAATAATAATGCGGCTTTATTCAGGCAAGGTTGAGACTATCGAGTCTCTTCTTACATGTAGCCCTTCGTCATATGACGTTGGATAGAGAAAAAAAAAATATGGAATTAAAAACCCAAGTTAGTACTTAGGAAAAAATACACCACAGCAGGAAAATACCCCGAAGAAGAGGGGAGTGTGAAAAACCCGGGAGACCAACTGATGGTTAACTATGTTTTAAGGATAATAAGGATTAAATTAAATCTGAAAAGTAAAATATGGTGCAGATACATTGTGTCATAAACATAGTTACTAGAAATAAATTTTCATTAAAATAGAACATGATGGAATACATTTATTACATATTACGAATTCAGTACTTGTGATCTGCTCTGTCAGTGTGTGTCAGAGCACCCGATCGGCAATTGGGAGACCCGGGTTCGATTCCCGGTCCCGTCAGACTTTTTTCAAGTCCATTCTTCCTTCGGATTTTTCCTGGGTGCGCACCATCTTGCGCAAAGTCACCCTTACCCGTTTTCCTCTGTCAGTGTTGTTTGAATTTATCATAATATTAAGTTGAAGACATCAAAGATGGTAAAAAAACAAGGTAGTGGTGGAACGCATTCACGCATTTATATTAACGATATTTTCTTGATTTCTAAAAATTTATCGTAAAGCAATCATAATCTCTAGATTATCAAATGCCGCTTAGGGATATTTTATTCACTTTGATTTGATACCACGAGTAATAAGAAAATGTAGCTTTTATCAAACTCTACATTATAAAATGAAAATCTGGAATACCGCATTATGCGAACAAGTAAATGTACATCATCACCTTAAATAAAAACGTAACTAAAGAAATTGAATGTTTTAAAGTATTTGGTGCATATTTGCATTTCATTTTGGAAAAAATAACTTTTATGTCAACTATCAATCAGCTGAAAGGATGTTATTTTGCTCTGTGTGTGCTCTTGAGGGGAAGAATGTCAAGACTTAAAAACTAAGGATGATAATATGATATTTAAATTAACTGAATCATCATGTTTTGGTTTTAAGTCGACGATATACAAATGTGTTTGTTTTAAATAGTTAAAATGAAGGTGGAATAAACTTTCACCGGTTGTAAAAATATCCGAAAATTAATATCCGAAACCTCCAATATCCACATCTACCGTACTCATCTAAGGTACTCAGTTGCTGCATGATATATTTTATTCAAATAACGTCACCTTATTTATTTGTAATTTTGAGGCTATAGGAACGATTCAGGCAACTACTCAATGCCTCTTTTCAAGGAAAAGAATACTTAGCTATATCAGTTCTCTTCTTCTAAAAAATAACGGCGTGATGTCATATTTCCAAAGTATAACTGATATCTATAGACATTAAAATATTTAAAACCCTAGTAGAGACGGTCTATTTAATGCAATTTGCTTTATTTCTCCCCTTCGTTGCATCCAATAGAGATATAATGTTATATTTCTAACGTTTTGCCATTTGAATAAACCTGTGGGTATTTGTCGAAAAGCTGGATAATTACCGTTTCATTTTTACTTTAAAGAAATAAGGAGAACATAAATGCCCTGCCGTGTGTATAGTGATTATGTGCTTACCACCTCTAGGATCCAAGATCTTGGATACATCTAGAGTTCCGTCTCTGAGTTGAGATATTCTAAGTATTGTATTTAGTCGAGGTAAGAAGTGATTTCGATAAGTGCCAGTGACTCAAGCTTTCTCTTTTAATATTTTCTCGAACTTTCCAAGTTTCTTCAAATAGATGAGAATTATATTAGAGCCCCTGTATGTCATAAAAAAATCTGGAGATTCCACAGAATTAAAGAAATACTCTTTTCCATGGAAGCTTCAGTAAAAGGGATCCAAATTCGTTTATATTTTCAATCCTCCATCGCTTGTGCCTATTCGAACGAGGGCACGGTGACATCCGCCCGAAATTCGGTTCACTTGAGTGCTTATCTCTTCTTTCCTCATTCTCCGGTCTCCTCTCTCCATTTCTCACATCAACCGAAAACGCTATTGACGCTAACCCGAGTGGAAGTCAATGTCCGGGAACATATCTTCGAATGAGAATTCAATGGCCGACGGTTTTCCGCCCTGTTTACTTCTGTGAGTCTCTTCACCTATTTCTCCCACTGCCTTTGCTCTCCCACTCAAGCTACTTGAGCATAATATATACGCAAAACTGTATTTCTTAAAACTCTACTGATTTTCCTCCTCCCCTCCTTTATTTTCTCAATTTTTTCTTTATCCAGCAGCTTTTAGAATAATTTCGCATCAAATTCTGCTCAGTTTTTATGCCTAGTTTAAATTTTAATTCACTAGTTTTCGTTTTATAAATTCCGATCAAATTTATACGCAGATTTGGCATTTCAATATGAAATTAAAAACAGAAATACCATGGGCCAGGTTTCGAAAATCCATCCAAAGAAACAATTATCCGTGTTAAAGTCAACTTTTCCCAATATGGAAAAGGTTTTATTTTTGCCAATGGGTGAAAGGTCCGAGTGACAGGATTTAATGCAAACGTTTTCATTGATAAATTAATCCTTTGCTGAGTTTCTACATGTTGCTTTCCAAATTAATATCATGAAATGCAAAACGATAATTTTTCTCAATGAAAATGAACAATTTACAGCCACCAAAACTTTTTGGATAACTTTAGAAATGATTCATATTCTTCAGGTTTATTGTGTTATGTCTGTGTTTTTTCAAGCTCTCCCTTCCCTATTTTCAGCCTTTTATGGTATAAAAACTATTGTTGTAGAAATGCTCTTCATATTTTTAAATTTGTAAGTCTGAAAATACGAGCCATTATATTAATTTCGGGCAATGATATTCGTTAAAGCTATCATTCGTTCTTGCTGTCAACAGCATTAATTTTCCTTAGAAATATTTCAATATCAATCAGACTAACAAAGAGTTTTTCCGCATCTTCTTTGATGTGGAATGAAAGATTCGAGGAATCTATGTACCCAGGTATACTTTCTCCGCTATATTTTACTATTCCCTTCTAGAGCCTTTTTGCTCATGTAAAACCGCACTTCCTTTCACCTCTACTCTCACTCAGACAGACAACAAGCGCATCCACAGCGGAACCAACTCCCCTAAGACGCCCTCGTCTTTCTGCTCATACTTCTTACTCTTCCCCTCAATACACTAAACATCGCGGAACCTTCCTTTTCCTAACCACATCTTCCCATCCACTTCCTTCCCTCTTTACGCCCTCACCTTTCCATCCCAAAGCTCCACTCGCACCATTTCGACAGAATGGGACGAATTTCGCTCTCTTTGCAACCGCCGCCATATCTGAGAGAGAGAGGTAAAAGGAAAAGCCTCATCCTCCGTGAAAAAACTTTCCTCTTCCTTCCCTTAACATCTTACGCATCCTTCGGTTTCCTCTTCGCCCTTCTCTTTCTCTTTCCTAAGCACACACTCTTTTTATCCTCAAAACTTAGCCAATTTCTCCAGCAATATCTGCCATTATACCACTTATCTTTACCTTCATATGTCGCTCTTATTTCTTATGAATTTATCATTTCTGCAACAATTCTACTTGATCCCATTTATCACTTTATAACCCCTTTTCTTTGGTTTCACCATTTTTTTACGGTTTTCTTCATCTACATTTTGATGGTCTGTTTTCTAATTTTCTGAGGCATTTTTCTTCCTCTTTCTTTTTCCCATCCAATCTCTTACAAAATGCCTGATTAGTTTTACCAATATAGTATCCAGAGCTTCATTACTACAAGAAGCCAAGAAAAATATTCAGTTGATATGAATTATGGTAGAATCCGCAAGAACTCTATCGTTTATTCCTGCCTACCTTCAATCCACGCTTTGTTTAGGTTTCTTTTTTATTATATTCCCTTTTCCTTTTCCCCCCATCGCAGATTGATTTTATTCTATGATTTTTCAAGACAAAAGTAAACTTCTCATTCTTCTGCTTTATTTTTCTTTCACTACATTATTTTCTCTCCTAAATAGGGATAATAGTTAAAAATGTTATAACTGTGGCATAAGATGCACGGAGTAGAAGAGAAAGTTGAGTCGAGGTAGAAGCACGTTTTATCATGTAATGAGATGATGAGAAAAAATGAGGGTATCATTTTCTGTTAACACGTGCCTTGTGCTTAGTTTATTACACTTCATCTTTTTTTAATTTTACTATCCTTTTTGCTGATAAAATCTCACTCATGCTAAGGAATACCGATTAAATGTCTCTGGATAGCCGTTGAAAAGGCTCATTGGAAAAGGTAAGAATAATTATTTGATTAGGTAGATATTTTTCAAATGCCTATATTACACTATAATATATATATATTATAGCACTATTATATATATATATATATATATATATATATAACACTAAAAAATATTTTTAAAGTGATGATACATCTACTAAAACTGAGTCTCTCATTAGGAATTTGAATGAATAACTAGACAGATTTTATCAACGCGTTTTAACGTGAGGAAACATGTATCATCATATCTGAAGATACCGTTGATTCAATTCGACTATATATTAGAAATATTGTCTGTTCATCCCTATAATTTATTTCAAATTATTCATCAGCGTAGGCTATAAGGAAAACTTGTTGCGAATTTTATAAATGCCCATTATAATTTCCCTCTGACCATTTCCCTTTTAAAGGACAGAATACGATGGATCGGACCACCAGAAACAGCACATCGTCTCAACCAGTGTCATGTAGTAACCATGCAATTGCCACCAGATGGTGTTGCGAAACCTTGACTTCCAGTAAGGAATAACCATAAAAATATTAATGAGATTCTTTCTGGAAAAATTTCGCTGAAAATGATAATAGTAGAGAATGACTACGGCCTTTAAGAACACTCGCTGGTTCAATTTTGCGTCTACGCAATTGTCATTTACGACGAAAGGAGCAGACTTGGCAAAATGGCCACGGTAGAGTAATACCAACCATACGCACACATGAATAATAAACGAAGTATCGTTGCCAGATGGTGCAGGAATAAAGAATAAGTACACTTCGCTGATTTTTATCTCCAGTGATGAGTTAAACACAAGGAAAGTATGCCCAAAAATGCCAAAGAATGTATAAAAGCAGAATTGTTGGTGGTTAACACGCATTTTATAAATGCAAAAATATAGGAAATCATAATGCAGCGCAAATGAACAACGGAAAGTCAATACATAAGAGGGAATCGGAACATAGGAATTCCTGCGATGTCTTAAGTTAAATTTATTTTTTTCTTATTTTATTGCTATCAATAGATTCTGGCAAGACTTTGTGGTAGGAAGCCATAACGAACTGAGAAAATGAAAATGAACTCGTCATGACTCGCGTCATCATCAGGCCTGATGATGACGCGACGAGTCGAAACCATGGTCGCTAAATAAAACGTTATGTGGTACGGGTAAATGTCTATTTTCATTTTCTCAGTTCCTTATTTTATTGGTTCTTAGGGATATGTTTTCAGTGTTTTCAAAGTGAATTCTGGTGGTGGTAAAATGAAAAAGGACAGTATTTAATTACTCATTCTAAGAAATTATATAAGTAATTTTTAATTTTAATGCATTGATTACAGTAGCAAAATGTGCGTTATTTACTAGAGATAATGTATCTATGCTAAATTGCTACAAAACGAGTTTAAGTGCTGATGAATTATTTAATTAAAGGCCTCCTTGTCGAATGACCTAAATGTGAGTAGTAGTATTGTTAAGAGTGCTTCGACTTCTTTGGTAATTTCGTACGTAGGCCCCCACCGGGAATCGAACCCGGGGTCAAAGTAGAACGTGTTGCTCATTTGCCTATCCAGTCTTAATGTTTTTATAGTGGCATACAGAAGAGTATTTCTGGAAAATTTTCTCAGTATGTACATTTATTAATTAATTATGTGTTTAGAATGTTTATCGTTACAAGCTTCATCAATTCCTTCCGAAAAAGATTCTCGTAAAGATAGTAGTAAGTAAAAATTTCTTCGTAAAGAGTTCTTCATACAAATCCTGCAAGTAGATCTCCCAGGTTAGGAGCCTAAGAAACTACCTGAGAACACTCCCCTCTAATCCTTTTATTCTGAGCGTTGTAATCTTTAATGAAAGTGCACATAACGCGCTACGAAGCTTCTCTTGTGTCGGGTATTTATGAAACAGTCGGATATTGAGAAAATGTGGAAAGTCTCGAATGGCGGTGGTAAAAGGGATTGGAAGAGAGGAACATAAGGAAGAGTGGATTGAATGGGCGGCGCAGCGCGATTGGGGAAGCGAGGAAACATTACGTGCGAAAAGTCTGGAATTAAATGTGTTTTAGGGAAGAAATAGGCAAGAATGGGGTTCGCCAATATCATAGCACCGGAGAGGAAGGCGGGTTTCTTAGAGAATCTCCCGCACTCGCTGAAGAAACCCAAAGTACCGCTAAAGACGTCACAATAGGAAGGATCGCCAATTCGCGCCGGATGGCCTCAATTCTCTCCCTCGGCTCATCTCTTCACCGTCCCTCACTCTTTATCCTCTGCTCTCACTCTCTTTCAATCTCACTCAAATCCTCTCTCACTCCCAAAATCACTCCATCTTCCATCAATCCTACCATCATTCGTTATCCCCTATTCTCTACTATTCCTTCAGGGGTGTTTTTCTTCCGGTCCGCTAGAGACGCTCTTTCCGTCTCATCTCACAATCATAGGTTATGTCTCCAAGAAATATGGCACATTTTTCTTTACTTTAAAGCAGTAACTGCGTATCCTCTAGCTTTCCTTGAGCTCAAGGAAGTATCCCGGAAAAATATACCTGTTACCAAAAGTTAAAAAAGACGTATAGGATTATGAATGAGATTAGATTAACTAATTTGACTTCAGAGCGACAATCAAAAGTGAATAAATTTGAGAGTTATTATTCTTCATGCAAAATTCTATGATTACTCTATGATATAAATTTTCTATTATATGCAAATTATAAGCCATTCTTATGTACTAGTAAAAATTCAAACTCTTCTCTTGTTTAAATTGTTTTTTTTTCCCATTATTTTTATCGAAGCATCCTCTTATCCAAAGTAGTATTTTAATGATGATCTCTCACCTAAATAATTGCACAGCCATTTACTTCAAAGAAATTAGTACCAAGTATATCATCTCCTAGAGGATTCTGGTATATAAGACTATTAATTTAGGCTTTATATCACCATAATGATGAAATTGTTGGAGGTTTATTAAAATTAATTACTTGTATATAGATACTAAGATCCTCCCCAGATAGTTTTGGCTTCATCTCCCAGTAATACTCGGAAATAAAAAGCAATTGAATCAGTTTATGAAAATGATGGTAAGCAGGAATTATATTTTTTAATGAAACAAAGTTAGTAAGAACGCTCATGCATTCTATTTCCCTTCCATTTCCCTCTTTTTTATCGTTCTCTCCTGCTTCCCTAAATCTTACTCGTGTGCATACAATTTTCGCTAAATCCTTCTGCAGAAGTGTTATTTCGAGTTGTTTCGAGACCACAGCTATTCCCTCGTCCCTCCTTTCTCGACCACACCATCCCGCTTTCACTTTTAGCTGCTCTCTTTTTCTCCCTCTTCGACTTGCTCCCCTTCTGACCTTGCAATCTCCGACCAAATGCCCAATCTCTCTCTCCCAAACTTCCTTCGGTTTCTGCCCCTAAAAACCACCTTCCTCTCATTCCTACTGCTCTTTTTCCTTCCCTCTTTTTCCTCTCTTCTTCTGCCGAACCCTTCTTCCCTTGGGTCACTGAGATTGGTTTTTTCGATCCCGTGTGTGTGGCATGCGACGACCCGAATGCGACCTGCTCTTTCCCCGCAAAAACTGATGCCCCATTCGCTTTTCTTTCTAAAGTCCTCCTTCCCATAACTTTTTTCCTGAATTCCAGATATTCCTGCCGCCTGCCTCTCCGATTTCCTATGCAGTCCTTTCCGTCTTTCTTCGGTCGAAATGGCCGATGGCCTCGAGTCCTCTTTTTCGGTTTACGCGATCGCGCGGCCCCGGGACACGTAAGAAAATGACGAAAAAACCCTTCAGTGAAAGAGCTCTGTTTTTGTATTCTTTTGTTATCTTTCCATTTTCCCCTTAAATAATGCGCTTATCCTGGAAACACAAAGAAAAAATCTCGTGCTGCGAGTTTCATCCCTCTATTGTTTTCTCTGTCCCTTAACGCCGGCCGTCTATCAAATTAGACGCACGAAAGAATGACGCTGAAATCCCTACGCTGAATGGAAATCGAGGATAGTGAATTATACTCGATAGTATCTCACTCTTTGCGAAAAATAATCCGCGAGTGCTTTATTATTTTTTCGTGATGAGAAATGTTCCAGACTATGGTGTGTGTAATACTACCACGAAAATGATCTACAATTCTGGAGTCGAATCATTTGAATGAGTTTTCTAGAAAACGATTCATTGCAAAGCCTTCAGTTTATATATGAGCATATATTTCGTATAGAGCTGTGATCTCACTGTAGAAACAAATTAGCATAAAATGAGCTTACTTCCGCCTGAAAAATCAACATACTTCAAAGTATCGTGACAAGGGCTACGTTTGTAATACATATGACTTATGATTGTTATATTCTGACGATTATATCTGCCAAAAAGTTTCTTTGAATTAAAAAAATCTGATTCATGAGCTTTCAATAGATCTAAGCTTATACGTATTTTACTATCTTCTATTATATCCTAATTCACATCCATAGAGCTGTGTCTTGGAGAAATATAATACATATCAATATATTGTATCGAATATGCCTAACCTGACTGTCCTCTCATCCTATGCCTCTGTACATTTTGCTTACTTGCTACTTAAAATAAAAACGGTACCAATTTCAATCAAACCGTGCAAGCTACGGAACAAAATCGATTCCATTGGTCTAGTTTTGCAAGTAACAATATGATAGTTAATTATTACATATTGAGTAGTACTTCATATCAAGTAAACTACTAACTTGCTCCAATTGCAGACAAAGGATTCATTTTAAAAGCTTTTTTGTTGTTTAATCTTTTATGAATATGAATTATTCATACGATTTTCCTTAATTTCTTGTCGTTTTCTCAAATTCTTATACGTCGCTTTTTTCCGATTCATCGTGATATCCACTTTGCCATGATCTTTCTTGTAACCGATTTTATCAAATTGATACATGAATAGATTGCATTTACATTTATCTATAAGCTATAAACATTATTGTATTGTGGCATTGCATAATACATGAAGCCTTATATACTAGGAAAAAGCTAATAATCATCTCATATTTCATTCTTAATGAATGACGGTTTCCTATCGCTGTAAGACCATCCCTGCCATATTGTTTCATGTATCTGTTTGGAATTATCTTTTCGGATGATGCTTGGGCCGTTTTTCCTTCCATTTTCCATAGAGCTATTATTTTCAAACAGCTTCATTTCTCTCATTTCTCCCAATAGACGATATTTTTACAAATATTTGCATTTACAATGCTTAATTCTTATCATTTTTATTCTCTCCTTATCCATTTACATCATTGCCCACAATCTATCTTTAACATAAGCCAAAATTCTTCGTCCTTTATATACTTATTTTTTCATTGCTATTTCTTTCATTTCCGCTTGTTGAATTCTGTGAAGCATTGCTGCCTAAGGTAAAGGAAGAAAGAAAATTTATTCCGTATTCTCGATCTCATCACTACATTTTTAGCACTTTCTCAAATCGTTCGTAAAATACTGTAATTATTTCAACCAGTGGGAGGAATTTCTTTTCTTAGGAATTATTTGTGCACACCTTTTCTGCTTATGTAAGACAGCTGTTAATTAGACTCTTGGACATAATCGCAATAATATACTGTACAAATTAATAACACTGATACTGTCTTTTCGAAGATAGGAAGGAAGTCTCCTCTTTCCATCAGAACACTTAAATGAAGAAGAAGAAACATGAGGAGAAAAATAGCTTCATTGTTCGCTCGGATGTAGTTTCCTTGCGTTGTTTTAATTAACAGTTCCTAAAATTGGAGAAGAGTTCCAATTAGAGCGTCGTTTTACGATTTGTTTGCTTCTTTTCGCAAACAACTTTTCTAATTTTAAAACGTTTATGAGGTGCAATAAAATTGCTTAACATCATAAATTGTTTTCAACAAAAGGACATTTATTTATTCATAAGTGTCAATAAAATCTCGATAAAATAAGACAAATATAAATCGTAAACACAGAAACGGAGATCTCTCCTCGATGTTCCTCAATCCCAAAAGTTTTGCAAGATATAAGATGGATTCTGAGAATTTAATATAATATGGGCACCTTAGATGAATGTATTTGATAAAACGAGTTTCCTTCGACTCAAACAACCTTTCTTATACAAGGAATCTCAACCCGATAAATTCAAATTAATATCTTATATTCGGTTTCATTTTGCTCGGCTGAGTATTTTTCCCTGATAAAGGGCATTGGTTATGGAGTGGGCCATGTTCGACTAAACCTTTCATCCAATAAAAGGAACAGCCGCCAATTTACGCAGCCCACTCCCTCTCATCTTTTCTCCGTTTCATTTCCTCCCTTACACCAAATCCCAACACCCCGCCCACACATTCACTCCGTTTCTCCTCTTCTTTCTTTCTCTTCTTCCGAATCAAATCTACTTACACCTCATTCTTATCTTTCCCACTTTTCACACTCCATCCTTCTTCTGTGTCCGCAGCTTTTCTGACTTCGTGTGCGCCTATTTTGGCCGACATTGAGAAAGGCTTTACGAGATTTCTGAAACGCATTCGTAAATAGCGCATTACGAACGTTTGCATTTATTTCGATTAACGCACTCAGAATGGTATTGCAAAGCAAAATCTAAAGAAAGGAAGTGACGGGATATATTCACCGACACCGATAATGGGAGCTACTATGTCCACATAAGTTGAATGGCCGTAGATCGTTGCAGAGATTTCTTATGTAAATCGTCCTAACATAAGCGTTGAAGAAAGGTTCATCCATTGAAACGATATAGGATTCATGAAACACGTTCAAGATTTTAGAGGAAATATATATCTGGGGAAATCGTCACTTAAGTGTCAAATTTTCGATCTTCTGGAGTCTTGACTTTATATTTTGCTACCTTTTTTGCCCAACATTGGGGTGCCTTCACATTCACATTAGGTTGGTCAAAAGATGAGAATATAAAATTTTACATCAGAAAGAAGACCTATCAATATTTAGTCTTTAGAATAAGGCAGAAAAGAGGTGTCACAATGTAGAAAAGAGTTTCAATTGCTCTCCTTCAAAAATTCTTTTAGACCTTCCTTGATGTGATCGTGAGCAAGCGTACAACTGATAACGTTCCTTTGGTTTTTGTTGTCTCTGTATAGCCGTGTGGGTAACGCTTTCGACTTCGGTGGGAGTGGTTCCCGGTTCGATTCCTGTTGGGGACTCATGTGCGAAATTACCTCAGCTGTCGAAACACTATTAAAATTACTACATACTACCGATTCTTTGGTTGTTAAAGAAAAATTAAGTATTATTTATTATAAAGTTTGATACATTAATAGATATGATCTTGAAGAACTTCGCAGGACACCTTAACAAGCCTCAAATTGACTTTAATTGAGATATAGTCTTCAAAATATTTCATTCACGATCAGTTTCTGCCATTCAATAATATGTAAGGACTTCAATATCAGATTTTTTTCGGGTTCCTCCAACCGCAGGGACAATCAAGTTCCTTCGGAACACTTTTCAAAGACAAACACTATTACTTTTCGGGTATTTGAATTCTTTCAATAAAATGTAGATTATAATTTTATGGAGATGCTTGCGAATAACGGGGCTCGCGTATTTTTCTCTTTCAAAAAATGGTTTGTACAAAACCTTGCCCGTTTCGTCATTTTTATATAATTGCCTACAATTCGTCTCCACGATCTCCAAATGTCCTCTACTGGAGAACGGAAGAAGAAAGGAAGATATGAGAGAAGAGAATAAGCTTCCTCTATCGCAGTTTTCCCTTCCCTTTTCATTATTGCCGCACAGACTCAATATTGTCGTTCGTCGGTCGGGATGGCCGCCGGTCTGAGGAGCCCATTCCCCAAAGACACTGCTTCTTCCTTCTTCCCACATCATCCCGCCTTCTTCCCCCATTCATATCCCATTCCACGCCTCTTTCATTTTCTCCCCTTATCCTTAAAAACGTCTTTTGTCCTATTCCTCCGCTGCAATAGCGGAAATGAAGACACGATCGAACTCGGAACGGAATGAAGTAATTGCGGGAGAGCATAACGAGGTCGAAATGAAAGGTAGGGATGAAAGTGAATGCAGCGGCACACTAAAGAAGATGAGATGGGAGGGGATGGAAGCGCAAATGGGATGAAAAGTGTCGTGAGAGAGGGATATGGGAGCGTCACGATGAGGAATAAGACGTTGGATGGGAATTATAGCGGCTCGGAATGGGCGGAGAGGATAGTTTGAGAGGACGGGAAGAAATTCGTGGGTAAAAGAAAACTCGGTTAGGAAATAGGTGTGGGAGGGGACAATACGGTGGGATCATAAAAATGGCGAAATGAACGGCCGAGGGCCTCGTGGGCGGACCAATAAAGCGGGCGCGATAAATGGGGGAACGAAGAGGAATTGGAAGGCGAGTTTGGGTGCTAGGTCGCCAGGATGTTCCTTTCCCCAGTTTTAGGTTTTTTTACCAAGGAGTTTTTGTGGGGAATAAACATTCACTAGTGAGAGTTAAGGGAGTGAAATGTCCGAGGGGAGGATGCGAGATAGGGCGAGAGGAAGACCGCTGCACGTTTTATTTAAAGCCTTTATCTGCGTAAATAATACAAAGGCGTGCTTTTGTTGCCGATTAAATGGTTTATTTTGACGATAAACTTGTCCATTAAAATGGAATTTCGTTTGGGGATCAAGTGGTTACTATTATATAGGCTGGTTGAGGGTTTATTCATGGTGAACATCGGTAAGATTGAGATAACTGTGTTATATATCCTGATAGTTATTTATCATTAAATTGCTCCGAGACGATGATATAGCTTATTTCATCGCATAAAAGTAATGTTAAATGGGATCGTAACACACCCGAGAAGAGTATTTAAGAATGAATTCGAAATACTTTTAAGCATTCATTTGTTGCCGGGTTAGATTTTTATTTGCAGAAAAACGCAAATTAACTCAACCTATTTGATAATGAGGGTAACTCTTAAACCCAAAAAATCGATGCTTCAACCATAAAAAAGTGTGTAACATAGTATCTGAAAGAATTAAATCGATGAAAAATACATTATCGTATGAAGTACGAGTAAATAAATTAATATGGATTTAACTTATTTAGCAGGAATTGTTTTACGCACGATATTCAACTCATATCAAGGAAAATATTAAATACGTTGTTCAGCCTCGGGAAAAGATCTGTAATTCACGTACGAAGTAATTCCATAAGAGAGGTCAGTTAAGTGTTTCCGTTATAATTCAATGCCTTTGTTTTTACTTCACTGCTGGATTCTTAGTTAAAATTCACGATTTTATTTTCCGTAGTTATGAATCAATGATGAATTTATTGCTTGATTCTTTATGAATTAACTGAATCGAACCTTTCGTACAGGAAAACCTGCAAAAAAATATAAGATTCATGCTGAGAAGTTTAAATTAGTAAAAATTTTAAAATGCGTCCTTCATTCATGTCGCATACTTTGATAGGCTTCGATACTAAAGCAAAGAAAACTTGCAAAGAATTGCGATAAAACAAGAGGACCCAAAATCGAGCCCCTTGGCTAATCTCTTAATGGGTACAAGTGACTCATTTTTCCTGGATGGGAAGTCGCTGTGTTTTATTTGCTCCAGCAGAAAGGAATTAAAAGAACCACGAGCTCCAGCTTTAGTTTAGCTCCGCGAAACGTGCCGTACCTTTATCACGCTTTTCTTTATTTTTCGGAAAGAAAGAATACGGAGGAAATAAAGCAGAAGGAACAAAAGGGAGCGTTGGCAGAGGGGAAAAGGGAAGGGCATGGCTGAGAGATTTGTGAGTTAATTTCGTGGCGTTCCCAATGCTTTCGCGGGAGTCAGGCGCAGTATTGAGACGGATGGCCGAGGAAGGATTGGCGGGCCATGCGAGGTGGAGGGCCTACTAATGGCGGAGGAGAGTGGGAATGGCGTTGGGTTTGCGGTTTCGCTTGGTTGGGTTGCCGGCAGGAGATGGCTCCGAGTGGGCGATGAGAATGAATAAGGAGGAATGAGCTATGATGAGAGGAAAGACTGGTTATGAGGCGAATAAATAAGATGGAAGTGAAAAAGAAAACGATGAAGAATGAACTGGCGAGTTTTTGCGTGGGACGAATAGAAAATACGCTGAGGTTGTTTTCGGTCAATACCTGGAGTGAAATTGTGAAACTGATGAAACGAAACAGGAAACATTTCACCTTAGTCCCGATTACTCATTTTCCCTTCAGATAATTGAATCTGAATTGAAATCATTAGTGGATATATGGGGGCAAAAGGGCGATACCCACTTTGATGACTTTGCAGCACCTGCTGGTTTCCCAGGATAAATTGAAGGGACTGAACAAAAATTTATTGCATTCATCAGATAAAATGGCAATTAAAAGTTAATTTAGAGATAAATTCATGAAGAAATAGTCAGAAATATCCCTCTCTGGCAAATTTCTAGATCCGCCTCTGATTGCAATGAAATTGGAAAAAGACATTCTGTAACGCGATTCGAATTTTCACGCTTTCGAGTCTTGATCTCGAGAGTCAGAAAACCGGCCATTCTTATTAGAGTATTTACAGGAATAATCGGTAAAATGTATAGAGATTTTGATGATTGTGAACATCCGTACATAGAATATCCTGATATTGACTTTCGTGTGATTTGCGTTACATTAACGTAGTAAGCAAAGCTTTAACGGAAATGTGAGTACATGCCATTGGCGATGTCAAAGAGTATTTAGCCGACGCAGGCCTCTCGAAAATCGGTAATTAGAGCCATTGGAAGCGCTCATTCGGGCAAGATAAGTACTTCGGCTAACATGAAGTTCCTATGAGAACCTGAGTAATATTTAAGGTCGGAAAGGGAGCATACATAGGGAGACTAGATAAAGCAAATGGCCATGACGTCCTTGGAATAAAAAGTACGGGTTCAATGAGAGGGTGAACGAAACAGGATATCGGAAAGAGGCGAGGCTCTGAGGAGAGCTAAGGCGGAGAATACATAGAAGAGAAGGAAGGGAAGGAGGAGCCTGGTGCATAGGGAGAAAGGCACCCAGAATGAGGTGTTAAGATCACCACCGCAGACCGATCTTAGAGGACTGGACGCGAATAGAAATGAAGGTTAAAGAGGGATATGCCCTACGGCCTGTGGGATTTAGGCGAAGAAGATCTCCAGCATTGGGAGACGGGGGCGGTAAATGGTGTGGTGGGTTGACGCACGTAAATGGTGTAGACTAAATCCCTTTCCGGGCTCATCTGGTTCCATTTGAGTCCGTTGATGGCCCTCGTTTACTGCCATTCGTTTGTTTCTCGTCCACCGCAGGGTCCTCCACAGCCACAGGAAGTGGAGAGGCGCCCCGCTTTGATGTTTGGGTCCTTTTCTTCTCTAATTTGCCCCACTGATAATTCCCCTTTTCTCACCTCTTAATGTATGTCTCCCGCCGGATGGGTCGTTCGCAGTTTAATGTTTGGGATATGACGAATGATTCCATGAATCACAGGAATTAGCTCCGCGGATTACGCTCACGCCGCCGTCTGGAAATCAGCGAAGGGCAACGCACTTAATGTGAGATTCGGATACAAAACAACTGTTTCAGGCAACGATCACAACAAGTCCATGAATTTTTGCTGCTGTTAATGGAAGGGGCAAAAATTACTTCTCCGAATATTCTTATTTATACAAAAATCTCATTGCTCTCTTCAAACGTGGCATATTTTGTTATGGTATCGGGCAGGACACTTTTTACCCATAATTTGGATTTTTCAAGGGATGACTATGCATTTGAAGGATGAAAGTAGCAAGATCATGTAAAATTAATTTTGCTGAATGTTGAAAAATATTTTGATTGGTTATATAGATTTGTGTTTGTGCTACTTTAGAGAAATATAATAGATTTTTAAGTACATTAATGGAAATGAGCCTAAAAGTCGTTAATTAATTAAGCAAATAAGTTATAGAAATACACATTTGTGTATCATCTACAATTATGTATGAATATATTTTGATAAACTCGTATTATTTAATCTATAAGCTGGGCTGCAATTGCTTGATAAATTCACACAAAGTACATTTGCGGAATACGTAATCGGTACTATGCGATCCCCCTGCTACTTCGGCCTATTCAACAATGGGCGTAAAATTAGAGAAATAGATGCTAGGACGAGTCGTTTTAGGTACTCATTCTTTCCGCGAACAGTACGCGCAAAAAATAAGCTTAAGGGATAACTAAAACGCATGATCTTTACATCCACTGCCACACGCCGATAGTTGACATGTAGGGTATTTACGAGGAAGTAGATAAATCTATGACCTTTGCGCTTTTAGAGAATTCAAGAATCGGCTGCGTCACATATTTTTCTGCGTGTTACATTTGCGATCTACAATGTACCGTTATGAAGGAATCGCAAGGAAAAGTTACTCTAACGACTCAAAGCTATTATTCAGTCTAAAGTTATTTTCGTAAGCAATCATGAACGCTCACTTTCTTCTCCATAGATATTTCAATATGTTACGATAAAGAAAAGCAATCTCCTTATGGCACCTTGCTTTATTAAAGGATTATCGAAAGACATCCATACCATTAAGTAAATGATAACTAGTTTAGCATTTCCGGGAGTTTGGACACACCTATCACGGCAAATAGCATGAGTCTTACAATTGCTTAACCATTTTTCCTCCTTAAATGACTCCCAAAACTTAGTCGCGGTCTAGATTCGAGAATATACGGTATAAATAAGAGAATTGATTTAATTCAGTTTGTATGTTTATCTTTACACTGAATAAGGGCTCGGAATTATGGAAGATCGGTACACCAAGAGCAGTGGTGTGGAGCTTTTATGTACTGCTACCGATTCTCAGCTACCCAGAGCAAAGACCTGAAAGAGAAACATGGTTGATTCAATGTGTTACTTACGAGTATTATAACAGCCTCTTTCGAACTATTTTGGTATCATAACGCATTAAAGAGAAAATAGGAAGATAAATTCG
The DNA here is from genome assembly GCA_000376725.2 of Ladona fulva. Classification (NCBI taxonomy): domain Eukaryota; kingdom Metazoa; phylum Arthropoda; class Insecta; order Odonata; family Libellulidae; genus Ladona; species Ladona fulva. The sequence continues at coordinate 791,771 of KZ308408.1, read as the reverse complement.
AAGATGACACTCACTCTAATAACATTTGGTCCACATTTGATTATAAATATTTAGCTCGATTTTCCTCCAAGGGGTTTTAAGTTTGAGGATAACAGAGAGGAAAGGAAAGTTGGCACATTTATAGTTCAGGTTAAAATGTAACGGTACTCTCCTCTAAATAATTCTCAATGCTCTGCTCTCAGCTCCATACGTCTCATGGTACCCGTTTACCGGAACGAGTTGGACGTCGTAAATATTTTAGAACGAGATCATCTGTCAAAATAATGCCCACTGGAGCTACTTAGCCTGCAATTACTCCTTCAGACTGCCAAGTACGACGTTCCATCCCATCTCTACAACACGTTTCATTTTATTTTACCTCGAATCCGTCTCTATCCTGTTATCGCCCTTCTCTTTATATCCTTCCATTTATTATCTACCTCTCTATAACGCACTCCTCTAACTCCTGTTTACGTTCCGCATTCTCCTTTCCCCTGAATGCATCTCTCCAATCCCCTTGCTATCAATTTTCTCCCCTGAACCACTTCCGTCTTTTACTTTGGTCATTCTCTTTTTACCTCCCATTCCACGTTCCGACCCCCACCCCTTTGCTTCCTAATGGTTCATTCCCACTCCAAAGCTCATTTATAGGACAACGAGCTTTCGTCTGCCAAAATGGCCCCTTCCTCTCCTTTTTCCTATCACCGTGGTTATTACTCGGGAAGGCTACATGAATTGCGCGGCCGAATGAGTACTTGCCTCGTTTTCTTTCCCCCTCCCGACCTTTCTACCTTATGGAAAAACCTCATGGTTTGGCCGCCAGCCTGTGGAGCGGACGATGGGAATGAGGGCAAAACTGTTGAAAAGAGAGAAAAAGAGGAAAAAAGCGACGACTCCGCTGCGGCCGCGACGGAATTGTTCCGCGTTTGGACAGCGAGAGAGAGGCCGTTTATTGAAATTCGCCATTCGCGTCCGGATTATATGCATAATGCTTTAAACCGCACGGAATTTCGGCACCTCTCCCGGCGTTAACCGGCTAGGGCTATGTTTGGGGGGCTGGAAGGGGGGGGGGGGGGTTCGGGGAGAGATTGGAACGAGAGGAGTAGCCGGGCAACCGGGGGTCGAATAATATCTGGCGCGCCACACGTGTCAGATGGACCAACTATGGAGTTTTGGTAGGCGCCGCGCGTGGCGAGGCGGGCGGTCGGATTAACGCGGGGAAATTGGCGATGTTTGCTCCAATTACCTTGTGACAATACTTCCCCTTTCTCTGTACCTCTCCATGGAGGTGTCTCTCGATCCCTTCGATAGATCGGAAAATGGAAATAAAAATGTCGCCGCGTTTGTCCATCTGCCGCGAAATCACTCGAGACTTCTTATTTTGGACGTAAACATTACGACGGCGGATGAGTTATGTGCTCTACACGCCTCCGTCGGGAGAACATTTTCGTTAGGAGGAAATATGAATCGTGTTTGCGTGTGTACGCGATGGGTTTGCGCGTGGAAACGCTCCGTCGAGCGTGGAGCGTGGAATTTCGCAGCAATCCAACAATCAGGGCCATGTTGGTACTTCTTGATGATGTTTTGGAAATCGTCTCTGTTGCTATATGTTATCCTTTCGGCTGAAGTCGCCGTCTTCGATTGCTTACACCACCCTGATGTTATCAGTTTGTAAATAAGGGGGAGATATCTCCATAAGCTACTGATTGTGAGCCACGCATCTAATTTTCCCGTCATTGAATTAGTCGCCGTTCTAACCGTCCCTGTAACTAATGATAATGAATTATTATAATTAATTATTATGATAATGCATTATTTAACGTAGTGAATTCATAATTATTTTATATTTCTCCCCCCATTTCATATGTTTTCATATGAATTCATAATTATTTTATATTCTCCCCATATTTCTGTTGCGTCGTGCGCAATGAAATATTTTGCAAGACGCTAAGAGTTTGAGAGCCTAATCATAGCATGTTAACTGCACGTACTCTGTGTTCATTTCTGCGTGATTCTTTGCTTCCAGACGCTAAAACATTTCCAAAATCTCTCATGACATTCTTTCATTTCCACATTGATTGGGAAACTTCAAACAATACCCTTTACCTATATTTAAAAAGAGTTATTCGGATAACCTCCCCAAGTTCAATATACATTTAGTTCATGCAGAAATATTTTTCAAAATTAATCTAAATCAATCATTGCTCCCAGGCGTCCGAAAATTTCCCGATCCTCGGAAAAGAAATAAACGCGAAAAAATTATGACGGTGTTGATTAAATTTCAAAGTAATGCGAGATACATCCAATACGCGTAGTAAAATCCTTCGGAAGGGTAACGAAACAGCACCAGAAAATAAGGCTCTTAAAATCTCTGAAAGAAGAGGCGAAAATGGAGAAATGATAATTCGCGAGAGAGGAGAAAAATAAATCTCTCGCGGCTTTGGATTTTTATCGAGGTGAACTAAAAATGGATCCGCCCTCTTCGCTTTGAAGATTGCTCTCATCGCAAGATTACCTAAAGGCTCTCAAGAGAATGCTTTTGAAGGAGAAATGGAAAGAGCACCTTCTCAGCCCACTCATCTCCTTAGCAACCGCGCTAGAGATGAATGAATCTCAGACTCCGCAGAGGCGCTACCTTTTGATGCCTCACTACAATTCCCACTCCTCCCACTTCGCCTCACGACCAACACCACGCCGTAAGGTTATTCACACACCCATCTTGGGCGACGATCCGTGCGGACAAAGTCCAATATTTGCTCAGGCTTTGAATTTCAATTCGATCTTTGTTCGTCAACTTAATACCCCGTTGATCCCTTTCCACACACACCTCTTCGCAATCCCTCCCGACCTCAGCCGACCTGCCTTCGCTCCCTCCCTTCGCATCAACTCTCAACTCCAATTTATACCGACCGTAACCCACCTGCCTAACTCTCTCCTTCCTCATACGCTAAACAACGAAACAGCGCCCATGTTGCTTCCAGAGATACACGCCGCGCAGTCCGTGATCTCTCCCTCTTTCTCCTCATGCCTTTCTTTTTCCTCTTCATATGCGAGATGCCGTATTTATGCGCTTCCATTTTGCTTGGCAATCCCCTTTATCATCCTCCGCTTCACTTCCTATAATCCCTAAACCTCGCCAGATTTTCTTCCCATAATATCCCTTCCTTTCCTCTTCTCTCCATTAATACGTCGTATCTCCATTCCTCCCTCATTAATTCCTCGATTTCAAGCGCGGTTACGTCTATGGAGAGAACATCTGCATTCTCTGGATTTATCTTGGCCTCCGTATTGCCCCAATCTTCGGATGAGAGCTTTTTCCCTGGAAACCTCTTGACGACCTACTCTATTAGATCGCCTCGCATCAATCTCTATCTTTTCGCTAATTTACTCCATCGCAATTCTCGTTTGATACACGATCCGTTACCCAGTCCTGTAACACATTATTTACCGCACATTCCGTCATCCTCGTTCGCCGTTTACGACGTCGACGTGGCTTCCTTCAATTACCGATTTCATTCGAAGACCTCAATACGAATATAGAATAGCTACAGATGAGTAATACCTCAGTAACTACTGAAACGTTCATATTTCGTTTCCTTTTGTTCGATTCTTAGCTTCATTTCATGAAACAGTCTGACTCGACCTGGACTTGATTCCGAATCTCCCAGATTCCGGGTTGATGCTTTATCCAATCAAGCTATTTGGCCTCAAAATTCAGATATTCCGTTTCGGAAGACCGCGCGGTTCTTCCGAAAAAGCGTCAGCGTTCATAGCCAAGGCAACGGCCATACAAAATGGTGTATTCACATTTTACCTCAAGTAAAATAACATTAGATTAAGTGAAACTATTCGCAAATGTGCTTTAAAATTTTTTTAGATATTGCAATGAATCGCGATACTTTTAATAAGAAATGTGAGTTTTAATAAGTAATAATCGAAACTGTGGAAAAGCACTTACAGAAAGGATACAGTACAAGAAATTAAGGGCGTGGAAATTAAACTATAAAATAACTAATACATTTAAATAAAACTCATTTCTGTTAATCAATAATGATTTGGAAGTCTGGTTAAGATAGCGTTTTTTGTTTGATTAATTGCGTGACTTTTTCTGGACGTTTACTGAAATACTGAAATCTTCAAATGCGTGAGGAATCAACGTTTCTGGTGATTTTTCCATAACAAATATATAAAATTCCCCCAGGAAATATGTCCAGGATTGATTTTGGAAAATGTACGGAACCAAATTTTAAACTTAGTAGACTCAGTGACAAACATTTGCTGGAAAACAGAGGAGGCATGATAAATTTGAAAGACTGAAAAATGTATTAAGAAAAAACGAGGGGACTGTGACGTTACGCACTCACGACTGAATTATTCCTCGAATTTGCATAGAAACGGGGACATTCTTTCCGTCAAAAAATCATCGCTGTGGGTTATATATGCCTGGGGTATTCCTCTTCCCACACAAAAAGCCATTCAAATTAATAACTTCCACATTTTATCACTAACACTACTCCATTCGCCTTTTATTTTTTATAATAATAGCGCATCACCTACTCGTCTGCATTTCACTTCCCGATTCCCAGGAGGAGTTAATGAAGAAAGGTACAACATTTCGGGTAATTTCCAGTGTGAGAGGTGGAAGGGAAATTTGCGACCGTAAAACCGTCAGCTCCAAGTTCAAATCCCGCAACGGCCGCGGCCAATCGCGTTACCTCCATCATCTCTCAAAATAAAACGGCAATAAAATGACGGCGATGCGACCTTCGATCGAACCGTAATTGGTCTTGTTCGGACCCTGCGTCATTCTCTCTTTGAAAAAACGATAGGACAAAAACGTCGCCTCGGAGTAAGTTGTTTTCCCCACCTGAGAGAGGTAAGAGCGCTGAATGGGACGAGAGGAGAGGGAAGTTTTCATAACCAAAAACAGCAAACGAGTTCATTCCATTCAGGAATTTTTAACACCTCCGTTCTTCCGGGGAACCGGCGACATGATTACTATTGCGCTTCCCACGGCGCCTGTATTTCCGACATGACACCAGAGGACTCTGCCCTAACAGCCAACGCCGCCGCAGCGGCAGAAGCGAAGTCGTAATGAAAATCCATTGTTTCCGGTGGTCGCACCGCGCCTTCCACAATCGGAAGCGTTATTATTTCGAGGTATCGGACGGTGCCGCTCCCTGTCTCACCTGACCAATCCCCCCCACCTCAACCCACTCCCCCCCACTTCACAATCCCCTTTATCTCGTATAACCTATTCTGCGCAACGAAGACTGATTAACTCGGAGATAAAACACGAGCGTCGCGTTTAGTTACTCATTCCAGCGCCGCTATGATACGAACGGGAGTTTTTGAAACACCGTGTGCCAACCCGAGTGTGATCGCGTGTGAAGTGAATTGCGCCGGCAAATGGATAGTGTTTCATCCGATAGTGAAATGATCGATGCAGTTTATGCAGGGATTTTAAGTGATGCATTCCATGGGTTTCTTTCACTTTCGTACCGGACGTTTTTCTGCCGTAAATTTGTCACAATTAGTTTTTTTGAGGGCCAATGCCATTAGACCTACGAGAATTTTGCGACTGTTGACTATGATGTGTAACTCTGCGATTAAAAACATATATAACTCTCTCCAAATTTAGTATCCGTACGATATAAATGTAAAATAAGGTGAAACTGAATAATTACCAATGAGAGATGCAATAAATCAGAATAATTAATTACGATTTAAGTCTTGATTTTTATGGTATCGCATATTCTAATGCTAACGGTAAAATGCGATATGATTTGAATGAAAGTTGCTCAGTATATTCTTTAAGATAATATTTTCTCTGAATAAGGAAGGTAGATGCAATTTCTTTGTTTTCTTTTAAAAGGTAGGGATAAACGAGCAAATAACACACACGGAAATTTTGATAGCTAAAATAACAATGTGCATGTGAACTATTGGAAAATTGCTATGCATAAGTATCTTTTTCATATCACTTCGGTAACATAATCAAAAGTCTTACTCGCAGCGAAAAAAGAGGTTGACGCAGGAATTTTTCTTCATCTAATAGCAACGTTTCTATGGAATTAAGATGGCTGAAAGGAGGATGATATTATCTCTGTTGTATCCCCGCTGCTCTAATATCCATCCTCCCACTCCGACATAATCTATCTCGCTACACAGTAAGCCTATCCACGAGCGGCCCATGAATTTGCAATACAAATTAAAGGAGTCCTCGCATATGAAAACACCGTTGAGACCGTGAAATTTATTCACCGGGAGAGTGCGTCAGCATGGAATAGTCCTGCGGTCATAAGCGTTCGTCCAATGGCCGCTAACTTTCTCGCCCCTTCTCTATTATATGTCTCTTTCAGGCCTTCTCTCCTTTTCGGTGCTAATTCCTCTTCACTCCCACGCACTTCAGATAACAGGTCAAATTGCTGGAAGTTACGCTGTCCCTTTCTAATTCTTACATGATTAAAAGCTCAAAAAAAAATGCTTTCATACCTTTGAAGTTAAATATGCTTACGGTTTCAAAGTGAAAACTGTCTTGACCTTTGTAGGTTTAACACCTTCCAAAAATCTAGGGTTCAGGACACCAACATTGCCTTTTTCAACATTTTTGTAGACTATCTGTGGACATCACAGGAAACATGTATTTTCTTGTGCTGAAAGAGTTTCTTTAATATAATAGTTTCAGTGAATATACAAACTATACAACACTCTTATTGTATATGAATGTATACCAATTTAACTTTACCTCCTTGATCTCCAATTTTAATTTGATTTTCCCAACATTTCCAGTATTTAGCATACTATACAATAGTACATAATGATGATGAGACAGTTAAGCAACTCTCATTTGCACATATTTGCATAATGTACACATATAAGTCGTACAATTCTAGAGAACTCAACTGTAAAACGTACAGTGATCACAAATACAGGTAATTGCTTTGTAAATGAGATATAAGACCTCCAATGTAATACCACCGTATATAAATAAAATATAGTGACATGTAGATGAAATAAATAACCACAGATCATTCATTGATAAAGAAATATTTTTAAGATTGATCATTCAGCAAAAAGTAATATTTTTAAGATTGCTGAGGGAACAATTTTACTTTCATAAAATATTTCATTAAAATACTTGTTCTAAATGAAGAAATTACTTAGCATTTTCAAAAAAAATAAATTTAAGAATTAACTGTTAAATTTAGACTAATTATTATTCGATCGGAAAAACGTGTTTCCAGCTGAAACGTATCGAATTTACTCGGAAAAAGAAAGTGACAACACCATTTGTATCCGTAATTAACAAACTGCAACGCTCCATTAAATTCTGATGTTCCTCAATGAGAAATTAATTCTACTCCAGTTCTAAACATCTTCAATTTGCTATCTTTTTCCGTTGCTATTTTACAGACAGATCGGACATACATCTCTGGATCCCAGCGGTGATTAATTTGTCCATTGGTGGACCTGCCATCAAATTTGTCGCTTTTATCGCGGCCGAAGCAAAGCAAACCCCTCTGATTGTTCCCATTGGTTCGTTCCCAGAGGAATGGGCAGGCTGTAACAATAGCTTTCCGCCCGCCCCTCCTCCTCATCCTTCCCACTTTGCGTCCCAACCCAATCGTCGCAGTCACTTTTTGATTGACCGGTCACACCTCGACGGAGGCGAATTCCACCGCCGTCCACCCAGCGAAACTCCTCGAGCTTGACGGCAATGTTCACTGCCCACTGATTCTTGTTAGAATGATACAAATAGTAGTAATAAATTAGCCTGGTCGCTTCATTTACAATCGGTTTCGTGCCTAGCTCATAAGTGAGAGCTTTGTGCAGCCTGATTATTTTGAAACCTGGAAATTAATCGCGTATGACAGAGGCGCTTGTTATGGTAATTTTACTGGGTAGGTATTCTGAATAGGGTTTAAATTAATAGCGTATCTTCATGTTTGGGCCATTATGTTGTGTTATTAGCATGTAACACGCTCCTTATTTTATTTGCTGGCCTCTGCGGTGTTGCTCCCATTCATAGATTTTTCGTGATTTGCCTAATTTATAAAAAAAATTAAGAACCTTACTTTAGCTTAACTTTTGCCGTATTACACTTGTGTTATATACTTAGTCAAAACTATCTCTGACGATATTTTTAGAATAAGGGAGAGGAATACAGAAAATTGATTCAGTTCCTACTCCTAAACTTATAAATCTTATTCTCTATTGAAAAATTCAACGAAATTCTTAAAGGGAGAAATATTGAAGGTTGAAGTGATAGTGAGAAACCTATGCATGTGAACGTAATTGATACCGATTTCTTCGTTTTTAGAAATATATGGAATTTTCTTACTTTTGACTTAATAACAAGTGATTTCAGTTCTTTTTGATGATTTAAAAGGAAAAATGTATCATGTGATTGTACATATTTTTCATTTCCCGCAGGCCATTATTCTTTCGTTAAATTCGGTAGTCCTTTTACCTACTTGTACAGTCCATTAACCATCAGTTTAAAATCCCTCAAAGAGACATTAGTAACACAAGAGAAACACAGCAATTCCACTATTTTAATTTCTTCTTCTCTTTATCGAAAACAGTATTTCCAGATTTGGTCTCGACTTTTTTCGCAAAAGTTAATAATGATGTTACATGTGTTCAATGTGTTCAAATTACTCTAATTATGTAAAAACTGAAGTACTCTGATTGGTCGCTTTCAAATAAGAGAAAATCGAGTGTTCTCCTACGAATTTATTTGATGCATTAAAACTCTGAAATTCAAATAATCTGTAGTATTTATTAATCCTATCTTAACTTCTAAATTTCTCACTAAGGATTTATAAGTTATTCAAATTTACGTGGGGCTACTTCACGTATCTCTTTTTGCAAGTTACATCAAATATATTTTTAAAATTAGATCACCATGTAGAGAAATATTTAATCTCTAAATCGACCTGAGCATCCTTGTTTACTTTTGCGTAGCTTCCTTTTGTTTCTTCCTTCAAATTTACGCTAAAGCCAAAGTAGGGGATGCTATGACTTATTTCATTCAATGCCTGCCTGCTTTTATATGAAATAAATGTGATATTTGTATGTACAAAAATTTGCTTCATTAAGTACGTGCTCATGGAATGTCTTCATCAAATCACTTAAGAGTTACACTTAACAAAAGTCCTGTTTCATTTTGATTAAATTTTCAAAGCCTGCTTCAAATAATAAACCAAACTGATCGAATACCTGATTGGACTCTCATTTTTTCGATAAGAATAGCATGTATGAGTGGACAATCTTATCAACGATCTACTAAGGAGAAATGCACTAAGCACACTCACATACAGTGGATTTATCATAATCTTGAAAAACTCATCAGTTTTTCCATGAACTTTTTTTCCGTCTTCAATCCAGACTACGACCCAATAACTGAAAATCAATTTAAAATATGTTCTTAATTCTTTCCACCAGGATCCAACACCGTGGTAAGGTGGCCGATGCCCCATGTGGTGGTCGCCGGAGTTGTGGTAGCCCTGTGCGGCGGCGGCGGCGGAGGCCATTGATAAAGAAGTCATCGGAGGCGGGCGCGGAAGCCGAAATCAGAAAAACTGAGTGGTCAAGACCTCTTCGTCTGCTCCCTGCAGGAGAACACTTCCGCCCGCTAGAGATACAATCCTCCAAAGATTCTCGACGCGCTTGCTCCTCCATAGAAGAGGTCGACTTCCTGTCGGTTTTTGGTTTTATTTCGGGACTGTGTTTAAGGCTCTACACCCCAATTCCCTTAAGCAATCCCTTTCACGGTTCGAGGAGTTCCTTCCGTGCACACACCGGTTCGGGCAGCGGCTGTGGGGAGCCTTCAATGGGGAGGAGATCTTTCGCGAGAAGAGCGGTTGCCGCACCGACGGCGATCAGACTGGATCGCCCGTTGAGGTCTCCGTAACGAATGAATGCAAAAATAAGTCCAAATCCTGCCGAGATCTGTCCTTAATCCCACGATCGGCGCAAAATGCTGCTTCTACCTTCTTTGTGTCGCACGCGCTACGGAATGTTCTCTTTTGTCGGCAAGCCAGATGAGTTTGGATGATCTTGCATCTCCGGAACAAGAAGCATCCCCCTGGAATAGGAAATCAATCATTGCGACAAGTATCATTCCGGAAGCAACTATTCTTCAAATATCGGGAAGATAAGATGCTTTTTTGGTTCTTGTTTACCTTTGGTTTTCCCCTTTCAGAGAGTGGAAGTTGTGTTTGTAAATCAAGAGAGGTAATTAGTTGGTGAAAAGTTGTTCTCATAATCACCTTTCACGGGTATTACCATTGGCTGATCGGTTCGTGTTAAGCGTGCTTTACAAGACTGCGCTTCTTGACGATCCTATTTTGAATCATATGGACTAGGAGCACGCATATGGTGATGGTTGTGTACAGTTTAAAGTGTAAATATACTATTAAAAGACGGCGCCATTGTTAAGAGTGAATGTGTAGAAGGCAATGCAGGAGTTGAATTTGTGAAATGGAATATTTTCATGAGAACGGATTGAACAAGATAATCGATACGGAGAACTGAGGACCCGATGGTGTTTAGCTGATGGGACTTGAGAGCTGCCGATTGTTGATAAGTGTCTTCTATTTTCAAAGAGAGGACTTGGTCTCTAGAATATGTGTTAGAAGCCGCTTAAATGCGCCCGAAATATGCATGATTTTTTAAATAATCCCTTTACTGATTCATCCGAGCTCTCTTTTCCGCTCGTACCGCCGACTTTTTCCCTTACCATGTGTAACTTCCCACGCCAATACCAGCGGTGCACGTTGCGGTCCCTTCATTTCCCACCTCTTTTGCCCTTTCTCTGCCAGTTGAAAATGAACGAGAGGAAATATGGAATTGGTTCCGTATGATTGTGAAGAAGAGCACTGTCCACATGGACTCATAGTGAGAAACCATGTACCATATAAATAATGAACCCAGGTTATCGAGAAGTATTAAGAGAGTTCGCCTCAAAATGTTAAAGTGCCAAAAATAATGATATTCTCGTGACGAGTAATGTTGCGTTTGACCTGTTGTCCCGCTCGAGCGAATCAAAAGATGTCACTGGCATCGCACTCTGAAGATCGACGCGACACTGAAAAGAAAGAAACCGTAACGAAATAAGCTGCTCATTCATGGATCAAAGGTGGACGTCCTGGCCTCAAAACGAATAGACGTGCATTTTTTTCCAATTGAAAGAAACGACATCTCAAAGTGAGCCTCACGAGTTTCATTTTAAAGGACCAATACAAATGACTGTAAATGATATTCTTTTTTGAAAACTGTGTGCTTGGGTAGAGGAGAACAGGTCGGAATTGATCGAAGAGAAAATGCTCGCTTTTCGCCCGCCATGTTAGGTTCTGAAAATCTCGGCGCTTGAAATCGTGCGGAAATATAGCTATGCAAGTCTCGGAGAAAATAAACTTGCGAAAAGTAATGTGGTTTCGTCGGATTTCTTATGAAGAGCACAAGAGAGGAAAAGTGAAAATTTTCACTTTTTTACTTTTTCCTGTTACTTTTTAATGTTGATGAAAAAATGCTTTATTTTGTTTTTAAGAGCCACTCTTATCACGCACTGGTACATACGTTCGCACACAAATGAAATGTTATATAAAAAATAAATACTCACCGACTTGAGGTTTCGCTCGACGTACGGAATGGATCACGAAACGTAATGTATAAATATCTGGACGATTGATGATTTCACCTTTTTATAGCATATCGTTAAAAAATTTATATCCCACTAGTTGAAACTGAAGAACTTCGATGAATTGTTCAGCGTGATTTTGATAATGGACGCCGTTCTGCAAGTGATTTCCGGTATTCGCTTCAATAATGAGAAAGAGAGTATCAAATTGTTAAAAAATTAATGCATCCGGATCCCCCCATTGACATTCGTATCTGACTTACCAATGATATATCTCCACGATTGAGTTGCAATAGGAAAGAGAAAAGATTGCCATCATTCTATCAGCCCGTCCACCTCTTGTAAAACCAGAGTTAAAGGAAATGTCGTTGTTGTTGTCCCCAAAGTCCCAGTCGTTGATTTACCGAGGTACTCTGTGCATAAATAACTGCTTCATAAAAACATTGTAGAATATTCCCGCAATTGAATTGTTTCGGACTGGATTCCATACTGAACTGGAATTGGAGATTCATCTCGTCGAAAAATGGCGGCGCAAAAATCATGTTTTCATTATGTCCAGTCGATGCGAGGGATGTGAGTGTAAGTAAGATTTCTCCATGTTGTACAATCAATTGTGCTTCATGTCATTCGACAAAAAGGAACAGTAATAAAATGTTTACAAAATCTGCATATCTGATGTCCTATCATTTCAACTTCCGCTTGACGCAACCTTGTTTACAGTGGAAAATTATTCCTTCGTTGCTCCTCTGAATGATATGTGCTTTTCAATTACGCTGCCTAATTGGTGTCATCAATCCTAAACGCTTGCTGAAGAGGTGAGAAAGCATCGGAAATATTGATTCGGCTATGAATGATTACTTTCCTAATCCTATAGAGCTACAAATTTGTCTATGATGGAAAAGATGTATTTACAATTAAATTCTAAGCCAAAACCGTTTGCTTTTGTTTATAATTTTAGTTCTCAATGTAGATAATAGATTGGAGATACGATTATTTTCAACGCCATCATCTATCTAGCGTTCTCATGTGATTGTATTGCAGAATTTTTTTTGAACGCATAATTTAAGTGTTTCTTTACAAGACATAAAAATAGTTTAAGAGAATGTAATTCCTATGCTTAAGTTTCCTGATTTGTTTTTCCCGAGAATATCTTATGATATTTCGCTAATTTAACCTTCAAAACTAAAGATGAAAAGTTATTAATCTTCAAAATGACAGTCTTTTTCTTATGTAATACCAAGATATTTCACATGTTTATTCTTTTAAAGTTAAATTAAAGAACTTATGATAATTGAAATATTAAACAAAAGTTAAATGCGAGTTATTTTCATTGTGTATACACTTTATCGATTCCGTATTTAAATTACGGGCATAAAATTAAATTAAAGAGAATAATTTCTGCGAAGGAATTTGAGTCTGCACTGCGAAGTTTTATCTCGGTCCTAACACAGGCAACTTACATCATTTCCCTCGCCCTGCAATATCATAGCATAACTCCGTAATTACAGTCCGACTCTTGACATCTTACCCTTGCTCGCAAAACCGACAATTTCCGTTCGCTCTCATTAATCTTCCATTTAAATCGAAATTAAACGCGCTTTAAGAGTTATGCGGGACGTTCATTGGGGGGCGATAATGGCAAAGAAAAAGGGCTCGAGACGGCTAAGATATAAGCATCGATTCTTTCCTCCGCAAACGCAGAGCAGTAGTAACGTGACCCATTTTTTAGTCAACATTTATCACGCCAAAAACTTAAAGCCCCTATTCTAATTAAGAGATTATCGTTTGACCCGAACCGTAAATTGGATTACGAAGAAGAGGGGCTATTGGGCTTTCGGATGTGAAAGAATTAAAAAATGGGAAATGGACATTTTAGAGTGTGTCCCCTGGTTTGTGGGGGTGTGAGGAGATGAGGGGTGTGGCCATAGGAACGGATGAAACAAAGAAAGGGCTGTCCATTAGTGGAGTCGACGTGGACCCCACTTACCGACGCACCGTAGGATTAAACAAATGAGTTTAAGCACCGGCGTACCTATCTCCTCGCCCTACGTCAACCGTACGCCCCTATCTCGCTGCCATCCGTTTCTTAATGTACACCTAAAAACTCATTTCCAGAATTCTATCTCTCCATCTATAAGTCTCCTCCACCACCACCCTTTCACACATTTTGCTCTCTTTAACAGCCACTGCTACCGTCGAACTTCCTGCTGCAAAGATGGCTTAGACTATACTGATATGAAATACATTCATAATCACCATATTTCATGAGTCAAAAATGTTTAATTAATGTATCAAATATAATCTGCCACTTCTGCTTATTTTCGCCATATCTAAAATGCCGTTTTGTATGTTAAAGTATATTTTGGTCTTGCCACATATCTCCTCCGATATCTTGCGGTATTCCGAATTATTATAATATCTAGATGTATAGAATAATATTTTTCTACTGTTGGTACTACCATACATATATACTTTAAAATGTTTCTTTCATTCACTTGTATATCAGTCTTGTTCAGGGCTAAGGTGATATCAAGGTTGTTGAGGTATGGGCATTGACAATTAACGGGTTTTATCTTGCACACTTTTTATTTAAAGCTGTGAATAGTGTTCTTCATAGAGCCAGTATTACTCTAAAGCTTTGGTAGGTAATGGTGCAGAGGTATAGAATCAACCCAGCTGATGACTTAAAAGAAAGATATTTGTAAATACTGTTCTAGGAAAGATAACACATTTAAGAAAGTTTAGATTGCAGTTTCAAAGATTTCAAGCAATTTCTTATGATACCATTATTAAGCAACTTTATATTATATCAATACACATTATACTAATAATACCACTCGGTGTCGACCGCATTCATTAATACTACATCGAATGTTTGGAAATCGTATACAGTAGCAAGTGCTTTTCCTAAGACTTGCAAAAAAATCTGTGCGATATGAGTATGACACGGAAACACATCAGAAATCGATTTCTACTACATAAAATTGAAGCAGTTCTGCATTTTATATTTGAAAGGCAAAATTATGGTTTCGCGCGTTAACAATTTCTTGTTAACTAACTCAGTATTTCTACTAACAATCTGACGTATTTCTACTGATTACAATCACATCTCCAAATAAATTTTGCTTTTGATTCTCTTCCTCTCTGTACACATTGGAAAATTCCTCCAATAACTTACCTGCAAACACTTCATCTTCAATTAATTTTATCCTCTTCGTGCCTCCCATTTCCTCCCTAACATCCCTATTGCTGTAAAAGTTCATTATGAGATCACTATGAAGAAAACAACAATTTGAAACTAAACTTGGAAGAAGGAGTATTTTCCTGGTCCTATATATACGTGACAGTTTTTCGTAGCTGGAGCTTGATAGTAACTATGACATTTTGAAACCGGTTGTTACTATTAAGATTTCCTATGGAAAACTCGGACATAGTTATCTTCACCTTTACGCATTGCCAAACATTTAGGGACATAATTTACTTGGATTAATATGTCTAAAACCAGACTTAGAAATCCTATATTAAATTCTTACATGAAACTTGAGGACACTGGTTGGGAAAAGAGAAAAAAGAGACTATCCGTGAAACTCTAAATCCATTTAAAGTCTCCGGATGTCTAAGAAAGAGTTTAAAATACTAATTGCAAGAAAGCAGGACTGCTTCTCTTCACAATTCAATTATAATTTCAAATCTTTTAAAGCTTATCTTTCAGAGCTTTTATGTTGTCGATGAAAACAACTGCAAAGGAAACAAAAGATTAGCGGATATTGCAGTGGCCGATGTGAGAGCGGCTTCGTATATGGATAGTTCATGCGGGAATAGGACCATTTACTCCATCTCTAGTGCCGGACACACAAAAGCCATTTCATGAATTTCTTTAGCTATAACTCGTTAGAAACATTGTTAAAATATAAAGTATGGGAAAGGGTGCCGTGTCTCATCTTGGCAGGTAACATTTCTTCAGAAGTTCCAATTCCTTCAATAATACGATTTTAATGGAGACATTGATAAGAAAAGACGATGACTCAACTGGGATAAACAACTCAATCTTGGAAACCTGGGAAGGAAGGCGGCTAACTTGACCTTCATCATTTGGTTGATTTCTCACGGAGTAGAAGTTTGAAAATTACGTACGTCGAATTTGACGTAGCATTTACAGCGTTCGTCTCACTTTCTCGTCTCACTTCAATGGTTCTGGTATATTTACAAGATTTACGTGAGGACTTCCTTTCCGTTGAAGAGTCTGGAGATCCGATATATTGAAACTATTCTACGTGATTGGGTACTATTTTGTTGATAAATGAGCGAGGGACATGAGTATTGCTATATCATCAAGAATAACAGTACCTAACATTGTCGCAGACGTAATGTTGTGCTCCTCTCAGGAAATAGCATCAAGTTGCTTGGTTGCCCTTAAATATCAGCCCTAAAAGAGGTAGGCTCAACTTAACTGCGAGAATATTGATGAGTATTAAGAATTGTGTACTTACATTAATTTCTATTAAAAATGAAACTAATTACTTTTTTATTTTACAATTCATAGTCATATTCTTTTCTAAAGATTTTTGTCTTTCTAACTGTAAGATAGTAATAGACAATTCCTAAAATAAACTCCTTCCTTGCCCTCTTTCAGGGCGCCATTCTAAACTAGTCTTTGTTAAACTTAAAAAGGCCTCGTACCAAATTAAAGAGCGAAGAATATTCATGAAAAATATTTTAGTTTGTTTTAGTCTCATTCAATTCTTTCCAAGAGTAACGTTTTCTTTAAAATATATTTCCACATAATAAGATATGGTACTACGTTGCTGGTTTCAGATAGATTATGTCAAAACTAATTAGGATTTCGTAGAAGTTCTAAACTGGAGTGGTTTCTATTTTACTTCAAAATGCATTTTATCAAACTGGAATCAATTCCTTACTTAACCCTAAGGTTTAAGATAGATTCGCTAAAACCCTCCACAGCTACGGAATGCAAGATGTACTCAATTCCAAATTTAAGTCAGAGATGATATTCTACATTTCATTAAATGAATTTAATGTCATTACAAATCAGGTACAAGCAATAACTTTTTCTGAAGTTATAATTTTCCGAATGAATATTATTTTTTAGTTCCTTAGATATGGAAATAGTAATTTCCATTTAAATTCTCATTTTTCTTTGTAGTATTAAAAACTATTACCTTAATCGTTCTTAATTTGAATGACTTTTATATTCTGATGCTAAAGTACTGTATCCAATTGCCTAAATACATGGTAATTGGAATTCGTATAAAGCTCAGAATGAAATCGCCCAAATACTATTAAGAATCCAGAAAAAAATAAGGCAATGGATATCCCTACATAGTGGTATTCCCATAGGCGTTTGTTTGGAGAAATGGAGGGAGAAAAGAAGGAACGCATCTGAAAATAAATTGAAGGTGGACGGGCGAACCACTCACTCTCTCTCTCTCTCTTTCATAACTTTAGTTTCCATCATCGCCCTTCTTGTGCTCAGTGCCGTGGAAAATTAAATAAAGCTTGAAAGAGGTTGGCGAGCAAAGATAAAGAGAAGAATAAAAGATAGGCAGAAACGCCTAGCGAAGTGGGATGGGTATCCATGAGAGAGATGAAAGGTAGAAAAGGTAGAAAAGACGGAGGGATAAAGGGATGGAGAAGGATGAGCAACGTTTATTTAAAAAGAAGGGTTGGGACTTGAGAGTCCCTTTTTATACTTCGATCTGAAGACAAGGAAAGGATATCGCCATTGATCTGCTTTTAATAAAATATCACGGATGAAAGACGAGGTGGAAATGGAAATATTACGGATGGACTGAGGAATGAGTTTGATAACTTTTCGATATTCGATACAGCCCCAAATCGAACAATTTTTGAGACGACAAGCAAACAATGAATTACTGTACTTTAATTACGTTGGCATGGTAAGCATTCATCAACATACCACGAAATCAATTATTCCTCTGCAACTTCCATAACGGTAGATTAGTCTGAACAGAATTAAGCTTAAATATTGAATTTAACATCTATCTCTTACGTATAAATACTTCGATTGATGTAGGTGTATATATACATATGCGTACAAGCACATCTGTATATGTTATGTTTGCATTTATGATGAGAGCCAAGTAGAAAACATAAGCCGGAATAGCTACCTATATAAGTGTAAGTAGTTGATGAAACATAAGGCAGCGAATGTGTTGACACGAGTAGTAAATAATTATTACGCATTTGACGAGTTCGCAGAGGAAAGGATAAGCCAAAGTTTGAGCAATAGGAGTAAAAGGCTATGAACTCCTCTATCTCTCCGTCAAAGCATTATCGCAACCTGTGACTTTCGGAAGCACAACCAGTCTGCATTGGGAAGAATTGAGTGGTTGAGTTTGTTTGGAGTGGAAAAGGAAATGGGTGCTTGTGGAGTAAGAATGGGGACTGCGTCCCTTGAGGTGAAATGGGTCGGGATCTCTTTTCTTCCTTTGGTTCGACCGCAGAGACGGTGGCAGACAAAGAAACGCGAGGCAGAATCTAGGTTGCGCAGGTTGAGGCAGATACGAAAGAAAGTTAATGTGGATGGGGATCAGGAGGTGGGTAGCTCTGAAAGGGAAGAGAGGAAGTTTCTTTTATCGTATTTTTCGTGATATTATATTCATATATTTTCAGTTTGTGTGAGAAATAAAATTGGAAATTTCTACAGCAGATCTTACAACTAAGAAGTGTGTTAGAATAAGAACCATTTTCCAGCGACTTCAGACTACACAAAAATGTAAAGAACGACGTATGCTTGGAATCACAAGAAGAGACAGGAAACGCAACACCTGGGTTAGGAAGATAACAGGAGTGACAGACATCATAGATAAGGTAAGATAAGATTTTTCCAAATGGACTAGGAAATTAAATGATTTGCTTAAAATTAACACTAATTTAAATAATTCTGTTCAAATGCAATGTTTCCGATTAGATATCCATCTGATCGGAAGTAAAAATCAGACGCATTTTTTGTCTCCAGATATAATCGAATTTAAGATATTGTAAATTTGAATAGTCCGTTGAGGCGAAATTGTATTGTTTTAATATACCGGAGGAATGAGGACAAAATGACAGAATGACGGCTAGAATTTGTATAGACTTTTTTTTGATAAAGTAGGAACAAATCTTTTTTGTCATCTTTTTGCCTGAAACGGTTAGCAAGAAAAGGTATGGAACATAATTTCACACATTCTTATCTAGCGACTGAAGAAAGCAAGCTAATGAGAATTTAAATATCGTGGGGGTATTAGTAGTGAATTTTGAATGAATAATATACATCATCGATTGTACTATGATATATGATCTACGAACATTTAACCGAAGAAGCTGTGAATTCCGAAAACAAAGATAACCCGGTAACTAGAAACTTTCAGCGGAATTTCTTCGCTAGAAACTGAACGTTATCAACAGAAATGTATCTAAATTGCAGCCATCGCAAGAGAGTGCCATTTCATATAATTGTAAGGACGATGAGTATATGGAAATTTCTTAGTTGATCAATTAAAATTAGGATTTCCACTAAAGATAGAAGGCCAATTTAACTAGTTATACTCAATATGGGAAGGCGTTACCTCGTGGAAGGCCATTACAATTAAATAAAGACCGTTTCGTACACTTCCACAGCAATTTTATTTATGTCAACATGTTTCGCTAGTGTCCTAGCATCAAAAATTTTTCACATTTTCAAATATATAGGAAACCAGAAAAGGGGGCCTTCATCTGGAGCGTAATGGCCGTCGCTTGGACTTCCTAGAGGAAATGGAAAGAGTGTGCTGTTCTAGAAGTAAAAACCTCACAAATAAGCACGTTTATCCCAATCCCCCATCCCTTCTTTCCCTTCCAAGTAAACTCTTTCCTTCTTGAAAAAACCCATCCTTTTACCCTTTCCCTTCCCCCCCCCCTTTTCTGGTTTCCTATATATTTGAAAATGTGAAAAATTTTTGATGCTAGGACACTAGCGAAACATGTTGACATAAATAAAATTGCTGTGGAAGTGTACGAAACGGTCTTTATTTCATTCTAACTAGTTACTTCTTTAAAATAAACCAAACCAACAATCAAGTCATTAAAGCTTTCGAAAGCAGGTAGAGAATCAGAGGTCAGTAAGAGCGAATTAAAAGTCCGCGAGCGAAGACTGCCATTTACTATTTCTCTTTTACGTCGTTTGGTCAAGAATTGCTACGAGATATTAGTGAGCGTTACTGAGATTTTCAGGACGCAGGATCAAAATCTCTAGAAGAAAGAAGATATATAAAGACTTAACGAATTTGATAAATTCAGAGAAAGTACGCTATTAGAAGACGTATTCCATATGCGTTTTCCAGTTCCTCTTTCCCTATCAAATTCCTCGAGACCTTCAATGACATGGACAATTGGAGCCTCGTGTTTTTGATTGATAACTTTTCCACTCCTGATTTTTGACTAAATTGGTATTGAAATAATCTCTAATTATCATTTCCAAGCTTCAACAAAGTGCTTTGCAACTTCAATCTAATATTTTTCGTCAAGGTTTAGATATCATGTATTTTTTATCATGTACCGGACTTTGACAGATATCAAGCACCCCAATTTTCAAAAAGTTTCCTTTTAGCTTGATAACAATACAACGCCTTTCAACATTTTATATTTGACTGGAATCGCTTCTCCATTTTCAAAATTCCCAGAAATCAAAAGAACGTAATATGACCAATGTTTCATTTATAGTCAAAACATCATGTCAATTACATCTATCTTCACAGTAAAAGAAATGCAAAGGTAGAAATTTATTGTTTATATCAGTAAGCTTATGCTGCATCATTGTGGACCTAAAAAGTTTCCATTGCAGCTTTGTGCTTTGATAATATGTAAGGAAGTTGATATAAGCGTAATTATATGAAATTGGTTTAACAGCGAGTTATTATTCACCTTTTCTTAATCAGTACTTATATTTTGAAAATACTTAACTTTTCGAATTCCTGGATCGTAAAACACGCTGCTAAGAAATTTGAAACCGCCGTCTTTCGAAACATTTTCCGACCTATCTTCTATTCCATAGGTATTTTCCCATGCCAAAATTACTTTCCAGCACAAGAAAAGGACGAAATTCCAGTAAAATGACCGTGAATTGAGTAGATGGAAACTTATCAAGCTGAATTTAATTTCAATGATAGGAAATTTAATTACTCCGAAAGTCTAGGACCCTTCCCTTTTCTTTGTTTTCAGCCAAAGTTTCATTTGAAATTTTCAGAGAAAAACTCTTTAGGCGTCTTCATTTGAAATGGCATTAATTTTCATTGATTTACTAAATACTTTTTCAGAATAATTGAGATTTTCCTGGCTTTTTTAAAATTATTCATTATCTCAAGCTTCACGCACGTAGAAGACGCTGGAAATTCTCTCCCTCCTTTCTTTTCGATACTACCTTGACCTGCCTAAATGAATAATATGAAATGGAGAGCTATCGTGACCGTGCATTGGGTCAATCGAACTGTAGCCCTGAGATTCCCGAGCTAGTTAGAATATGAACAGGTGCCAGAGTAAGAAGGGAAACCTACGAAAGCTCGAAGAGGGGAAGCCTACGATAAGAGCAGCAAAGCCTTGTCCTTATCCTTTCTCTTCCCCCAGTCGTCTTCTGTCCTTAAGCCAAGAGACATCTTTCACAAAGGCATCTACGCTGCTACGGGATTCCTCGAGAAAATTTTGTTTAACTTTAGAACTTCGACAGAAGGCTGCCAGCAATCGGCAAGGTAAGTGGATTTTCTCTCTTATTTTTACCAGTGATTTTTTGCATGATTGTCTTTAAATGTCTGACATTGATTGATTGCCCAAATTGATTTTCGAAAGAAAATTACTAAAAATCTTTATTATTATTAATGTCAAATGATGACGCGCTCTAATTTGAGAATTTCGTTTGTCTTTTTCTCGTCAGGAAATTTCGAATGACGCCAACATAAATTTGAACTCTATATTTCCATTAGAAAAATATTCAGCAAATTCACCACTTCTGAGACTGACTATAACGTTCGTGATTGTTGATTCACTTGGGATTCTCAATCGATCAATTTTGTTAGTACACCGTGCGGCGTGCCTTATAAAATATCTTCCACCTTTGTCTATCTTTCCAATCATCCTCGGTAAAGTCTCTTCGGCGCATAGCCTACAGAACCACTTCAATTCAGTAGGTCTTCCTTTCCTCTTTCGTTGTGTAGCGATCAAATGCCACATTTTGGAGGCCCGTTTATTTTCTTCCATTCTTCGCATGTGTCCATACTAGTGTAGTCTTTCTGCTTCTATGATATCCATTACATCCGATTCGACTTCTGTTTGCCTCATGTTTTTCCAATTCCCATTTTGTTTAACCTTGTGAGACCACAACTCCTCCAGTAGTCCATTTGCGTTTTCCTTAGTCCCTTTCACTTACGGCCAATCCTTATGCTCCATAGATTCCTATGCTTTCCACGACTGTTTTGTATAATTTTCTGAACACTCTGTTGTGTTTCTAATCCATATGATTTGTAGTATTCTATACGAAAAACTATCCTTTGAAATATTTTCAAGGCGTTGATTGCTTTTTTATACTTCTAGTAATATGTTCTCACAAAGAAATTCCTCCCGCAAAGAAATATATCACCCGAGTAAAACTTTTTCTCTAAGGGCTTTTACCCCCATGTTATCTTTTACCTTCCTGAAAATCTTTATTTTCTACGAGTTGAACTTTTCCGTGTACAGATGATTTAGCCAAAGGAAACGTTTTATCGTGGAGAGAATAGTGTAATTATCTTCTTAGGAAAAATGTAATTACATCAAGTAAATTTATTCCCACGAGGAAAGATTTTTTTTTTACAAACATTGCTCACATTTTTCCTAAGTTACCTACGCTGTTTTTAATGCCCTCTCTGTAGTAACAGACTGCCACAATATATTTCTCTCTCTTGTAGAAGTTCTTCGAATTTTTATTTTATCATTCATAAATATTTGCCGTAATAAATAACCGATTTTGGATTCGAAATCTTTTCGTCGATTTTTATCTTTCTTGGTTTCGAGTCTTTATTTTTTTATTAGAATTACTTCAAAAATTTTACAAAGTAGTATTAGGAAGAAGTTCAATTTATTTTTATTTTAAGTTTATGTGTTAAAACGTATGTATATAACTTGTGTATATGACGGTATATATCATTTTATTAATTAGGATGGACGGCATTTGAAAGGCAACGATTTTTGCGAAGTTTTTGCTGAATTTCGCATTTTTTACGGTCGTAAACAATAATCCATTGCACAAATAAGGGTATTTCATTAATTAAATATCTTATGATAACTATATTGACATCGTAAGTGTAGTTTTCTTGTTAAATCTGTAACGGATGTTACTGTTACTATTACATCTTTTTTATAATGGAAATAGGAGCCCCAAATTATATATTTTTTTATGATTTGGATTATCACAGATAAGCATCCATTTCTTAGCCCAGAAATATCCAGTCAGCCAGGACTCGAACTTGGGACCTCAGTGTTAGAAGCTAGCTATTTATAAATGAACTCTGCGGGCCATAAACGAACTCGCAGTAAAAGAGCAAGCTGCGTTTTGGGGATTGAAAAAGAGGAGGTGTTTAAGACCGTATTCAAAGGATGGAGGAGAGACGGGTGATAGCCAAAAGTGATAAAGGGAATAAAGGATATTTGGGTAAAGGCAAAGGAGGAACGAACAGAGCAGACTTTTTGGTAAAATTTAGGGAAGTGGCGTTTTTCGAATAGTATTAAAAGAAGAGCTTTATTATAAGTTCGGTATTGTGAGTAAGACTGTAAGACATTCTGCATTTCCCGATAACAATAGCAATAAATTTAAAAAATTAAGAATCTGTATTTTACTTTGTACAAAGTGCGTCACTTAACCTAGGGTGTAAAAGAAAAGGGCGCGCTCGCTGTTTTCATTCAAATCGACAGTTTTATATTTGTCTTCGGCATTAAAAATGGGAATGAGAATGAAAATAGTTTTAGTTTTACTGCTCTATAACTCTCACATAATTATTGAAGTATTAATTTTTTTAGATTGTAAAATATTTAAACCGTTTCAAGCTTTTCTCATATGACTTAATGCTCGGAGAATTGGGTAATGACGTTCTTTTTCGAATAAAAAAAATATTATTCCCGTTGTTGTAGTCAGAAACAGAAACCCTTTTAGATTTCGAAATGAAGGTTATCCTCATTCATAATTATTAATGTATTAAATGCTTCGCAAATTTCGATCGAAAAATCACATTTATAGGAAATTATTAAATTTTCCTTGATATTTTCTCAATTACTTTAATTTTAATAACGATAACAGACTTATGAAAACCTAAGGAGAGGATTCTTAACTGTTCACCATCCTCTTTCACACCGTTACCAATTCCCGAACTCTCGGTATTCCAGCGAAAACTAAAAACTACTTCCTTGATGAATCACTTTTAGGAGATGAAATAACTTCGAGGATTAGCGGTGAAAACAGCCGGTATTAGCACGAGTGTTGCTATGGTATATGTCTTTTGGTTCAAATATTGAGGCCTTTCCAATGGGCGAGGCGAGGAATTCGATTCCAGTAGTCCGAAATCCCACTGCCATTTCTTATTTCCTCATTTGGCCGCAAGTTACAAAACACATACCTCTGATTTCTTCCAAAATGGAAAGATACACACTGAATAATAATGAATCGCGAAAAATATAGGAAACCACGAAAATATGTTTCAGAAATAACGTGTTACCAGTTTATAATCGTTTAAAGCTGAGTGATGTCCTTGGCTCACATTTATGTTTACGTAAGTATTACGTCCGGATACTGTAAAATATAATTGAGAAGGAAAGAAAACCATAATATGTTTGAGAAGGAAAGAAAACCATAATATGTTTGAGAAGGAAAGAATTTTGAAATTTTTCATTTAGCTGCGTTTGAATCCATTCCAATTTGAATCTTTCGCCTCTGGTCCAAGAGCTACTCCATGTCTGCTGTCGGCAACACATCACTCTCCAACCCACTCTACAAAATATGCCGCATAACATTAGAATGTGTCCCTTACGCAGGAAAATTTCTTCTGATTTATGTCTAACGAAAGACATTTTGGTTTCCTACTAACGATTGCTCCCGCAAAACAAGACATCTAATTAAAATAATGACCCCTTCTCAAACGTAATGCAAGCAGTTAGTAGATTAAATTAAAAGTTAAGTGTCACAATGATACGTTTGCGGTTGACAAAACCAATAACTAGACAATGGAGGCGGACCTTTGTAGTGGAACACTAGAATGCTACAGAATTGTAGAATATTTTTTAGCCACTTATACTTAAGTGTATTTCCTTGCCTTATCATATTTTGAGCAATTCTATAATTTTTTACTGAGGTATAATGTACTTTTTGATAGAATATTTTTTAGATTCATAAGTCGTATCTTCTTTGGTCACTTTCACGACTCAGCCATTCATTTAGCTTGTTTTCACTTCATTCACTTAATATAATGACCTGCCGCATCACAATTATAGTATGCATGCACAAATAGGTCACAATATCGGAAAAATATTTTTAATCAGATCATGAAGAATGAAATAAAAACAGCAGTAATGATATTTCTCTTTAATGGCTTCTCCCGCAGCCCTCTCATACTTATAACAGAGCGATTCATTGTGTTCCTCTGGGGGCGATTAATGTATTTTTCATTAATTAAATTCATAATGACTTTTACTTTCTGCAGAGCTCTCCCTCCCTTTGCCTCCACTCACTCGAGCAAAACTTTTTAATTCCGCGAAGAGGCTCACAAGAAAAAATTACGGAGGAAAATTCGTAGCAGAGAAGAAACAAATAGGATTATAATAGAAAAGTTTTTGCGGTGAGGAAATAAATATTCTATTTAAATACATACCAAACCAGTGTCTCGTGACATACCGAAGGGTAAGCTTTGCCTTTGAATTAATTCGGCCGAACAAAGCTTTTAAGAACCAGGCACCTTAAGGCTTAACGATACTTCTTCGATTTTCTAATTTATTTTTTCGGGCCATCAACAACAGTTTCCACTGAGTATTTGGGCTCAATTTTGAACTGTTCTTACGCAATATTTTTCTTTGCGGTTCTACATAATATCTCACATAATTGCAATGGTTGTCTCTGTTGCTTATCTTATGAAGCAAGCCATGGCTTGAAGTCTTGAAATATTGGGAAGAAGAATATATTTTTAATGTTTTACGTCGCATTGTCCCCACAAACATCCATTCATTAGAATATTAAATTGAATAACAATTTAACATCGTATGAACACAGAACCATTCCCTGAAATTCCAATTATCGGGGATACGAACCCAGGCATTGGTAGTTTAGCATGATAACTATTTTATCACTAACATCGGTAAGAATCCCAAACGTACTACACTAAATACTTATTTTCATTTACAACAAGAAAGATTTCCTAGGTGATACACACTTATATACAACCTAAATGACCTAAATCATCTTACCAAATATCAATCTCTCGTGCAATAATATCAGAAATATTAATCCTATTAATATTTCTGTCAATACATAATGATAAATAACCTAAGGTTGGCCACCAGACTGTTTCGGCCAAGAGAGTCTCACAATAGATAACCCCATAGTCCATAGTCATAGTAAATTTGAGTCGAGTGGGATTATATACTTCATTCTCTCGTTGATTAGGGAATGTGGAAAAAGTAGGTTTAAGAAAGAGGATGATTCGACAAAGAAGAAGTGAGTCACTTCACATTGTTAGCACCACAGTACGCGTGGTGCTGGTAACCTTGACGTTGGTCTCCTAGAGACCATCTATTCATCTCCATCATTCAACTATCTACATTCTCTCTCTCTCTCTGATTTTACCTCCCGAGTTCCGAAACAGTATCAAACCCTCTATCTCTACGTCTCTTTTTGCGCGTTTCAATCTAATCTAATCCCATCCCTCGTTGCCTGCGCTGCGTATGGCACATGAAGCAGAGGGCGTTCCATGCGGGCGGAGTGGGTGTGGGAAAGGAAGCGAAATTAACCCGAATTACACAAGGTAATTTACTAGTATGTTATGTGGGCTGTTAATATTCATTAAATTATTTAGGCAGAAGCCAACCGTCCCGAAAGCTTCGTAACCAGATTCCCGAGTCAAGGCGGAGTCGCGAGCCAGAATATGTGATGAGGCGACATGAGATTTTATCCACTTATGACCGCTAAAATGCCGTACATTACGCTGTTTATTTTGAATCTAATTTTGCAAATATGGATATCAACGTTCTTATGGCATAAATAGCAAGATGTCTTTGCTCGTTCTTCGGTCCCAACCTTTGCATTACTATTCTGGGGCATTACAAACTAATCAACATTCGTATCTACCCAACAGTGCACCCGTAAAAAAGCAAGGCGTGGATTTAAATCTTGCAGTAGATGGATATCCTTGCCTCCAGGGTATATCCCTAAAACAGGATCACTCCCACAATTACCTTACCCATCTAATACAACCTAATCTAAAACTGGTGATATAATGGATTTCTACCTTAAATGTTTATAATGCTATAGCAAGAATGAATATTTTGTCTTTCAAATAGCTTAACCTAAAAAGAAATTGAAATAACAGCAAAATCGCGTTCCTCCGAATAGCCATGTGGGTACGGCGTTCGTTTTAGGTGAAAGCTGTTCCATGTTTGATACCCAGTGCGAAATGACCTTAAGTGCTCACGTGCCAAATGACATTAACTGTCGAAGCATTTATAAAACAACCACTACAGCAAACGTAAAAAATTATATTGTATTATTCTCACTAATATTTACGTTTCACAGTCGCACAAATTTGATAAATAAACACTAAGAAGGCATCCAGATATCCCCTACCGTTTTTTTAAGGTAAATATGCAGTGCTTTAAGCTTAAATTTGTACTAGCGAGTGTATAAAGTATACGTATGAAAAGAGTTTAAGTATAATACTGTTAATAATAGATATGTATTACAATGCCTTGAAGTATTTTATCCTTTTTTCATTGCTATTAGCAAAGTTAAATAAAAGTGTGAGTTATCTATCATGACAATATTATGTAAAGTTATGTGAGAGAATAGATGATTTGGAGAATAATTCCTGAATGGGAATGAGTACAATAAATCAAATTGAAAGTTCGTGATGATGAGATGATGTAGTCGAAATAATACGTCCACCATATTACATAGGCTGTTCTGATACCGCGAGAAAGATCAGGGATATAATTGCTAGAACGAATCCTTTGAAGAACTCATTTTTTTCCGCGAATGATACACGAGTATCGATTAGGGAAATCGAGTCATACACTCCCTGCTACACACCGAAAGGTGGCTTGTAGGGTACTTACATAGGCATAGAAATAGAGATAAATATCTTGAACTTGGGTTAAAACTTCTTCTTAGCCTGATCAATCGCATACGAGGCGGCTAGTGATAATGGTAGTGATAAATAGTAATGTTTAATTATGTGCTTGCTTTTATTCCATCAAATAAATGCCCAAAAAGCGTAGATTTACCTTCCTTTCTTGCGAACAACCCTTCCAGAAAAAAATTGACTCCGATTGAGAACCAACCCGAAACGACTTGCATCAAAACGACATGGATTAGGCAAAGATATGGATTTCAAATTAACTGAAATAATTTAATCAATTCAATCAATTAATTTGTGGAATTAAAATTAATCCCCTTTCGAAAGTTTTAACTCTCAGTAAGGATACATTTTTCCTATTAGATTTAAATTCATCATTTGATGAAATAAGAAATAAGAAATTCTGTAGTAAATTCCTCATAATCTTTCGTCGAAATGAGATATCATCAAGTACCTTAAACAAATGCTTTTAATTTATCTTAATCTTATCAGGTGGAAAGTGACAGGAACAAAATGACACAAATACACAGATTGCTCTTGGCGGAAATCCTCTGCAGATGTATCGTCATCACGACGTCTTACTGGAGTTGTGAGATGGAATAGTGATGTAAACGGGTTAAGAATAAAAATATATCCCTGAGAATCACTCCTAGATATTTCGTAAGGAAAGTGAATTTTGAGTTAGGCTCGCCAATAGACACTTCTTTTTTTCCTCGACGAAATTCGATATTATAGCGCCAACATTTTATTTCTATCGGTATCTGCGAAACCCTAGTCTTTGACGATATTTACCACCTTGGAGCGACTGGGAAATTTCTGTTTGCTCTTGTATCACGCTCTTGGCAAAGGATAGTTTGTAGCAAATTTCCTGATTTTGTTTCTTTAAATACAAAATGAACCTTCCAATTCAAATAATAATAAAAATATATTATGAATAGTAATTTATATTGCTCAAAATAATAAATGCATTAGTAAAAAACCAAAGCTGAAGGCCTTCAATTTTATTCATGTAATTTTTTCATGGGCTGTCAAAATATTAGTTAGGCAGCATATATAAAAGTAATGGTGTCGGCCTAATCGACTATCCTAAAGGGAACCGTGATGAGACTTCCTTAAAAGTGGGCTGCAAAATGTGAGCAGACATCCAAATATATGTGCTTACGTATGAAAATGAAATGCTCTTGGTATCTTTGTTTTATAAATACACAGAACCAAAGGCGCGTATTACAAATGGCTTCTTATGTTCGGACGAAATTCATATTTTTAGCCGATCTGCTCTTTTCTTTTAAAAATTTTGCAAGATACTTCACTAACCAGAATCGGCTGAACTTATGTCCGTCAGCCGCCTTTGATTTCCCTGACAAATAATACACATTCAGCCAATCGCCGGCGCAGGACTTATTTTGCAGGACCGAACTGCTTCTCCCCCTTCGGAATCCCCCATCAAATAACTCCGCTTTTGCAGAAACGGCGGACGCTCCGACATATGTCACTTACCATGGAGAAAAGACGGCTTTCGAAGAAAATGGAAGATATGGATTGAAATGAGGGGCACAGGAATACAGAAAATTGAAAAGTGGGACCGCTTGTACAGAGGTATTTTTATTTGCTCTTTTTCAACCATTTTCTTCCCTCCGATTTGGCCATCTTTTAGCCATTTGAAAAACAATAATTATATTCGAAGCTGTGCTGAGATCGCAGCAGAAGATGAAATGAAAAGGTGGCAAAGCTGTTGTAAGGACCTTGGAAAGAAAGAAGATTAAATCTGAAAGCCAGACAAAGAAGCTGGAGGTCGAAATCCGTTTATTAAAGCACTTTTCATATTAACAGCGCATCGAAGGAATTGGATTAAGTTGAGACTTCTTCTTTGAAGATGTGATGGCGAAATTAGAAATGAGAAGAGACATAAGCAGGGTCGAAAAGATATAAAATAGCAACAAATTTTATTTCACACACTTGAGTGGAACGCCTTTGTGTCTCAGAGCTTTCATTCCGTAGACATCCTTTGATGTCCTTTCATCGAACCAAAAGAATTCCTAGAGGTGAATTGACTAATAAATGGAAATTCTCTTAAAATGGAATTTCTTATGAATACCGTAATATATCACTCCGGAAAGCAATCGATGCGATTTGAAGTAAGGCAATATGATAGAAGTAAACCTATGTAAATGAAAACATTGAGATTTTCTGAAACCTTTCTTTTACCAAGCACTCCTCTTGCGCTGAGATTTCTTCTATACCCTTTGATCAGCGTATGTTCAATAGGCGGACGTAGTGGCCTCCGATGCTATCGAAGGAATAAATTCAAGGCATAGCGAGCTGGTGTTTAGTTTCACTGCAGTTGGCATTTACATCTTAGAAAAATGATTCACTTAGATATTTCAGTAATTATCTACGGAAGTGAAGTGTAACTGGGACTATTAAATAATAGCCTCAGTACACTAACAATCAGTGCACTCAGTGTAATAGCCTCAGTTACATTAACAATCTTGTTGTACGTTCTAAATATTTCACTTCTTTCTTAGTCATAATAACTAAAAGAGAAGGAGCTCAGAGATGTCGATATACTTTTCAGGAGTTTTCATTTTGCGGCATAATAAAAATAAAATGGCCTCTCTGGACATAGATATGCGCTCTCTTAAATGCATTCGTAGGCTTTCAGATATAACATTCGGATAGTTCGGATATAATATTTGGATGTAATATTATATTCGAAAATACTTTATCAAATTTAAATATCTCCTAACGACTACCCAGCAGACTTGAGCAACATCATTCTTAGAATTTAAACATGCAGCAATTACTGTTAAAATACGAGGAATGGTTTTATAATTAATTTTTCTAATATACGTCAGATATATAGACTATTTGCGCATTCAGATGAAATGGACATCCGAACCAAGACATTTCAGAAATGAAGTTTCTCTAATAGCGTATTAGCTTTTAGCCTATATAACACGAGTGATAATAAAATGTTCCTAGAGTATCATATGAGGAATATGACGAAAAAAGGAGATTATCCGCGAAGGAGAAGAGGCAATTTTGAATACCTAGTGACGTGAGCTCAGAACTACTGACGTTCTGAAATAGCAGTTCAAAGCCTTCTCTAGTACTTCAACTGAGAATGAGAAAGAGTGTTCCGGGAGCATTGGAAGGTACAAGGAATTCTGGAAAAGGGAAAAGGGTCTTTAAAAGAGAAAAGGCACTGAAAGAGTAAAAGAGGAGATATTACCGTCTGAGAAGTCAACAGATGCGTTTTTCGATAGAAGAATAGTATTCACGGATGAAGAAGTAGATTTTGGAGTAAGAAAGGAGAATGCAAATAGATTCCTTGAGTGAATTCAGAAACCGGCAGAGACACCGAAAAAAGAATTTATAAATGCATTATGAAAAATTGAGTTTATTAATTGAATATTCCATCATATATAGTGCACCAGCGTTCAATGTCTTTCATACTTTCCAAACTGAATCCTCAACACTTATCGTATGTATAATCTCCTTTTTGCGTAAAGCACTTTTCTATCCCAAGCGATAATCTAACATTAGTAGTTATATTTCTAGAGTAAATCGCACGTAGGTTTGTTACGAAAATAATCCCTCCTGTATTTGAACTGAAACTCGGTAATGTTGATAATCATCTATATTGTTCTGAATAATATTGTCAGTAAATGAAATTTAAGAAAGGAGTAATAAAACTCTTATATATATTCAATAATGGCTTTGCTATTTTACGGAAAGTTTCTACTCAAAATAAACGATAGACTTTTGTCTATGTCTATGTGAAGGGAAGTAATATTTGCGGACAAAATGACATTTGATCTACTATCATTAATGGGGTAATGACTGTTCTGCAAAATTCGAAGATACTCGCATCAATCAATAAATACATGCTTACTTTGAGCCATGTATCAATCAATAAATACATGGCTCAAAGAGGGGGGAAATAAATTGAAAAGAGATACGTTTGGCGTAATTCAAGGTTTGGACTTGATATTTCAAACTACCTCATTGACCATGGCGTATTTTACCATAGGGCTGAAAGCATTCTTGTTACTTTTAGATTTCCGGTGTAGCCTATTTGGCCTTCCTACCTCTTCTATATTAATAACTAATAAGAGAGGATTATGTTTAGTAGTTAGTTTCAGGTGGATTCCGTTTTCTAGATTACAATGGAATAACCACTCTGTGAAAGTTATAACGGTTAATGCTTGTTAATATTTACAGTTATTATGAATTTTTAAAGAGTAATTTTTACTCATATTTTCCCTTTAGTCTTCTATCATGCACGTATTTATGGATCTAAATCTCCGTTTTATAGCATATTTACATATATTTACACTATATCACAAGAAAAGTTTTCTTTGTAAGAGATAATATACTTCATAAAACTACATTTTTACATCGACACACTTACAATAGTGATTATTCTTGTCATTTATTGGAGTCGATACCGTAATAGTTCATTTCTTGCCTGTTATATAGGATGATGATATTCATTAGAGAGAAAAATGTTTCCTCGCAGAGACTTCAATGCCACTTTTAGTAGAAACGAATCTCGAGTTTTCTGCCCGAGAGCTTTAAAATCCATTTAATTCTCGGTTTAATGAAACAGACGAATGTAAAATTTTCGCTCCACTGAAGCTTTCCGCTAATATTTCCTAGAGCTCGGGGAGGTGACATACATACAGTCTCAACTTAACAGCGTAAAAGGAATTTTAAAATGCTTAAAGAAAACCCTCACGATTACCAAAATTTGCACATTCATGAGAAGGGATCGAGGACAAAACTTTTTAAGAATGACATCCCGAGGAGACGGAAATCGCGGCAGCACATTTCTTTGAGTAGAGAATTCAGCGTGGCGTGAGGAATGAGTGGAAGAAAGGGGAGCACCGGATGGAAGCCTCGGAAAGCCACAAAATAAGGACCTCTAGGGAGAATAAACACAATTACAAGAGCTCAAGCGAGGAAGGCGCCGGCAGGAGGTCTTTCTTTTCAGAGCTTCACGTGTTTCAAATCTTTTGAAACTATCGTCGGATGTTAAGAAAGGTCCTTGGAGAAGGATGAGAGAGGGATTGGGATTGTGATGGAAAAGAACGCGCCTTCCTCGCCTCATTTCTCTTCTCCCACGCTTCTGCTCTTCGCTTGTTATGCGCTCCGTTTTCACCTGGACGACCTACATATTATCTCCACCACCTTCTTCCATTTCATAACCGCAGCACCTTGTAACTGCATCCTCCTCATCTCTCACACAATCGCATGAATCTTCCCGTCGCTCAAACTTCTCCATTCTTTTTCCAACTCTGTACATCATTCCTCCACAGAGAATTCTTTATATCCCCTAACATCTCGAGTCCTCTCTTCCGTGTGAGGTTTGGCCGGCTACGTGCACCTTGCTGAAAGTTCTCCTAGAATTTTATTTCTTAAAGAGATTGCCTTCTTTAAGATCTCACTAAGTAAACATTTGTAGTCAGAATCTATGGGAGAAAACTTTAGAATCAGTGGGAATGAACAAACTTTTCGTTTGAATCCCACCAAAAGTTTCTTATTTCAACTCCTCCTTGAAGATATTATTTTACTTTCATTGGGAGTTTCATTAGGAGGTAAAACGAAGAGTAATTAGTATTCCAGCAGAATTCAAACGCCTCCCACCGTTCACAAGATCCTCAAATCATTTGCATCGCCATGAAATTTCTTTCGGGAGATTGAGAGTAATTCAATTAATTAGTTTGTTTAAGCTTTAATTATTTTTTACGAACCATCTCCTTATTTAACAACCATTGAAATTGTTCAGAATTGTTATGCTTTTCATGCCTCATATACGTACTCCTCACAGTCCAATAAGTACCTCCAGAGATTAAGTGTCATTGGTTATTACTGGTGAAAAGTACTTGGTGAAAAATGCAATATAAACATTAATTGTAATTTTTCTACAAGCAGAAAAGATTCGAATCGAATAAAAAATCGTTAATTATCCATTAATGTTGAAGTTACGGTTCATAATAGTATGGGGGTTTCAACTATTTTTACGAATCTCGGAGGAAAGTTTGAATTAATACTATTAACATTATCTTTTATTTACTAACTAAATTATTTCCACTAATTACATTAACTAATACAATTTACAACTTCGTTTATAATTAGCCAAGTGGGTAACGCTTTTAACTTCCGTGAAAGCGGTCCTGGGTTCGATTCCCGGTGGGGGCCTACGTGCGAAATGAACAAAGCAGTCGAAGCACTTTTACCAATACTACTAGTTCGATTTTCATTTTTTACTTCTATTTTAACAATACTACCAATTCAATGGATATGAATATCCACTCTCCGAAACGAAATATTTGGAGGTGAAAAATAAGGTTTGCGTCTTTTAGAATGTAACAAAAATGTTACTCGTCCTTTGCTTGACTTTAATTTCAAGGCTGCTTGTTAATATGATGCTACGATTATATCGATAAGTTTTTCAACAGTATATCCTCGCACCAAGATATTGGGAATTTAGATCGAATATATCCACATCGGTTTCACGGTTATTAAGTCCTTAGTGTTGAAGTCATGTTTATTTCGTTCATTTTTCGTTATCTTTATATTCGTAAATCAAAAATGTCAATTTATTCAGAATTTTCTCCATTGATTTCTAATTAGCCGCGGATTTGAAAAGTAGTTCCAATCTACCGTACATTCTGAACGTTATAACCAGGTGATGTAGGTGAAAGCTTAGGCACTCTTTTCATAGTTCCAGATTTGAAAATATCATTTGTTACCCTTACTTTAATATTTTACATCGTTTTCGCAGGTATAGTAATTCAGTTATTTAATGTCAACAAATGTCTGCATAATTCATTTTGCATTTTCCCTTTCAGAATGTTGGACTGCTGGGCTCAAGCTGTGAAAATTACTTTTTGAAATCCAGACAGCTCACTTACAATTACTATTGTTTGTGGGTTGTCCGATTTTAAAATTATTTTTCGCTACAGTTAGAGTCCAGCAGTCCAACATTTTTGAAAGTGGTAAACTGGAATTACTAGAAATTTAAATTTTCGCAGCCAAAAAAGTGATCTGAAGAAATTGTTATTAATGAATGATTTGGCCGCCCGCCAAGCGGGTTCGAGGGCTGGGTGCGGGTTTGAGGCGCCCGCAACACTAAAGTACGGGCTCGAATCCGTTTATTCCGAAGTTAGGAAGAAGAAAAAACTCCCGGTGGGGTTGGCGGCCCTCTAATCCCGGAAGCGCCCGCGACCGGATTCGAACCCGAGACAGTAGCGTCGCACCTAGGTGCCTCGACCCACTACGCCAGCCTGTCGAACGGTGAAAGAGACGCAGAATTTCGTGCTCATTCATCCAAGGCTGTGCCTGAGGAGGCAATTCAAAGCTGTTTCAGCCAGTGAAATAGTTTTCCTAGAATATCTAGCGAAATACTGTATTTAATTATTCTAGATCCACCGAAGTAGAATAATTGACTTCCAACCTGAAGGATATTCAGTGAAATATTTATGATGATGAAAATATGTGTAGCGGACAACTCGAGTGAAACTCTTTCTAGCGAACTCTCTTTTGCTGATTGTAGCGAAATTATATTTGAAACGAATCTCTTATAGCGAAACTGTTGGCCACGAAACATTTTTTCCGTAACGATATTTTTGTACGAATTTTCGTCATTTGCTGCGAAATTAATGGAGCGAAACTTTAATTGCAACGAAAATGTGTATGTAGCAAATCTATTGAATCCTATTAATTAAAGTTCCTTTTATTTTTTGATGATTATAAACTAAGCTACAGATTGCAAGAATTAGTGAAAGACCTCAATTTCACGAAGTTCGCCATTTTCTGTATTTGATAAACTTTTAGGTAAGAAGAAAGAAAATGCGTGTGAGCCATGCATGCAATACATAAGGATAAAGGGCTGATGAGTGGATGGAGTCAAGGAAATTTATGAGTTTGTGTAGGAATGGGGGGGGGGGAGATCATGGTTAAGCTGATCAGTTTAAAATATTATGCGTTACCAGGTAACTCGACCCTTTGAAAGTTATATAAAAGTATAATTCAATATTCATATGTGGTTCATTTGTCAAAATTCAGCTAAATACGACTTAATTTTTAATTTTGCACTTGTCACTATCTTTTTCGTTTTTCTTTTCAGCAATTTCCTGGAGACACTCTTTACAAAGCATTCTTTCTCCCTCTGTGTCAATGTCTTCTAATTTTTTTCCACGAAATTCTTACATTTCATTTGTATTCAAGAGAGACATCTCTTTGATCTATTTCTCCTCTTCTATTTTTGTAATATAAGTCTTATTATCTTGAGTTAATTACATGATGCGATAATTCCCAAATTAACATTCCGGAGGAATGAACTGGGGCGGAGGAAATATTTAATGATCTTGAATTTTCGTAAAAAGTAATTGCGTAAATGTTTTCTGAAATGTTCTTAGATNATTGATTATAATTATATATAATGTTTATAAATATATGAAATATTTTCATGAATGTATAATTTTTGCATAAAAATATAATGAAAGTTTATCCTCGCTTTCTTCTAATACAGGTTTACCGATGTATTAAGTTAACGGAAATACAATCTAAGTATCTAAATAAAAACGTTTACGATCGATATAGAGGATATAAATAATTCCAAGTTTCGAAATTGTAGACTTCTAGCACACTTTGACGCTTTACATCTTAAAAATTTGATATATCGAGAAAGGCAGCCTACAATGTCCTTGTCTCAAAGCATTCCGTCCGAAATTCTCATTAAAACTTAGTGATATATAATTTTTTAAATAGATTAAACTCACCAAACAAGACTATATAAATCCTTCGAAATAAATTCCTCGCTAGATTTATTGTGAATTACATTGAGATATAAATACAATATCACAGGACAACGAATATCTTAAGAATGATTTAGTGTTTTCCCTGCGTAGATGATGCATGAAGTTCTCTTGTGTTGTCAGCCGGTTCACTGCTTCGAAGTCCATCGAAGTTTTGGCGCCTTCCTCTGGTTCCATCTTCATTATGAAGGCTCTATTCTTCTTCATTCTGAAGATGGCACCATGAGAAGGCGTCCGGGTGTGACCAGTGACCGGGCTGACAAACCTGAAAATGTCCTGCAACGAATAGCTTTAATGGATCTAATTAGTAAATCACACTCTTAAAATGTAAAAAAATATTATATTCTGTCTCTGTGATCTAACAAGTTATTCGTTGAGTCGTTTTAAGAATTGAGAAAATGAGCATAGGTTTTTGAATTTCTAATGTATGATTCTCCGAATCTTTGTGATTGTGATGAATTTTATCTTATAAAATATATTATTGTATTCGGATCACAAAGTGGTGGTACAGTTAAACATGATCGAACTCAAATACCACAGGTGCAGAAAAGTTTCTTTTTATGATGAATTTTACAAATGTATTTTTTAAGAAAGCATTATCATATATTTATTTAATATACAATCATACAGTAAATATACAGTACAGTGTTAATTACAATAATGCAACGTTTTTTGCTATTGCAGTACATCTATCATCTAGTAGAGCATATATGCAGTACATTTATCTACACAACACACTTTTACAGCACATACATTTTGCAGTAACAAAAATACCTTTTTGAAATAAAAATATCTCCTATCTATAACTATGCATGACTGAGATATCTTGGTGAGTTACGTGAGATCTTGATCCTAACAGTAAATTGCTCAACAAAGTGCTCGTTACTAGGTTCTGTGTTTAACTTTTTAACTTGAGGCATCTTTTTATTGGGGCATTAATTACACATATATGTACACGTAATTTCTAGCCACTGCTGCACAATGATTTTGTTAGAGAGGTCAAATGTATTGCCATAGACTGAAGATTGTCAGTTATCGATTCGATCCGATGAAATAGCTTATTTTGTCACTACAGCTACTGGCGTTTAACAGCAGCGTAAACATTACCGAATCTCTTGTTATATCAAAGTATTTACCCAAGCAAGGATAGAGAGCAATATTTGCAGAATGAGAGGATACAATGTCCGAACTACCCATGTATGGTCCGTCCAAATATAGTCCTCAGTCAAACTAATCGATACGAGAGCCATTTTATTCTTCCCTTGCTCTTGTCCCATTTCCTTCTACATAGCTTTAAAAATCAGGGAATATCAGAGGGCTTTGCCCCTCCTTCTCCACCTGCTCCTTGTACTGCCAGATGACTCTCCACTTCTTCCCCCGAGCGGTATCCCACGGCTATATCCCCTTTTTGTTAGGTATCCAAAAGGCGATGAAATGTGAATTTATTCGGAAGCCCGCATTCTCCTCTCTCGGTATCCTAGCACCCAATTCAGTTCAAGATTCCAAAGAGACCGAATTCCTAACACCCGTTCCAGAAATTTTAAATCTACGCCTGCCTTCTCCTCCTATTATATAACATCCTGTCGTCCTTTATTGCTTTCAAAGGTTAGAGAATCAAGTAAGAATTACCGTGGGATGAATCTGCCATTTATTAACTTCTGTCACCTTCTAGAAATTGAGATGTCGAGTCCTTGTTTGTAATTTTTAACTGAGCTGTAAATACATTTAATGTGAATAATTTGCCGGTTGAGAATTGGAAACGAAAAATTTCTCTGTGAATGTACTAGACTCTATCAGTCTAGATAGTTTAGGAGGGACCTGTCTCTAATCCAAGTATTTCAGCATTTTACTCTCTCTACTATTCTTCCAAAGTAATCTTATTTGCTTCTTCGTAGTGAATGTTGGGACAGAGAGTAAACCTAAGATAAATATCATGTGCCAGTAATAAAACATGATAAATGTTACCGTGGAGTGAGATTGCATAAATTGCCAGCTAAAACTTCCTCAGAACACTCTGTCATCATATTTCTACAGTAGACGATGTGAATGCATTTTAAGTGTTCATTTAGATTTAGTCTGATTATGATTGCAATCAAAAAATATTGAGCTCAGTGGAAGATTTCACTAGAAATAATCTCCATGCAAACGTGAAGCAGATAGGGAATGGAATGTAATAAATGGAATAAAAACCTAAACATGAATGAATATGTATTCATCTGCCAATTGATTCTACCCATTTCGAAAACATCTTCTTAATAGATAATTGGGTTAGAGATTTTTCGAAACGAGTTTTGCAGAAGATTCTGAGAAAAGAAAATACCTACGGCAGGAGTATTTTATATTTAGGTATCTTGGAATATAGGTTAAATATGCACTGATGCCTTACGAACCTTACTTTACCTCTACATACGAACTTTTTGACGTGTCTATTATATATAGACACCTCTCCGGATATATATGCATATATATCATACAAATTCTGAGGTTAAACGAAAAGCGTCAGTGACCTGGCGATTTATTACCGTATAGGTCTCTACCATCACTAGGAAGAAAGTGAGATCGAGTCGATCTGGGTATCATGGGTTCGATCCTAGAAGGCCCAAAAAAAGGTATTTTTCCCGTAAGAATGCATTGCACGGTTTTTCGGAAATTTTTTAAGCACTTCCCATTAAGATAAAGAATTAAAATTCAACCTGTAGTTAGGGGATGTGATTCTATAACGTGTACTGCAAAGATATCTGCCAAAATAATCCTAGGCTCGAAGCTGGGTCGGTGAAAAGAATTCCCTGGTGTTGTGAAGGTATTTTCAAGGAGACATCCCCTTAAATCCATTATCTAAGGAGATAACATATCCCTTAGGCTCGTTCGTAGGGATACTTCGCATCGGGCTTCACGATTAGATTTCGTGTCAACACAATGATGATAGTTGAAATGTGATTATTTTGTTTATGTTTGTCATTTTTTTCTGCGTTAGCAGCAGATGACACGTTGCGCATTTTTAATTTGATGCACCTCCTGAATTCTGCTTGAATCTATGAGAATAGTTCAAAGTGGCGGTAACCAAACGGAATAGACAACCAAATCAAGTAATGTCGTGGTCATTCGTTCTATACCAGGTGCTTCCTTTTCTTCGTAATAATTACTTTGAGGTGAACTAATAAAATTAAATTAAATAGTCTACGTAGACATAGGTGACTGTAACACGGTATGACGACAGAAGAGATATTTAATTTATGTATAGGCATTGCACAAAATTTGTCGCTGACGATGCTCTTCAATTATAAATCATAGGAAACTTGGAATAAGCGAACCGCTGTGCTCAATCTTTCGCTGGCAACCTGGATTTTTACTTGCGGCTCACGTAGATTTTGACAGCTTCCTTGCTATTTATATATGTTTTAGGGCCCCGAGGATATTAAAATTCCAATTTAGGTAAATCTATCAGGTAATCTAGCACAAGTTTCAAAGATAGGATTTTGAAACAACATGGATGCTTACTTAGGTCCCCTAATGGCCCTTCCTCGATTTAATCGAGGTTTCATTACCAAAGGCCAGATGGGGCCAAGTATCACCGTGTATCTGTGGTAAGTTTATAAGCCCTTCCAATCCACTTATTTCTCACAACATAGAGATTTGCAAGTACCTATTGGGAAACAGATTTGGGGGAATAGCGGTAACTAATTTTTAACTAGTTGCTTAGTAATTAGTAGATTAGTGGTAACTAGTTGATTGCAACTTTTACTGGTAAACTTTATTTTTACACCATTTTGAACTTAGGATGCAAACTTAATTTCGAGTTACGAGCCGAAGAAAAATAAAAGACATCATTGAAACTAGGTTTTGAGATATAAACTTTTTGAGTTATGAAATACGACCAGGAAAGAATTCAGCTCGTAAGTCGAGACACAACTATATTATAAACATTCTTATAAATATCTTGAAACCAAAGGAAATAACTTAATTAGTGTATTAAATAAACACGTATTAATTATGTCCATGATTAAATTATATTTCTTTGATAATGGTTACGACATGATGGCATTCTTAGCATTCTCTCATGTTTGAACTAATTCGAGCCAACAGGAAAGGGGTTTTTCCTATGATTTGTAGTTTTAGGAGTACTATGATGACAGCTTGATGTTTTCTGGAATGTTTATTTTATTTCTCTGTAAGGCATTACCAATACTTTGATTTTTTCATTCACCCTGAAGCTACGTTCCATCAAAGGACCATATACAACTGATTTTTTCTTTCAAAGCTACATAATAATTTTTTTAAGAACAGGAAAAACCTACCTGTTATTTGGCACATTCATTCATTAGAGGGTTAATTCCCGCATATGTATAATAATAATCTGGACGTTAACGTAAACTGCAACCTCTTAATGACGATACTTCCTAATTAAGCCCTAAGCTTATCCGATTAATGTATTTTCGTAATAAAAATAAGGCTATAAGTTTAAAAAATACCGTAACTTTGCTTTCTACGCATTTTAAATGAAATAAAACGTTTATTTCATGTCGTGTTAGTAATAAATAGACAAATTTTGTGTTACTGAAAATTTCTCCTTGAATTAAATAAAAATATAAATGAGAAGATATCCACGAACACCCAATACCACGAAAGTTATCCTGAGGTTACCTGTGTTTTGACATCCAAAAATGAATACCATGCTATATAAAATATTATTATACAACTATATATTATAATAATTAAATATTATTGAAGAGCGGAAAACTATGTATCTAATAACAGGAAATTCCCTCATTATTTCCTAGTGATACTGAAAAGATATAAAATAAAACTTAAAACTAGAAAAAGAATGAAGGAATTATTATTTCTTTCCACTTAATTCTCTTTTTGATTAATTTGCATTTGTAAGACACATATGACACAATTATAAAATTCTTGAACTTCGATTTCACTTAATAAGTCCTTTTAAACAAGCAGAACTAATAGAAATTAAATCGTATGTACAAGGCTTGCGTGAAATTATCAGTCGTAAAAGAAAGCAATACATGGAATAATAGGTGCGAAAAATAGCGACATGACTGGGACACCTACTTTCGGGCAGGTATTTATTGCAGATAGGTTTTTCCTTAATTACAGAAATGCGAAGTTTAAAAAATGTTTTGAATGGACACATATTTAAGTTATTGCGAAAATATGAATGCAAATATCATCATAGGTAAAGATTTGATTAAGAATGCTTTGGCACGGAATAAAACAGTCTTGTTTCTTTCAAATCTTTCATTTGCAATCCTCTTGCTTCTTCGCTGCCTAATCCCGTAGAAAATCTCAAGGAAGCCCTTCTATTACTCAGTATCGCGGACATGAGCGAAAATAAGAACGCTGCCATAACCTGGGAGACATATGAGAAATGCAAGCAGCTGAAGCTCGCAAACCTCTGCACTACCTTAAAGAAGTAGAGGAAATAAGGAGAAGAGATAGAGGGAAGGAGGAAAAGGATATGAGAAGGAGAAGATCGAGGAAGAGGCAGATGGAGAGGAAGGGAAGAAGTATTACTGCGGAGGAAGTTATATGACTCCCAAGGGATGGATGAATTTTTCACGGGGAGTAAATTGCATATTAACTATTGATATCATCTCCCCGTCGGAGGGGAGGCAGTGGGTCCTAGGGGAGGAGCATCTTCTCCCCGCTGCGTCCCTCACAGCTGATGGCGTAGTGGAACAGCCACTTGGCTACCATCCGAGAGACCTAGCGTTGCGGTTGAGCAGCGTATGTCTGTAAAGGAGAAGAGAAGTAAAGCAATGTTTAGTCTTGTTAGAAAGGAATAGAAGATTATGATTTCCGAACACCGAAGTCTAACACCGCACGAAAAAAAATTATCCGTACCTGGATTTATTATTTAATTGAATAACGGTTTAAACGGTTAGTTTGCACGCAAACAACGGCTATTTGGAGCCTTATCTTACTCAGATGTCTTACAGCAGCCGTGTTCCTTTTCCTCATAGATTATTTTATGCTGATATATTTCGCTAACGCGAAATTCTAAAGGAGAAGACACTCAAGCTAGCTTGGAAAAGACAGCTCCAGACTTCTAAGTAAACCCTTATTTTCAAATGAATGGTTTTATGAAATTGAAATCGGTATCCTATTTTTCATATGTGTCAACGGGTGAGCTATGTTATCAGTCACGTTTAGTGCTTGATACTAAATCTTAATTTTTTAACGCATAATTTTAATAGTTCACATTTAACTGCCGATTAATATTGTGACATTAATTTTGCAGTTATGAGCAAGATATAGAGAAGAAAGAATACAACCTATGAGTGATTTATGGTTGGTTTATAATTCCGCGAAAAAGCATTTTATAAACATTGAGTTGTACATATTTCCAACCTCTAAAAAGCTGATAATAAGTTTATGAAGAGTAAATTAACAAACAATTACGGATTTATAAGGGTGAATTGAGAGTAACAGAAAAATTAAAACTAGGTATTTATGAGAAACATAACATAAATGACATAAGTAAACTAATTATGTACACGGGTAGTATATATTTTTGCGTGTCGGATTTTTGTGTGTTATTTCTGCGCTTTATCTTTTAACACGAGACCAATTCTTGAAATACACATATTGGCTGTGATTAATGAATACCGATAGAAACATGTGTGAATATCAGAGAAATGATTTAATCTACAAATGCACCCCATCATTCCGGTAAAAATATTAATTATCAGGAAAAATACGCTACAGTTACAAATAAAAATAGTCAAACTGAGGGTGTTTCAATTGTACATGACACAGATCGATGTAAGCATTTTGAATTCGTGTTTACTTGTTACAGTTATTGGATTATTTTCACAACTCGTTCTCACCGTAAACATTCGAGAGAGAGAAAGGTCTAATGCCTGGGATTGGTATTCTCATTCCAGTGGCCTTAAATCCCTCCATTTCCGAAGACCGCAGTGTAATGATGACAGCACGTTTATATTTTATGCAAAAGAGCGCCGCCGACGCGGAAAGGGAATTTATACTAAAAATAAAGCTGAGGCTTACGTGTCGAAGCCGTATATCTTATATAGTTTCCAGCGTCTGGCATCCTTCTTTCTAAACTGCATGCTTAACAATAATTCTCCCTATTTACATTTTTAAGACCGCGGTGCCGCAAACGGAATGAATATGCAAAGCAGCGCCAAAGCTCACCGTGGCTTCTTTTTTTTCCTTGGCTCCGCCCCTCACCTTATGCAACACTTT
This sequence comes from Ladona fulva, assembly GCA_000376725.2. NCBI lineage: Eukaryota > Metazoa > Arthropoda > Insecta > Odonata > Libellulidae > Ladona > Ladona fulva. The sequence goes on along the minus strand of KZ308408.1, from coordinate 747,741 downwards.
CACCTCCGTATCATCCGCATTTTTACTCTCAGCCATATAAACCCCTTTTATTCCCCTCGCAATCCTACTGGAGACCCGCCTACTTCCTTTTGCTCCTTGTAAGGCCAACCCGCGTCACCGCCTAGCACAAGGGAATGCCGCAGCCCAAAAACGGCTTTTGAATTGCATCCGAAATTTTCCCATTGATGAGACGAATTCAGATGCCGCGTGGAGGGATTTTAGCGTTTTTTTTTTCATCCCTCCCTACCTTTCTACTGCCCTACCCCCCTACGCTCTCCAACCAGAGATATTTTTTTCTCCTCGCCTCGCGAATGAATTCTTCCGTTTTTGAAAGGAAAATGGCCATTATGCATTCTCGTCTTCGTGGCTTTTTACATCTACCCCACGTCTCCTTTTCTTCCAGTGAAAAAGTGGTATCCGGCTTTTAAGCTGTTATGAGCTCATCTTTTTTACGAGGGGCTTCATAATAGTATTCCATCTGCATTGAGCGATGGACCATTTGTTGTGCTTGTTTATGTCTTATCCATAAGTGAGAGATAAATGAAAGTAACTCCTTCACGAACTCTCCGATTCGGAGCAGTTGAATCTTCCTTTCAATAAAATTATACAAGAGTAAGCGATGCTTGAGTTTAAAAAGCAACGATTCTTTATATACATCTATAGGGAATCGAAGTTGTAAATGAAGATTATGGATTAATTAACCTCCCCCATACATTGATATATTTATACAATTATTGCTCATCAATTGACAAATATTTGTAAACAACTAACAACAGACTTGCAACAAATTATTTAAGCTATATTTTCCATTAGCTATACATTAGGACTACATTATAATTGAGGCTCCTGGATAGTGAAGTAGCGCGTTCGTCTTTGGCGAAAGCGGTCAAAGCACTTTAAAAAGATTATAATACTTAACTTAAATTCATGATAAAATCCATATGTTGATTTTATTTATGTTATCTGTAATATATATAATCCAAATTTTATAGAAACATACCAAATTGTAATTCAAATTTCTCAGCTCAGATTTTGGCATTTTTTATCTCAAGGAATAATAAGTATAAAAAATAGCAATATGACTGGGACTCGAACCCAGGTCTCCCACTTTCCGGGCAGGTATTCTAACCACTTAACTACCATGCCGCGTCTCTTCCACACTGTTAAGGGAAACTGTTAACTATCTTTATCTCAATCCTTTTTATTTATCTAATATTACTTTGATTTTAACGTAGGTAAAATTTCGCGAAACGGTATAAAACTAACATTTTAATGTTGAAATTCATATTCTTCTGGTCCTGAGGTTACAAGAAATTGAGTAATAAACTTTTGATGCATTATGAACCAATCATGATAAACATATTGCAACGTTTCTCTAAAATATTCATGGGCTTTCCTAGTTCTAATTATTATCCTACTCCTATCAATATCCATCATATCTATTCATTACATCTAGGTTCGGTTTGAAGATTTATGCAAATTTCCGCATGTAAAAAAAAAACATTGCATTCGAGGATTGAATTCAAGCCTTTCTCGGTCGATATTCTAATAATCAAATGAATCTTCTCCATCAACTGGTTCCCCTTTTAAATTCTGTCCTCGCATATTCCACCACCGAAATTGCCTTTTAGTTAATCTTCAAACCGCAATAGCTTCCAAATTGACCTACTAGCTCCTTTCGATCCTTGTGCGGCGCAGGCCCTGCTCCATGCAAACTCCTTCCCTCTGACCCCTTCCTTCTGACCTCACCCACTTGGCCCTTTTTTCCACTTCCTCATCTAGCGCGAGATCCTCTAAACTGCTCGCAAATGCATGGACGCACTCATCTCGGGGAGCGGATGCTGTATAGGCGATTACTGGAGTTTCCCTCTCCAGAGAATCCGGGACCTCCCTCTGCCGTGTTTATTCCCTTCTCTATCTCGCACACTCCGCCTTCCTGCCTCTTCCTTACGCATTTCCCATCATCTCTGAAGAACCCACTCTCTCCCAAAAGACGAACCAGTTAGTCCATGCGCGGTTGACGTCAAGGTATTCACCATCGCATAATTGAGTTAGGCATTCCATCATCATCATCAAGGTAGTTAACCTAATGCGATTGAGTATTCAAGACTGAATAAATGACAGGTTGATCCAACACCCTGATCATTTTATAATGATAAACATTTACGCAGCACTGAGGTCCGTTATCATCAGATGATGCGGGTAAGCTCGCTCTCGTACGTTATGTTCAGTTTGTATTTGCTATTTGCATAACTGGAAATGAACGCGACGTCAACAACCTTTTAAGCTTACCGCCATACGCGTAAGAGGGTTGGCAATTAATTTGCAAACCTATTGGGATATTTAGCCGCAACTTGAGGGCGCTGATCCTCAACTCCCAAAGGAACGCCGAAGAATCCAAGTTGCTCATTACCAATTCGAATGTCATTCCATAATGTTTAATTGTATTTCAAGTAAAAATGTTTTAAAATACCACCAAGAATGTTGATATCATTAGGATTGAATAAAAATGGATATTCCCTTTATCATATTCCTTATAGCTCAAAGCAAGAATAATAATTTCAGCATATTCAAATAATTATTTACGAATAAAGATTTCCATAGATGTAAAGCATTAAAACACTAATCACCAATCCAATGCTTCGGGCTCAAATCGTGAGCAAAATTATGGCGCTGTTATCCCAGCGTATTCGAAAATTTGATTTGTCATTTTCGACGAGATGAATAACGACGACGTTGAACGAATCACATTTGTCACCTTTATCATTGCAGCCACCAGTCGTTGAAATTATTTCGTGACATCATCCTCCCTAAAGCAGAAGTGTGTTAAGAATCATAGCTGAAATTTCTAATAACATTAATAGGAGTTGGACGATACTACTACCACGAATCATAAGCCAAAAACATGCAAAGACCGAAAAGGGGAAAGCACTATGAAGCTTAAGATGATTTTTAATTATACAGATTGCTGCATCGACATGTCACAAAGTGGGAATATAGTAAAAATTAATTGGGCTTCCGGATAGCCAAGTGAGCAACGCATTCGACTTCGATGAAAGCGGTCCCGGGCTCGGTTTCCGGTGGGGGCCCACGAACGAAATGACCTATGATGTCAAAGCACTTTTAACAATACTACTACTACTACGTAAAAATTAATTTAGATAAGAGGGTAAGTCGAGTAACCTAAAATACAGTAATAAATATAGTAATAAATAGAAGCGTCGTAAAGATAAAATAACCATAAGTAAAAGCGACAATATAAAGAAATAGATCAACGTGAGTTAATCGGATGATCCAAGTAAGAAAGCAAGAAAAATATATGAATGCAGACTAACAAATAATGAAATTATTCCCTTTTCTCAGGAAAGACATGAAGAAATAAGATATACTACATGTTTAACAAAACACTTTAATCCATTCTTCTTGAGAAGCATTTTCCCACTTCATCTAACCAAATAAATAGCAAAAATGTATTTCCCTTAGCAATGAATATACTGTGCTTTTACGTAATATGTCATTTCAAAGTAAAACGGAGAAGAGCAAAAATATCTATTCTCCTATAATAAGAGGAAAATCAAGATATTCAAGATCTCCTTTGAAAAGTTCCGCCATTTTCCTTGAATGGAAATTTATTAATTACATTAATAAATTAAATGAAATGCAAAGTAATCCAATCCATAAATGTTCAAAAATGTGAGGTCAGAGAACGGAATAAGGGCATTGATTTAATTAAAATCCCCTACGAGAGAAAAATTTCATAAAATATCGCCATTTATTTCAATAATCAATGCGCTGCCGCGGCATTACAAAGGTCATAAAAATTGCTCGCAATTAATGCAGATTTAATATATCGGAGGGGAAAATCGATAAATATTAAATTCTGTTAATAATTTCAAAAGAAACAAAATGATGACGAATCAAATGATAACACACAAATGCTCCACTCATACTTTTTAGCCGAAAGTATTTATTTTCACGTGTCATTAAAAAGGTTTCTTTGTTGCACTAAGAAATTAAAATATACCGTCCACAAAATAATGTATTTATTCACACGACCATGGTTTCGGTGTTGGGTTACACCATCATCAGGTGCAGAAACTCTAGTTCAAGAGCTTAAATAATAAAAGAAAAGAAAGATGGAACTCGACTGTTAATTAATTAGAGGTTTAGAAACACTGTAAGCCGTATGTCGGCATGCAGAACTCGCGTTTAGAGACAAACGTGAAGCTCCCAATGCGCATTTCAGAGACTATGCCTCCATTATCAAGTGCTTATGGATAGAATAAATCTATTTCTTCTATGCAGGAATGCCGACATACGACTTACGGAATATTCTCAAACTTCTAACATTAAATAGTTACCAAAGGAAGGGGAAGGCGGAGGTTACAAAGTAAGGGAGCTAGTTGGTATTCTTAACAGATCATTAAGGGGAATTTTATTATTATTTATTTATTTTGAATAGCAACTGCCTACCTTAGTTTGCAGCCCCATTTTCCCCCTCCTTTGGTTAGTATTTAAGCTTTTGAACTAGAGTTTCTGTACCTTTTTATAGTGTAACCCAACATCGAAATCGAATGAATAAATATATTATATTGTGGACAGTATATTTTTATTTCTTAGCACAATTCTAGAATGAAGTTCCACCAGATTTCACTTGAGACTATTAATTAAGATTTTTTTGTTCTGAGTGGTCTTTTTTGATTTTTCTTTTTCAAAAATATAAGGGCACATCATAACAATGGTACCGGAAGTAAGTCGAGTAACCTAAAATACAGTAATACATATAGTAATAAAGGCAAGGTCCAAGCGCTGAAGTTGAAGAGTGCGCCAAAAATGAGTAACGACACTTGATAATGTAAGGGAACGGCACGCAACTCCTTGAATCTAAAAGTAAACCTATAAAGTAAACTTAATTTTCCCATACTGGGGCCGAGTATCCAATAAAATGGCGAATAATAACTAAATTGACGTAAGCCGCTCGAACTGAATATTTCAGCGACCACGAAGACGACGAGGATCCAAATATTTTTCACCTTAAGATAAAAACATGAGCTACTGATAAAAAAGGAAACGTGCACCTTTCCACTCGAATATTTTTTTCCATGCACATACAGCCATTTTACGATTCCCTCTTTCCGTTGGAGAGAGGAAGACGAAAGTGGCGCCACTGGGGAGGGAAAAAAATTAACTCAAACTCAAATACGTCTCGGGGAAGCCTCTTTTATTTTTTCATGCACTTTTATTTCGGAGCCTTTTCGCCCATTGCTATGTAACCGATGCTCTCTTTCGGCGTCCTCTTCCTCAACTGACACAGCATCAAACGTGCATGCATCTACGGAAAATTTTCCCAGAGCAAAGAGCTCTCAAACGTGCTCTAACACTGTTTTTTATTTTCTTCGTTGGGGAAAAGATGGGGAAGAAATGAGAAATGAAGGATGGAAGAAAAGGGGATGTAAGAAAGTATAGTCTGGGAAAAGGGTTAGGGCTCCCCCAAAGGAATGCCCTTTCCGCTCCCCTTGCCATTTCTCCTTTTCGTAGCTATCTTCACTGTCTTTTTCCCAATTTTCTACATCGCAAGATGTTCTCTCTGTCTATCCTTTTCTCGGCAGTCACAAATTTGAAAAGTTATTTATGGAGGATGGAATATAATTTTGCTAGAATCTTCAGAAAAGGAATCTCATAAACAAAGAAACCTAGATAAAGCACCTTCTTTCTACTTTTGCCATAAATCATGAACTCAATTACATTATTATCGTAAATTTTCTTTCGTGGCTGTTCGGTGTTATAATCTTTAGATACAATTGGTTCACTGCATGTAAAGGTAAAAAGAACGTCTGCAAATATTAATTCCATACGTAGAGAGAGCGCATATGAAAGATATAGCATGTAAAAATACATCATGTGATACAGAAAAATTTATTATACACCTACTAGTACTCACGCCATGTTTCATATATAAAACACGTCTCATCCATCGGTTGCTATAGCATTTCGACAATGTCTTGAAAAATATGGAATTTTGGCGGTGTTTCAGTAAACCAAGGAAATCAGCAACATTGTCGAGACGTTTTTATGTTAACTTTATAACAGATATTTGTATCACTGCTGACGATCATCTTCTAAATTTTCCTTATCATATTTATTTGTAACTAGACTTATTCTTCTCTTGAAATATTTGGAGCAACGCAAAAACTATCTGAATATTGACGTGTGTGACAATCTTTTGGCGACGGTTACTTTGCGATTTATTCATGAATATTTTCTACGCCAAACTCGGATAACAACGTATGGAAAAACCTGTCGAAATAATACAACGGAAAATAAATTCGAAATATTTCAATTTTGCTACAGCTTCTCTGGAATAGAATCGGAAAAGATTTCTGACGTCACACTATTGCATCTTCTTCCACTCGCTGCCATGCAGTAGAAACGTATCGAGAGAAAATGGTCCGTAAATGTCCGCCTTTCACAACAGACAAGGGAACGCTTTCTGCTTCTATTGATGGAACGTCTTGACTTCTGAGTGACTAACTTCCAATTTACAAAAAGGAGAATTTTGCTCACGATTGCATCTCTTCTCCGTGTCTCATACTTCAAGCAGTTGTTTAGTTTTTCATTGTTTCTTTCCGAATTAAAACGTGAAGATAAGATATNTTCTGCAATTTATCGTAGAATTTTGCACTATATCTTTTACATAGTTGAATAAAATTTGAGATAGTTTTGCGTTTTATTACAAAAGCCGTTCACAGTTTGCACACATGCTTTGAGCGAGAATACTTATTATTTAATGCTGAATTTATATAACTGAGACAGTGAAAAATACTGATTGTGGAATAACTTCATTAGGAATCAATGGCTCGGCTCCTGCTTTTGGGAAATCCTCTTCATAAATCGACTTGGAAAGTAGTCGAAGAGAATTATTTCAACGATTTTCGGCGGCGTATATTATTCTCATCCCACGAAAATTCTTCGAAACGGAGGAGAATAAAATCTGAAGGACAAATGCTGCAAGCTCTTGGAATACCGCAAAGAAGAGATGCCTTTTAGCGAAAATAAGGACTTCGGAAAGGACACCGAAACTAGGGCGACTCTGAAGTTGACGGGACAGCCATTAATCAAACTTATTCATTTCTTTTCAGAAATTATAATTCACATTTAAATAATAAAGTCATACTTGCAACGCTGGAATGATTTTGTTACTTGAAACAATGGTTATGTTTCTTAGTCCTTTGATAACAATTCGAGTAAGAAACTCAAAAGAGAATACCGTGGTAAATTTTATTTTTCACGTTCTATTAGGTAATGCTTGAATTCTCATTATTGCTATCAATAATATATCAGTATATTTTGTGAAGTACGCTCAAATTTCTCTGAGTTGAAATGTAACCTAATTAGAAATTAGGCGGTTGGCTCATATTCAACGTTGAGAAATCACTTGTTTGCTTAAAAGAACAAACACGGTATTTTTAACGCAATGTCCAATTCTACATTTTAATCTTCATTCAACTTGTTTCAACAGGGATTAAAAATTACATAACTCACATGAAAGCGATGGTTCGAAAACCTAACCGGAAAGTGTGGACCTATAAAATTTAAAGATATCAAGGAATGAAATACATGTGTAAGTTTACCGATAAAATAGGGAAAATATATGAGGATAGCAAGAAATTTGCTATTTTTCCCTTTCCAGGGAATGCAATTTGTTTTCGAGAATCTGGATTTCAGATACAAGGAAGTTATTTAAGATGAAGGCATACAATAACACAATGTTACGTATAAGATGCCATATAAAAATCTTCCCAATAAATTTAATCTTAGACATATTGAAGTTTTCAATGATAAAGACGCAATATAAAAACAAAATATTTGTTCAACTGCCGCTCTCTGGAACCATATCCAAGTATTAAAATGTCTGCTTCACTCATAAAACCAACAGTACTGAAAATAGCGAATATTATGAGGTTGTGATGAAAGCTTTCGGAAGAATAAAAACATATGAAAATTCCTGAATGACAATGAAGGGAAAATAATGGTTATGTTTTTGAGGAGATATACGATTATGGGAGTCATTGAAATATATGAGATGGACTATGAGAGGGATATGCGACGACCAAATACAGAAACTTGGAATTCAGCGGAAAGCCAGAATACACACGCGTGCTTTTTCTGCACATATCTTAAGAAGTTTGAGGGAAAATATAGAGAGAATGGAAATTAAAGAGCGGCAAAAAGCGATTAGAGAGAATCCCCATCTAAGAAAATTGGAATCTTATAAAGATTTAAATCTGAGTAAACAGGATAAAACGGTCAGCCAGCTTTTATTTTAGACGATTTCACTTAAATTTCAAATGGCTGCATATTAAATATCGACCATCTTCATTCATTCACATCGGTAACGTAATTCCATGCGTAGAGGACAGCAAAGAAGTAGGTGACCAACTTAAAAGGTGTCTAAAAGTAATAGGTGAGGGTTTACCGAATGATGGTGTAAAGTCCAGAAATTCATATCAGCGCCTTCGCAGCCCGCGTACCCTGTATCCCTTTCCGTAATCGTTAGAGCCCAACAGGATACCATTCCCCATAGCTTTATCTTTCGCGCAGTCAGCCCTCTTCGCCACGAAAAACTCGGATACTTGAACCTCTCAGCTGCAGATGAAATCCTTATATCCATTCGATGCTTTTCTCCATCGAAGTACTGCTGAAATTTAACTAAAAAAACCTTTTCGAAGTTTATGGCAAGCAACTGTATCAAAATTATTTTCTACGCGTCAAGAAATAGATTAAAGTAAAAGAGACACTACTAGTAAATTAGCTTGTCATGGCATTCTTTATTAAAAGTTTCAATTACCCCTGAATTACCCCTGAAGGTAAAAAATTATCCTTATTTAAGAAAAATTTACAAACAATTTGCGCCATTGGTTTTATTTGTAATCTAAAGCATTTTATTTTATATTTGTAATGTGATCGATTCTATTTTCAACCTTGGCTTCTTTTGGTTATAAATTTATATAAATGTAAACTGTATATACAGTGGTAACTTGGAATACAACGGTTTTGGTTACGGGAAAATCGATTGACGATGAATTGTTTTAACAAGAAAATTCCTTGGATAACGAGCAAATTTTCGTTCACGACGCTAGATAAATTGTATACGGAACATATTCTAACAAGTTTTATCTAAAGAAATAATGAGTAATATAAAGATGAAATTAAGATGATGTTTAATATTTCTTAATGATATGATTGTTTTAAATAATTCTTTTAAAATGTCATCACGCAGGTTTTCAGAAGAATATTAAAAAAGAGGCTCTCGCAATCAAAAGATCTGTTTTTTCAGGTCCATCTGTCGAAAAGTTAAGAGTGGAGACCAATGGACTTTCTAGTGAAGATCGATGATTAATAACCCCACTTTGAAACATCTTACTATCCTAATCTTATGTAGAAAATGTGCTTGAATATATGAGTATAGTGTATGAGTAGTATATTTTTAAGAAAGCTAAATAAGGTCTATCTGAATATTTGATGCTTTCCGCAGATGAGAAAATGAAGAATAAATCAATTTCCAACAGCACCATTTAGATTATCACGCCTTGAATTACGCTTGCGATGGATTGCCCTCGATAACCAAAGTACAGCCATATTCTGCAATTTATCGTAGAATTTTGCACTATATCTTTTACATAGTTGAATAAAATTTGAGATAGTTTTGCGTTTTATTACAAAAGCCGTTCACAGTTTGCACACATGCTTTGAGCGAGAATACTTATTATTTAATGCTGAATTTATATAACTGAGACAGTGAAAAATACTGATTGTGGAATAACTTCATTAGGAATCAATGGCTCGGCTCCTGCTTTTGGGAAATCCTCTTCATAAATCGACTTGGAAAGTAGTCGAAGAGAATTATTTCAACGATTTTCGGCGGCGTATATTATTCTCATCCCACGAAAATTCTTCGAAACGGAGGAGAATAAAATCTGAAGGACAAATGCTGCAAGCTCTTGGAATACCGCAAAGAAGAGATGCCTTTTAGCGAAAATAAGGACTTCGGAAAGGACACCGAAACTAGGGCGACTCTGAAGTTGACGGGACAGCCGTCGACTCGCAGGAAGCCCTTCCCTGAACGCACCTCCACCTCCTTAAAACTGAACCCTTCCTCTGCCATTTTCCCTGCATTTGTTGACTTCCTTCGGTCGACAAAATGGTTACTTGAAACTTTAATTCCATTATTATCATATTCTCTGCTTAATCAGAGTGCCAAGTCATTCTTCTTCCTTTAGAGAGAAAAGGAAAATTATGAGAGGCAAGAACTGGAGAACGACACTGCGTCATACAAAGCAAGGAATGATATTCTACGATATTCTTTGTTCTTACAGAGAAATACTGCCAAATTTTACACCCTTAAGATCTGCATCTACATAAATACCCTGCAAGCCCCCTTTCGGCGTGTGGCAGGGGGTGTAAACACCAAGAGTAGAATTACTTCTTTAATTTATTGTTATCGCGTATCGTTCGTGGAAAAAATGAGTCCCTAAAACGATTTGTCCTCGCGTCTATTTCTCTTATTTTACGCTCACTGTCGGATCGGCCGATGTAGCATGGGGGTCGCATAATACCAATTACGTCTACCGAAAATGTGTTTCCTCGGAATGTATGTAACAATCGCAGCCTAGCTTCTAATCTCCTTTCTGTCATGGATTCCCAACCTGCGTCTGAGAGCATTTGCATTACGCTTGCTTCTCTATCGTAGCACTTTTTAATAAAACGCATCGCCTTACGCTGCACTATCTTGAGTTCGCGAGCGTTCGTTTCATCCGCTGAATCCCATATACTCGGCGCATATTCCAGATGGGGCCTAACTAACGTGAAATAGCATCGCTCTCTAACTTTTTCATCGCATCTACCTACAATACGCTTTATAAAACCGAGCTTTTTATTTACTTTACATCATATTTTTTGAATATGTGTGATCCAGTTTAAATTATTGGTAAGGGTGATTCCAAGGTATTCTACTGAGTCGACTACATTTAAATTTGTTCCACTAATTTTGTACGGGTGGTTCTGACGCAGATAGATTCTATAAGATAGATTTTATCTCCAACATAACGTAATATATTGGAAGGAAAAAGGATATCAAAAAAATTTCGCGCTATTAATGGCCGAAGATTCTCAATACGCGGACAAGCCAAAAATACGAGAGCATGAGGATAGTATAAAATGGAGAAGAAGTGAAGGCTTCATTTGCGAACCCCTCGAGTGATTTTGCCAAGAGGGAATAATGTTGAGGAGCCCTCCAAGTGAAGGGAGCAAAGGGAAATAAGATGGAGGGTTCCCGATGGGAAGGGAGACTCAAACCCTAGGGATCGGAGAGGTCCCTGATTAGGGCTACAATCCTCATTCGAGTGAACTTATCGAATCGATTCCAGCCATCTCCTGCTCTGCTACTTGGGTTAACCAATTCTCTCGTTCGATAGCAAGTTGTTCTGAGCTTCGCTGCTGAAATGCGAAAAAGTAATGTTCAAAATAATCTAGCTGGCCAATATTTCAGCTCTAGGGAGGACTATACGTTATTCATAGAAGCGATCCGGTTTTCTCTCTATCACATTCATATCGATTACACTGTATTCCATAAAGAATAACTATAAATTTGTATTAAGTACAATGACTCTCCAAGCCTGCCTGAGAGCTTGTAGAACCAACGCGGAATAGTGTCTATCAGAAGTCGTTAAAAACCGTTCAGATTTTGCAGCTACAGAAATTGCTTTTATATGCTTTGCCTTTTGTAATTTTCATTAAACTTATGATAATTTAAACATTTATTTCGATAATATAATGTAGTTAAACAAGTTGGCGGTTCCTGGGTGGTGGTCTGCTTTATTTCTTTAACAAAATTCGCTTTATTTGATGTATGATAAAGAGCTTATTTACATGCAGCAGACACCAGTGCAGCCAGTTGTTAGCCGTATTTTACATAAAATGAAAATCGAAAATTCCTTATTACCTATTTACAGTTTTCCCCGGGATCAAATTATCTATTTCAATATACTGAAGTCATCTTCGAATAAATTGAAATAGGTAGAGTAATTAATAAAATCTGAGGCATATAAAGTAAGAATGGGCTTTTAAAACCTAGTGTAGTAATCCTCCATCAAATTAAACCGAAGGCTATTGATTATGGGTCATATTTCATAATGTTTCCTGTTTACAAGTATCGCATATCATCGTATTAATTTATTCTATAGAATAAACAAGGATAGGTAAGTATGAAATTTGAACTGAAAGTTAACATCAAAGTCATTTAGTTTTCTAAGCCACGCCTAAAGGCATGCCATAAATCAAACTTTCTGAAAGTTACTTATGTGATTTTACGGAATTTTCATCTCTCTTAAAGAATATTTGATGAGTTTTATACTTTTAAATTTTCTAAGAAGTATAAAAATATGTAAATTCATAGTTAGAAGCAGCTTTCCGATCAAGATAATGAACGCCAAAACACAAATATCAGCGTCAAAACACGAATATTTCATTTCGCTATACAAGGAAAACCTAGCTACATACAGTAAACTAAAACTTCGGAAGCCGTAATCGAGGATCCATCTCTATTTGGTTTCCTCATTTATATGAAGGTCAGCAGGATCAGAGCGCCCCGTAAACACAAGAGACTTGGTAAACATTTACGTTTCCGAAATCGATAAACATCAATAGAAATATTCCATGTGTACCAATATAATTGGTATTTGTCCAAATCAAACATCCGACAAATCTCGATAGCAGATGGGGAAATGGAAATAATGAAAAAGAAGGCCTCGAGAGCTAAGAGAGGATATAGCTACCACATACCTCTTTTTGTTGCTCCTGAATCAAGTACGTAACCAATATAAGAGATACTAAGGGTTTTACATGGGAGAGAAATGGGATAAACAGATTCTCCGTCGAATTCAGAAATCTAAAAATATGATCAGTTCAAAGCGAAGGGATTCGCAAACACCGGAGTGCCATTTGATTTGCTTAACGAATGTGACTGCAAATGCCCTACTTTAGATTATGAGATAGAATATCAGCATGTTTCGGAGGCTCCAAACGTCAACTTTTATCGCTAAATGACATCTCATTCATGGCTACTTCACAACCCAAGCTAAACCAATGGTTCGCTCCTAATTTCAAATAAAAGGACGTGCATGATTCATTGCATAACTAAAATGAATTTACCAAGTACTTCACACGCTTAGGTTTTGCTTAACGGTCTAATAAATCCTAATGATATAATCAAATCATGTTTTTCATGAATCTAAAAATAGTGTAGCTCTAAATTATTTAACGTTTGTCTATTTCATAGCACCAGCTTAATTAATCCTAAGGAAAATCTGCAGCTAGTCAAGTGGAAATTGAAATATATATTTTGATGCTATGTAAATTATATTTCGGATCATAAATGGCGAATTTGCCATTCACTCCGTGGCCACGAAAATGTTATCAACTAAAATCAATGGGAATTGAATTTATAGATCTCTATATAATTACAAATAAAACCGGAAATGAGGTCATGAACTTGATATCATTGTAGTATAGTGGTTCCAAGTGGCTAAAAATTGAGTTTTGAGCAGATTCGTAAGGGACGTGCATTGGGTGTTTAAATATGGAAACTGCCTTAAGTGCCTCCAATATTTTGCACTCTCTCCTAATTAAGGCCTCTCGAAATATCCTCTCCTTCCCACATTCCAATATGATGAAGGCTCAATAAAGAGTACTAAATTGGAATATTTTAGGAACCAAGACATGCGTGGAATCTTCTAACGGCAATGAGAGCCATCTGTTGTCATGTTTCCCAAATAAAGAAAGCGAAGGAAAAAACATAAGTAAATTTACTTTAACTTACTGCGTCTTCTCTTATATTTTGTAGAAAATAAACTCCAAGAAGCAAACATTCTGCACGGCACACGTCAAAACTAATGATAAGGGAGAAGGGATCAAGGAGAGAGAGTTGCATGACGGGGAGAAAAAGCGGGGGAACCGATGTCGTCTCATAATAGCCCGGGGCTCGATAAAACTCATCCGGGGGAGTGCAGCGCACATTATTCTCGATTATAATGAAACATTTAAAATGAGAGAATGGAATGAAAGGATAAAGAAAGTTTTTCGAGAGGATGCGAACGGATTATTAAGGAAAAGGAGGTTGATTACGAAGCTGTTCTTACGACTCACTCAGTTCACGGCCAACCCAACGAAAGCAAACCCTGAAACTGCATTCCATTTAATGCCACTGACCCATTTTATTCTTTACACGTCTCGTGGGGTACATCTGCAGATTATTACAAGATCGCTACCTTAAATATAGCTAGAGAGGATCACCATAAGTGTTAACTTTAATATTTGAATATATTTGTCTTCAACGTCAAAAACGTCAAACTGTTATTCGATATTAATTTTAAAATGGTTATAAATCACAGATCTTGACAGGAATTTGAGAACTCATAAAAAAACAGGAAATTGTAAAATGATTGCTACTCTGTAAAGGAGTATTAGAGTATGGATTTGGATAAGGGAAACAGTTCATCTTCAACAAATAAATAATTTTCTGGAAGAATCAGCATACAACGAATTATAGAAGTAATTGTAGTATAGAAAGTTATGACAGTAAATAACTATCTTTCATATTATATTACATTACTCAGCGACCTTTCCTTCACTATTTACTCTCAAATCAATATATAAGGTATCATAATATGGCTTACAACGTAGCTTCCTAACTGGTGCGTAACGGGAAAATACCTTTTACCGTTTAATTTCCATAATGTCCATATTCTAGCAATTTTCGTCTATTTCAAATACTTGTGTAATTTCTCTGAGATATTTTACTGACTGATTCTGCATTGAGCGAACCAAAATATTTGCACTCTATGTTTAATTTAATCTTGATTTGGTTCGAATTTAGACAAACAAAAATGCGAATGGGTTTACTGTATCTCCTCATATTATAGAAATCAAGCAGCAAAGAATGTAACACATGATTCGTTGTATAATTTTCATAAATGTTTTGAAAATCATAAACAATGGCTCACAACAATTGGCATCAAGTCTTTTAAAAATAAATAAAATTACAAAGTCGATGAAAAAATAAGAAATATTAAAGTATATTTAAGCTTAATTATCTTTTTAATAATTATCGAGGTCGAAAACTGTCTAGTGTTAAGTTTCCGCTGGATTCAATATCAAAACCAGAATAAAAATGAATTAAATCTCCCAATATTCCAGAAAATCTCTTTGTATTCCAGAAAATATCTTTGTATTCCAGAAAATCTCTTTGTATTCCAGAAAATATCTTTGTATTCCAGAAAATATCTTTGTATTCCAGAAAATCTCTTTGTATTCCAGAAAATCTCAAAATATAAATACGTAAAAGTATTGAATCTGAAAGCGTCAACTAACCTAATTTAAGTAAACCTCGAATAAAAAACTTATTACTATATGAATGAAGTAGTATTTTTTGTATATATGCTTCGGCAGCTGAAGTGATTTGGTTATTCATTTTCCCCATTTTGCTATTCGGGAAACCCTCAAATATGTATGACAATTATAGAAAATTCGTTATTTCCTCTTTTACCGAAATTTTGTTACATATTTTCTACTCCGACNGTTACACAATTCAATTTCTAATACACTGTAGTGAAAATAGAAGTTGCGTGGTCAAAATAGCTAACTCCCTAATTCACAAAATTCAAAGTCACAAAATATATTTGATAGAGAAAATGCCATAAACTTCCGCTTTATATTTGAGCCAGTTTATTACTCAAAGTAGAAATAAATTCACATGAAGAATCATGAGAAAGATGTAGATCAAAGTATAAGAAACTGATTTTTCAATAGACCGATAAGCACCCTCAGTTTTTTCTATATATGAGTCTTTTCTAAATATTGTCTTTTTAATTAGGTCGTTCTAACTTGGAGCATTTATTATGCGTTTTGAGAAATATTAGATTCATTGGTATGATATAATTTCCCTGGCAGGTCACAAGTAGAGGGTGAGCTCGGTGCAATACAACAAAAATTTGACTTAATCTCTGAGGAATAATCTCAACCAGTAAAACTCAAAAGCAAGCAAATTCAACTGTTTAATTTAATCACCAGCCATTTCTTTTAAAGTTGATCGTTCCCTATAATTCATAAAAAATGGCATTGAATTCCTTCGCTGTTTAGATCGAACGGTTTCTTTATCTCAATCTTTTCCAGCAGGTACGTTTTATTCACTACGAAGTAGTATTAATAGGTAGGCTCAATAATTTCTTATAGAGACTTTACACGTTAGGATCTGCTGACCCAGCTATTAGTTCCGCATCGACTTCATCTACTAAAGGATACGTAATAAGTGAAAAATATCAGCACTGCCTTCACTCAATTGTAAAATATAAATATAATAAATAGTAAAATGATACTGTATAGGCCATCAATCAATAAAATTCATTATTTTCCGCAATCACAGTTAACCTAAAATTATATGCTGATTTTTTATTCTGGTAAAAGATATCACTACATTGTGTGGCTAACATTTGATATACATTCATCTATTTTTCTCTGCTGCTTAATCATAAAGCGCCAGCAATTAATTTTTAGATTCCCAACTAATTTCCCGCTCGCATCCAATTTTATTTTTATACGAGGAAACGTTCGAAAGCGTGGAACTAAATAAGCCGACGCAGCTCTTTAATGGAAAAAATAGTCCATTACGGAGGAGGTCGTGAGTTATTTCGACCCGATAAGCACAGATAGACGGTACGAGCATTTTCTCTTTTTCAATTAACTCCTCCTCCACCGCTATCAAAGCATATGGGTCACCCATCGCGGAATATTTTAATCACGTACTCCGACAACAGGAGGAAACGAAGGAATGGGAAGAAAGAGAAGACAAAAATGACTCCATCCACCTTTAACTCAGTCAGCCTTATCTCGCCATATATATTTATAAGCGCTGTTTGCAAGTGTGTCTGTGAGACAAAACTTCGTCCCGCAAATTCCAGGATCTTGTCGAGTGTTTGAACTTTCTCCCGTATAAACTTCGCGAAAGGGATTGGCACCAACTTATCTCTCCATTCCGTCCACGCCAAACTCCCGTTGCTCTTTCCCGGAGTCCTTTATAACCCGACAATGGAGAGGAGAAAGAAGAAGAGTGGACTCCCCCTCACCTTCAGCCATTACACCCTCAAAGCCATCTCGCCCCCGTTCCATTCCTGAACACGGCACCCCTATTCGCTCCACCATGGAAAACTTGGCCTCGGCTCGAGGCTCAGAAGTTTGCGATGCCGAGACAAAGGCTGTAGTGACGATGGACTGGAAGAAACGGGGAAAAGGGAGGTGCGAATGCAAGGCGGAAAATCTATTATTTCTAAGAAATATATTCTTCGTCCTTGAGGATCTCTCTCGATCTGTCCGGGATCGAGGGCAATAAGTTGTTGTGCGGAATGAGTGAGTAAATACTTCAGAAGAAAAATCTCCCTCGAGGATTAACGCAGAAACGATGGTTGGGGTTTTAGGGCCATGGAAATGCCATCAAATACGCATGGGAATGGCCTAAATGAAAAACTAAGGATCGGTGTTGTTTCTTCCCTTTCAGTTTTTACCTCCAGAACGCGTGACGTGGGATAATTGAATAGCTTCAATTTTCGAGGAAGGCTTTGCAAAAATTCAATCAGATAATCCAATTTCGAACCAAATTATTTAATTTCTGAGTAAATTGGAAAGCTTTGCAATAGTAATGGTTTGAATGGCTGGTAGTATTGAATCCCATCCAAATTAAATGTATGGTAACACGTTACAAAAATGTTCTAAATATGGCATTCTTTCTGAAATTAAGCCGGTAACAATTACTTACGATAATATACGATAATATAGATTCTTTCAGGAAGAATTTCACAGCAAAATTAATTATTTTAACGATGAATTCAGTTGCCTAGTTTTCAACACAAATGCATGCCTCAATTATTTAATTAAAAAATATTTTAACATTGAAGATTAAATGAAAACTAAAGCCAATACACTCGGGTATATGTTCGTTATTTTTTTGCATTATTGTGATGGATTATTAGTTAAGGTTAAAACGCTAAAAATATTACTATTCTGGAAGAAATTAAACGGATGTAATTTGAAATATTTTCTCATAATTAAAATCACGCATTATACCAATTGATTGATATCATAAGCCAGATAACATATAATTATGATGTTAAATTCAATTTTACAGACATCCCTTAACTTCACCCATCAATCCTAATTCCTACGGAAAAGTGGAAATATAAACATATTGAAAAATCTTTTAAGAATTATTCCTTTCCTATTTTAATTAATCTACCTTCTACCTGCTGACTTTTTGTCTGTATTACGGACAGTGTTTGATGATAATTAATTTAAAGTGTTGCAGTAATTTCATCTTAAAATATAGTAATACAAGCGGATAGAAATTGCCCGTAGGTTGCAATGTTTACATGCTTAAGATTATCATGTGATCATAGTAGGTTTTTATATGAATAAAAACTGTCCCACTTTCGCAATTTGACGTAAATGTAAATTATTTAGGCAAAATACTTTACCCTTACTACCTTTCTCTCTTAATACGTTGCTTATTTGTAGATATTGTAAAGAACAAACTTTTATGTTTCCAGCACATAATTTTCGATTAAATTTTAAACTTACATATAGTCTATCCTCTTGGATGGATTTCACAAATATTCGTTTTCCTATGTGCGTTCATATAAATGATAATAAGTACTTTGGTAAAGCTTGTATTAAAATTTACTAACGGTAATATTACGAAGTTACAAAAAATATTCATATAAACTTTCACGCGTATATAATTTGAATACGAAGTTATTGACGAAAGGAAATAACAGTATTTCAAACAGAATAGTCATTACCTTGATCCTCTTCACGATCTGTTCAACTTTTGAAATGTGAATTCAATAAAGTCAGTAAAAATGAGCTTCTAAATACTAATTTACTCCAAGACTTAGTTCCCAAAAGATTCCTTCAATCTTAACACACGGAAGTTTAATATTACAAATCTGAGAGACACCCGTTAAGGAGTCTAATTTTATAACACAATCGTTTTTCTCGTTCTCTTTTCTTCCGTCAAAAGAGAATTAGCATCCTCGTAATAAATACCTCAGCATTCGAGAAACAATTTCAATCTCACATCGCATTTCCCTCAATAGAAATAAGATTAGATTCCGGGCCGTCCTGATTTGCCTTTATATTTGTAACTTAAACTCACGAAACATTACATTAGACTCCCGAGACGCCATCTCCCTGATGTCCGTCTACAGCAATGGCCAAAAGAGTCCAAGAAATCTTCATTGGAAATTTATTCGTTCAGAGGAGGAGATAGAATGAGGAAGAAAAAGAAAGATGGGACAAAGAGGAAACGCCGTCGAAGACTGTGGAGGAGAAGAGCTCTCGTGGGCTAATGGAATGCTCGTCATTGAGAAGTAGCGAGTTCAGTCAGGCGAAGGGAAATAAAAATTAAAACTCGCGCGGAGGAGTAAAGGGAATGGGGAGGATACGGAATGATGGGAATGGTGTTGGGAATGAGTGAGGGGCGTAACGGTAGGAAGTTTGCGAATGGGTTGGGTGAGAAGGGGAGGGTTGATAAGCTATGGATGGGGGAGAGTGAAGAGGGTGGCCTGGCGAAGGAGGAGAAATCTTAGGGGAGGGATGAAGGAGGACCGAGTTTAAAAAGAGTATGTAGCGTGGGAGGAATAGCGGAGGGGAAGGGTTAAGACGAAGAAGATACTCCAATGGGGAGCGGAAAATCTCTTAACGACGTAATAGTTACCGAGTAGACTCCATCTCCACTGTATGCTTCCCCCTCTCTCCGCTCTTGTGTCTCTACCGATTCCTCATTTACGGCATTTTCTTCCTCCGTTCCATTAAAACTACTCCGCAAGGGCTGCCTTCCCACTCCTCTCTTTTATAAGCCTGTTTTCCCGTTCGCCCGACTCCTAAGACATCGCTTGCCTTAATTTTACGCGCGAGTCGTAAACGCGAGAGTGATATTTCTTCGTTGTCGATATAGATTGGATTTCGCGTAGGATATCGTACGTTGATACAGCTTACCAGTTTCGACGGGCTTATTGTCTTTGATTAGGGATTCATTGTTAATGAACTCAGATGGTGAGTACTTCTGTTTCCAATCTTCTGAAGAAAATTATAATATGCTTTCAAAATTGTAATGCGATATCGATTTTTGCATCTATCATAAAATACGTCCCCATACTAGATAAATTCTTTGGCATATTGACAAAGAAACCAGAAATTAAACCACCGTGTGTGAATTAACCAAGGGTTGGAATCACCGAAGTATGCGAAAGAAATCTATAGAGCACCGATTTTTTAAGCCGTAAGTGTTTGCTGGCTTCGGTGGTTACCGTGCTAGCCTAACTGAGGTCATGAGTTCGAATCCTGGTCAGGACATAGTTTTTTCCGTTCGTATTTATATGGTTAATTGTAAAAGTGGTCTCGTAAGACTAAAATTCGCCTAAATATAGACGTGATTATTATTATTAGTGTTTCCCTCGATGGCTTCTGGAGTGCTTTTTACTTTCCACTATTATAGCCATCGGTGGTCTCTACAATTCCATAATAGCTATCATCTATCTGTAAGGTATTCAGCCCAATGGCCATTTTGAACCTCAGTCGCTCCGTCATTAGCCACCCAAAGCCCTGGAGAGGGAATGAGGCTCGCCAGGGAAGGTGAGGAGGAAGGTGCCATTGCTTTTCTCACTGAATAGTGTCTAACGACGAAAGAAAAATAAATCGAGAAATTTTATTTCGAAGATAACTCTTACCGACTGATACCATTGGTTGGGGAATACCGTTCAGCTAGCGCTGACCTCAGATAGTTTTTCAAATAACAAAGCCACGACATTACCCCAAAGAAGAGAAAATTAAAGCGCAACAATTTGCTGGAAATCATTAAAGAACCAGGGAAAAGTAGTTATAAAACTGCTGATGAGGTGGAGGAAAAGTTTAATGAAAATGGGAAGCTTCTCCGGAAAGGTCCCCATAAGACGGAAAGAGAGTGCATGAACCAAAGGATGGATGCATATAACACAGATGTCACTGTTATCGCATGGTTGAGTTTGTCCGCCGCCGCCTTCGCATTAATCGACGTCTGCTCCTCCTCTATTCTTGTCATCGCCACAATCCCACAAAGAGGACTGCGGAGGGGTAGAGAAAAGAGAGGATGGAAGATGTATCCCATTTGCGTCCCACTCAACTAAATGACGTGACGAAGTCAGCGACGCCCTCTACGCCCGCTGATGGAACTTCAGAAATCTCATCCCAGCCTTCCGTTATCTCTCTCCATACCTACATGATACCCACCTCAGAGCCCACTTTCTTTTATTCCGGTCCAATTCCTTCTATCCTTGTTTCCATTTATTTTATTCCCCATTTTGAGAAGTGGATATCCCAGTTAGGGCTCGAATCAAAAGCGTAATCTAGTTCCTGATGTATTTAAGCCCGAAATCGATCAAAAAAACGAGCTGTTTCGACTAAGCGCGGCCTGCATCGACATTAGAGATAAATGTATACAAATAGAAAGGTATAATTTCAATCATTCGTTCACATCGAAAGCTTTAATTTAATTATAGAAACTGTACTTCAAAAAACTAGAGGAACTTTTATTAAAAGCTTAATTATTTCTCAAATCGTACCTGGAAAGCTATTAACTTGTCTGTGACTCTTAGATTTTAAAATGATTTTAAAGGAAACGAATTCTCACAGATGGTACGAGCTCGTATTAAAGAACGACAGATTAGTTAATCTCAACTAACGAACATATATTCATGCCCAAAAATTTAACTTTTATATATGCAATGAACTTAAAGTGGAGAAAAAAGGAATAATGGAATGTTATCCTTCAGCTAAAGTTTATTCGCATATCATATTCTGAATTCATTGGGGCGGATTTGCATATTTTCATAAGTTTTTCCTTCAACCGTTTTATCAACATCATTTATTAATGAAATCCGGATTATTGGACTGTAGGAAATATGAGCTATTTTATTTAAGGTAAAGATATTTTATTGCACAGAAGTGAACTGGTATGCATTAAAATTATTACTTAAGTAACTTAATAGCATTTGAAATAATATTTTGGATTAGAACTATCCGTTTAGTTACATCTTTATTGCTTGTTGGATTTTGATTGAAAAATAGATAATACCCATGATTTATTAAAGAGTTATTAATCCCTTAATATACTTGAAAGAATTATAAATAGTTATTCNCATTTATATTTGATAAATTTAAATATTCGATGAATCTCTAAATAATTAAGTTATCAGTAAATAATGAGCACTGTCTGCCCACATTAGAACCAAGACTCTTCTTTCGAGATAATTTCAAATTACTATCTGATTTTAAAAGTATATATTTGATACTTACGAAGCAATATTTCTTGCCACGGCTTTGCTCTTTAGGTAACAAATTACCCGTCCAAAAATTTTGAGGCTCAAGATGTTAAGCTCCCTGAGTCTTAAATTTAAAAAATACACAAATGGATTCTTAACCGGTGCCTTAGAAATTCGAGCGAAATTCATTTTTCTTTATAAGCAAATCCATTTGCGACAGTTTGCCTTCGCTTTTTGTGGGGAGCTCGGACGGAAATCCTTGAAAACTATATTCATCTTCATCAGCATAAGACAAAAAACTCCCATCTAATAAATCATACCGAATAATCTAGCTTCGTGTAAATCCTTCCGTTTCTTGACGAACAAAATAAAAAGGAGATCATTGCCCTGTTTGGGTTTTGTTTCATTTCTCTTGAAATGGAGTCTTTTCAGGACGTCATCCCTTTCCAGGACTCCTTTTTAAAAGGCATCTATTTTTTACCTCTTTTTCTATTTCCTTCTCCTTCCAATCGCATTTTTTCTCTCCCTTCGATGTTATTCACTCTCGTCTTTTTTCATCTTACCTTTCAATACCTTTATCAATAACTATTTCCAATCAGTTCTTCATAATTTGTCAAAAGTCCACGTAACCACCTGATTTAGAAACTTTCTTTTTTGGCACATGGAACTTCAACTTCACTTTTCTTCCATCTCAGGATTTGTCTATAAGTACTGAGGGCGTTCCGTGGAGATATATACAAAAATAAAGAACGAGTCTATATCAACCTCTAAGTATTTTTGGTCTAATTTCTTTTCCATCATCTTCTCTGAAATTCCTCATCCGTATTTGTTATAAAACCTTAGTTCTTCTAGTTTACCGTTTGATAGATTTCGAAGTTTTTGTCTGTCTCAAAATGTGAAATTTTACCATTTTCCTGGAAATTCTAACATTACTAACTTACCTTCCCCGCTGTTCTAGAAACTTGTCAAGAGGGCGATTGAGAAAATTTCCTTATGAACGCATTTTAACGCAACGCAATCAGTTAACATTTAAAATGCTATTTTCTTCGAGGTTAATGCAGTAGATGTATAATCGTCGTGGAAAAACTTAACAATATTTTTGAGACGTTCAATTGTCGCATATAAATTATGTTTACAGAAATATTTTTAAAAATTTAGATCGACTTCAACGGCAATTACATATATTACACCTATTGTATTCTTTTAAACAGTATATATCAGCTAAAATCAGAATTAAGAATTTTTTATATTTGTTCCTTTAATTACGGAATTTTTCCAACTGTTTTGAAATTTTGGCTGTTGGCGTTCGTTTGTACCAAAATAAGAGATCGAAGTTAGGGCGAAGAAGGACACGTTCCTTCTATTTCCTATTACTATGACTTTCCCCTCATCAGTACTCACAGACACATGTCATGATAATCGCAGTAAATTAAATCCTCTTAAAATGCGAATAGTCTAGACCCAACAAACTGCTTGGATCATTTTTAGCTCCACTTTATTCTCCTTATTTCCCTTCTCCCTTTAATTCCCACATCTCCCTCTTTCTTCCTCCATTTCTTTCCTTATTTTCTCTCTCTGCCAGTGCATGGAAATCTGGTCCGCGAGGACCTCATGCGGTTTGACGCTGGTAGGAATCGATCCCAGGGGATGAAACCCTCGCACGAATCACGGTCCATTTGGGAACAGAGCTGCAGGGAAGACTGAGGTAGGGCAGATATGAGTGTGAAGGTGGCCTAAGAGTGAAAGAAGAGATCAAATAGAAAGACGTTTTTTTATAAAAAGGGTAAAAGAGAAATGTGGAAATGAGAATAAAAGGAACGGGGAGAAAAATTCGGGTCCTTAGGGAACAAAAAGATAAGGGAGAGATACCGAGCAAGAGTTTTAAAAATGGTCGAATATGAGAACGACGCGGGGAGGAAGATGTGATAAAGCAGATAATTGCGGAGGTATTTTAAGCGAGTATGTTGACGTTTCTATATTGAATTTATAACGTAATTAAACATTAATAGCAACGTGTAGGTTAAAATAAAAGGATTTGGAGGCGAATTTGCATGAAAATGGTATCTAAGAACGTTAGGGAATGAATTCGACGGATGGAAAAAGAAACTTCGATCTGTATGAGTCAGGATGATGAATTCGAGTCAATAGAATTTTAGTGTTAGATGGGTATGACAAGGATGAGAGAGGAAGAGGAAAGCTGATAAAAAGGGAGATGTCGAAGCGGTCGTCGAAAAATGGAGGGCAGGAGGTTGGAAAGGTTTGAGGTCATCTCCGTGGTACGAATCCCAAAGAAGGAATCGGACGTTAAGGGGAGAAGTTGCGACCTGTTCTCTGCTACTTTCTCTTCTCTCTACCGTCAATCTCTCCCTTGCCAGCCTCCGAACCTCACCCATTCTACTAGCCAACCCCACCGCTTTACGCCCCTTCCTACTCTCTTGGGCACCCCACTTCCTGGTGCACCGGAGGGTTGTGGGAAGCGGATGAGAGAAGATGGGGATGAAACGAAGGGGTGAGGGAGAGAAGGTGATGAATAGGAGAGAGAGAGGGTTAAACTGAGAATCAGTCCCCCTCCCTTGTTGTGGAAAAGGAAAATCAGGTAAAGAGAGGGCACTATAAAATTTAGTGTAGAGGGACGAACTCCATATGGTCGTCGGGACCTGCCCTCGTGCCGCAAGCCCTCCCTTCCCCCACCACATCCACGTCGGGAACGCTCCTTAGGGAGGATGGGAGTTGTTCTTGTATCTCTCCAGTATCGATGTCGTCTCTTCAGTCTTCGTTTCTGGTTCGAGTAAAGATGGAAAGACTCTATAAGCATTTGTTTTTCCTTGAAATAAAAAAAAGCAAAGAAGGCTTCGCAGTGAGCGAAAATTGAGAAAACTGGAATGTCTGTATTGTACTGTATGTTTTTTTCTACCAGCGCAGAAATTTTAAAAATAGAGGAACTATTGAACATAAAAATAATAAAATCAGTAATCCGCTAATTAAATTAGATAACGAAGAAAACGTTTTCGTGACCTTCGGAAACAAATAATCAATGTAAATATCAGATATAATTATAATTTACTCCTGAAATGTTACTTGGGGTACTAATTTACTAAAACAGAAAGCGTTTCATAAAAGTACATATATATTAGAGGATTGTTTGCATACAAATTTCTCTACCACAAGCAACTAAAATCATTGGAATAGCAATGAGGCTTCCTAAGAAAGATGTGTTAAGGTAGTTTGCCTTTGCTTTCGTCACTACCCCCGCATGTTGCGGGTGGAAAAGTCCACCTTTAATGCTGCACTCTTACCCAATGAATATCTCTTTTGATCACATTAATGGCCAAAATAAAAATATCACTAATGATGACTGATACCTAATTAACTTAACTAATAATATACTAAAATCTTGTAATAGCCATGAAACAGGCTGAGATGAAATGGAATGATAGTAGCATCGCGTGCCGTCAAAGATGACAGAAACTTTTCCTGATACAATTCATGTCATCTTCATTATAACGTAGTATTCTTTTAAATAATTAAATATTTTAAATTTTCGTATAAATATTTATGATATTTAATTTTTTATTATATTTTTTTTCTTTCATAAGTTTAACGTTTCATCAAAGTCTAACAAACTTGTTCCTCATTTAATATCCTAAAAAAATTTCCTTGTAACTTAAATGGCAAATATGGGAATGCAAAGCTCTTATTTTTCTTTCTAATTATGCTCTTGCTCCTGGCCTTAAAATCACAGAAGCGCTCGCGACTGTATTTGAACCCGAGTTTGTCCAGTTTCGTGCTGTGAACTTTTTTCTATCTATCTTTTATAATATTTTATTTGGTCATTGACTTAATTAACTACTATTAACATTTACCTTCTATTATGTATTAAACTATTTCTACTATTTACTCTTTACAACTTCGCTCATTATTCCAATGAATATTCTCAATAACCTTCTCAGACTTATCCCACTAGAGCATCTACTAACGTTGTTAGTAAAAATACATGGTTGTCATAGACTCTTCTTCGTACAAGAATCAACAAGGCGATTGGGGCTAGGAAAACTATCAAACAAGACGTATGTGAGTTCCGATGGCTCCCATACGAGGCCAGAAAGGAGTAAAAGGTGAGAGAATAGGAGGATCCATTCGTGCTGAGCGATTTAAGACCGTCAAAAATACGCTGATTTCTGATATCCACCAGAAGATGGAAATGGTTGATGAAGTTAACCCTAAAAATGGGTACCGAATTGCTAGTGACAAACAACCGACGAAAAATCGCGACGAAGTCCAAGATCAAGGAGTTATTGAGCGCAGCCGTATATAGATATTGGTGTCCATTGGCGGCAACGATCATAATTGATCTTTCCGTATAGTCCGGTGAATGTTTGGACATACGTCCTATCTCATGTCGATTAGAAATTGGATAAGGTGGAGCGGTCGGTTACGATCACCGGAGGAAATTCGATCCAATCGCCACTCTTAGTGATCTTTAAACCGTTTCGCGAATCGGTGGATACATTCGTGAATGAGCATGGTGATGTGGAGCGCGTGCTTCTGTGTCTGATTGGTAATGATGCCAACTTCCAGTGTACCTGACTCCCGATGAAGATCGACCTCGCGACGAATCCCGAGGGCAAGGCTGGCTGCGCGACCGATGGCTGCGATTCCGTGTCAAAGATAAAACTTTTCGAATTTTCCAGCCATGCCAAAAGCCAAGCAAGAAGCCAAAACCTTGTTTTCCAATGCTTGTCTTCGGGGCAGGGGTAGTCGGGTTGGCTGATTGCTGCGACGCGTTGGAGGTAAGACACCTCATGGATACTGCCTCAGACTTCGTCCAATGCTGTCTCACGCTTTTGAAAATTATCGCTTGCATGGTCACCGGCAGCCAGATAGTTCAAATAGTGTGTAGAAGATCGTATGGTGTGTTTGTAACCGCCAAGGTGCGAAGAATTATCCGAAGTACAATCTTCTATTATTTCTTGCTTCAACAGTTGTTTTGCCCGACGATAGGATGATGCAAAGGAGGTGGGGTCGCTCATTAGAATGCCACGAACCTCCGAGAAGCAATGAGCATCTAGTTTGCCTGCAACGTTCCTTACACAGTGAGGTCCGACGTAATTTTGGACGTGATGAACTGTCCCTCTAGCGGAGAAAACAAAATTGGCGCAGGTGAAGTCCGTGATACTGCAGACGATGGAGCTGAAGACATGCAGAGCAGGCCGGCGAGTCCGATACGATGGTGATGGCCGGATTTAGACGATCCACGGACACATCGATAGGCTTGCTTTTAATGCCCACGGAGAAATACTTTTTGGTGTAGCTTAGTGACGCAGTACAAGTTGGGAGACTCGAAGGCCTACCGAATAAATCAAAACTGATGGAATGGTCGCAAAACACGCATATTTTCTGCACAGCGTGATGATGAGCGGGCGAAACTGGTCCCAGCGAAGAAAGACGGTGATGGAAGGCATCGCTCTACTCTGCAGTAGGAGTACCGGAGACGACACCATTGAGAAAGAATTCAAGTTCACTTCATTCAAGAAATCCACCAAGACGCTCACGGATCCTCTTTTAGCGCCACGTGGTGTATGTAACTGCTCTTTTAAGCAGAAATGTTTACCAGTTGCATTAATTTCATTCAAAAGTGATAGGGACAATTTATATTCCTAGTTCACTACTCTTCTGGGTTTAGATTAATTTCGTTGATTTACTGTAGACTTGAAAGGAAATATCAATTATTTATTTAACTATCGGTAAACAGCTCTCTAAGAGATCAAAAATTTTCTTCTTAGTTCATAATTTAAAACTGCTTGTCTTACAATAACATGGCTTTTCAAAGTATATTTTTGTTCGTCTTTGAATTTGTTAGTGAAAGTACTGAGGGAAGAGGAATACCTTTTTGAATTCGACGTTATGTCATGATTAACATTTTTCATTATTATAATGGTGAATAAAAATAAATGTCAGAATGCACCTTTCTAAATGTCAATTTAAACATGTTACATCCCAAATCTTCCAAATTATTTAGTATGATAGAAGCCGGAATGGCAGAAACCATTACAAAGATTTTGAAATTCTTGTTTTCTCCTGCCGTGGCTTCTTCCTGGACCCATTTTCACTTCCTACAATCATAGTAACTTTGTGTTTTGTCACTTTGATGCCATCATTCAAATAGATTTGGCTCAGCATTAAAGTCCAAATTATTATGAATGTGGAATAGCAAAGCACACAGAATGCAAATTCAGGAAGGAAATACTAATCTAAAATAATAAAATGCAAGGTTTCAACTCGTCGAATGACTATGGGGACATATTTTAAATTGATCACTTGGTAAAATATTAATTTGAGAAGAGTTAAAAATAATGTCTGAAATGTCTAGTTAATTCTGGAAGAAACCAGAAATATATCTGCATATCTTTCAGAACATGCATTACAGAAGCTTCCCCGATCCCTCCAATACACAGTATCCGGAACCCGAAATTTTCAATCTTTACGTCTGAACTTTGAAGTAATTTGTACAAAAACTAAATATTGTGTGAAACCTGAATATTTTTAAAATTGTAAATTATTAAAACTAACGATTATGAGGACTTAAACTAACGTTCGAGGGAATTAATAACAACCTCCTGAAACACTACAGGTCTAGAAATATATTTCAAACAAATAATATGATATTTAAGATTAACTAAAATGAAAAGCATTGATAAGACCAAGTAACAAAAATTACCATGGACGCGTTACGTACAGTAATTACGTACAGTAACATTAACCTAATAGTTGAATGCTTCTTCAGGTAAAAGGAATTACTTAACGAGAAATCCATGTCAAAAACCAATAGTGAATGTAAAAATTCGGAGGATGATGATAAAGAATTTTCATCCCGAGAAAGAAATAAAAGCAGAAGCTTTAAATATAGTGAGTGAACGGATGAATAAACACGAACCGGTATAGCTGTCTTTTAGAATAAATTATTTTCTCTGAGGCGAAAATGATGCATCACTCTTCTTAATAATTTAATTTTAATTTAATTTTGTTAAAAACCTTACAATTGGAGCAATGCTCTGGTGACAAGGATATAACAGTAAAATTTACAAAACATATACAATACACTACATATACCATACATCATGACATCATTATATACTTCTGTAACATTTAGAGTAAATTAAAACATATTTTTCTGAAATCTTTCTTGCTTTTCGGGTATGGTTTGAAAACCTCTTTAGGTAACCTATTCCAATCTTTTATTCCTCTATTTATAAAGGAAAACTTAGCGATATCTGTTCTTTGTTTTCTATGTTTGAACTTATATTTATGATCCCCTCGAGCTATATAATGTGGTTCCTCTATCCTATTCTTTAATTCTGTCCATGCCTCGCCTCCGTTTCTAACCTGGAAGATGCCTATTAACCGGTTTATCTTTCGCCTTTTTTCCAGTGATTCCCACCCGAGCGTCTTCAACATCTCTGTAACGCTGTCTTCTTTCTTATGTCTCCCTAACGTATATCTAGCTGCTTTTCGTTGCACTTTCTCTATCTTTTTAATGTTCAGCTTATCATGAGGATCCCAAACGTTTGTCACATATTCTAGTATCGGCCTTACTATTGTTTTATATGCTAATTCTTTAGCGTTCCTAGTACTACCCTTTAGATTTCTCATCACAAAATGTAAATTTTTAAATGCTTTAGACACAATTTTGTTTATATGAGTACTCCAGTCCAAATTTTTCGTTAGTATAACCCCTAAGTATTTGCATTTATTTACTTTCGGTATTTCCTCACCATTTAACTCATAACTAATTTCTCTCTCTTTCCTTTTATTTGTAAATGTAATGTGATTACTTTTCTTCGCATTTATCATCATTCCATTTATTGAAGCCTACTTTTCGACTCTTAAAATGTCTTCTTTCAGTATTTTGCTATAATTCTCACTATTTATTTCTCTGTAAATTATGCAATCGTCAGCAAAAAGCTTGATTTTCGATTTTATTCCCTTCGCCAGATCATTTACATAGATTTAAAATAATAATGGACCGATTACGCTTCCCTGGGGTACCCCTGCCGTTATTTCAATCTTTTCTGATAACATTTCACCAACTTTTACTCGCTGTGATCTGCAATTTATAAAATTTGGCAACCAGCTCTTAATCCTATTGTCTATATCCATTTCGTCAATTTTATCTACCAACCGATGATGCAGTACTATGTCAAATGCTTTGGAGAAATCTATTACAATTGCATCTACTTCCTTTTGCAGATCTAATGAGTCTGAAATGTCTTGGCATAAACCCAGCAACTGCGACTCGCATGAATATTTTCTTCTGAAACCATGTTTGTACTTGTACAGCCACCCTGTATTCCTCCAAATTAACTAACTGTACCAAATGATTTTGGTGCAGTCGAACAGAAATTATAATTTTTAATCTAATAGATATATTAGATATAAAAAATTGCAGAATCCATTTTAAAGCTAGTTTTATAACTGCATGGCTACATACAAATATTTAACTAAATATGGAGTAGATGAAATGAGCCAAAAAGCATTTGCTATTACTTAAACGCTGCTCATGAAATGACGGTAACAATAAATAGTGATATTGCCTTGTTCCATATAAAATGGAAATGAGCTATCATCCTCAAAGAGAAAATTTGAATTTCTTCGCAAAAGGGTTTCTTGAAAATGGAGTTTATTGCGTCGTGATTTATCATCAAAGTAGCTCGAGATCCGTGCAATAGAAATGCTTTAGCTGTCACTCGACGCACTCGAGAGCAGTTTTGACAAACCTCTGGTATTTGCTGAAAAGTCATTGCAAACGGAATTCCGAATGGAATGAACTTCGTTTCTCAGGAGTTTCTTGCGATTCACTTACATGATGGAAATATGGTGGCAAAGGAAATGATTCCTAAGCAGATATTGAAGTTACGTGATGCTTACCAGTCGGAAAATTATTGAGAGATAATTATTCCGCATTCCGCATAATTATTCCGCAAAAATTCGCATTATGTTCGGGGTGATGAAGGAATTTAACTATAGAAATATTCGAATAATCAGTTTCAAGAATGTTACTTATACAGATGACGAAATAGCTTTTGATAGTTCTTGCGATACTTTCTTTGTTTTTCAGTAAAGAAATAACGGTACACTGAAAAGAAGTAGTGTAGGTGTCATCTCTAAACATAGTTATGATATTTATGTGAAAATTAATGGAAAACACCTATATACTGGCAGAAAAACCTTGTTTCTAATGAAAAACTATTGATTTAGTTCATGTCGACTCGATGCTCGGTTTTGAGAGCACTTCCAGATAGAAGACAGGTTTTGTTTTATTATTCAAGACTCAGTAAAATTGTAACAATTGATAATTATGACAACTAAAGACAAATCTTAAACTATCCTTATTTTCCAACCTTATACATTGAAATCTGAGGACAAAAATGTTGGTATTCTTTTCATAAATCTGCTTGTAATACATAAACGTTTAACGGACCTTTGAAAAAATTTAATGAAATATGGTAATATTTCCTTTGTCGTCGAGGAAACCTTTCATTAGAATGTAAAATTTAATAAACTGTTGAACTCCTGACGTTTTTTCTCTCAAAAGAAATGTACAAGAAAATTCGTACAATGAAATTGTTATATCAATGACTGATTTTCCGGGAGAAAGAGAGAAAATATTCTCTTCGTATGTTCCACATTCTATTCTATTCTCTTTGAACAGTCGACCATTGCTTATTTATGATTGCACGGGAAAACAGTACATGAATATCTCTGAGGAAAAGATTTCCTTTGAAATTCGCTCTTCGTTATTACGTACAGATAAATTTATACTTCACGAATTCCTAAGTCGAAATTTGATTCAATAAATGTAACAT
Source organism: Ladona fulva (assembly GCA_000376725.2). Taxonomy (NCBI): domain Eukaryota; kingdom Metazoa; phylum Arthropoda; class Insecta; order Odonata; family Libellulidae; genus Ladona; species Ladona fulva. The sequence goes on along the minus strand of KZ308408.1, from coordinate 715,478 downwards.
TATATCTATCTTAACTTCATATGAATTCCAGTAACATATCCTTCCTCAACTCCGCCTAGGAAACTTCTCTAGACCTCCCTAGACCCAGAGTTCACTTAATAGGACTCGACCAATACGATATTACCTTACCACGTCAGCTCTCTCATTCAGTTTTCCTCATTCTCTTGTTTCTGGCAACCTCAGATGCCTTGAGTACTTCCTTCTCAGTTTCTCTAGCTTCGAATCGAACTTCTCCTATTATTTACGATAAATTAAGACCTAAACGTGTAGCAGAAATAGAAACTGAAAATAAAATGTAATAAATGAGTCTTTGCGCCATTGATATTATAACAGAGTAGGAAAGTGAAACGGCATACATCTGAGAAGTGTATTCTAACTGAATCTTGAAGGGAAGAGAGTAGGGAGGAAAGTTGAGGAAGAGCTGATGGGATTTGAGAAAGAGTAGTAAAAGAAAGGAAAGAATCGAAGGGATAAAATTTAGAGGGAAAAGAAGTGGAGGGAGGGAGATGGGAAAGAAAGCGGTCGTTCGGTGTTGAAGTGGACGACAAGTAGGAATGGAAAGGGACATCTTGGGAGAGAAGGGCTCGAAAAGAAAAGGGTTTGGGGTAATTTGACACAGGGATCAAGACACGGGAAGGAGGATTGGTCGATATGAGAACCCGAAGGAAGACGAACGAAAAATTAAGGTAGAGGGACACTTGGGCGAATTGGAAACGGGGAGGAAAAAGAGAAGTGGAGCAGAAATAAACACACAGCTCCGAAAGAAGGAGAATCATTTTGAGGGAATATGGTTTTGGAGTAGAGGCTGCGGGGGTAGGAAGGAAAAAAAGGAAGTTTCTGACCAAGGGCTTCCGTAATTTGCCGAAAAGTGAAACAGAATGGCAGAAAGCGGAATGTATGAAATATAGGAAAGAGATTTGGAATGAGGCGAAGGAAAGACGAGGAAACACTATTGGTGATGAGAGAAAGAGCTGGCAGAGAGACTAAGGGGATGAAAAAGTTACGGACATTCAAATATAAATGGAAAAGGATTACGTAACGGAATCGCCCGAGAAAAAAGACACCGAAAAGAGCGGAGGCAAATGGAGACGGAATGGGAAGGTTTGGGTAAAAAACGACGATCGAGAAAAACGGAGAATTTTTTGTATTTTTCATCTCAAGGGCTGTAACAAATTGTGAAAACGGCTTGGTTTCTTACGATAAGTATAACGAAATTACGACCTTGCGGTGAACAAGCGGAAGAGTAAAATACCATTAGATCCAAGAACAAGCTAGAATTCTCCGTAATTCTGACAACAGCGAAAAGAACTAGATATAGCGAAAATAGGCCATAATAAGATATAACACCTGCATCATCATAATTTATCATATAACATGATAAATAATGATTATTTATGGATGTGATTGTTTATGGATACAAAAGAGAGGGAGAATAAAAAAGATGTTTCGATGAAACGTTTGCGAATATTGAGTAAACGAAGAGACGTCACTCAGAGAAACGAAATAAGAACCTAATTTTGGTAGCTTGATAAAGAGTAGGAATTTTTAAACGAGTTAAACTAAGAAACCAGAGAAGGATAACGTTCTAATGAAAGATAATGGGATAAGACGGAAGAAAATGAACCAGGGTTGGAGATGAAATCGGATTTAGAGGATAATCGAATGAAGGAGGAAGGGGGAAGAAATGTAAAATGGAGAAGAGATGATGAAATAAGAGGGATATCTCGAGCAAATAAATAAAACAAGATTTCTAAGCGATGTGAGAAATAGCTGTGTGATTGCCCGAGGCGGTACGAGAAGTAACTCCAAACGATAGCCAACACTGAATTAAAATGTAAGCTCATATTCTGGCATTTGCTCGTAGAATACTAATGTGTCGGCAATAAATGCATGATATTATAAATAAAAAAGAAGGAATACAAAATTCAGCCGGAGGAAAATGACTGCGGAGGGGCAATCGTTTTTCCAACGAAAGAAATTAACATTGGCAGGAAAGCATAATGAGACAGAAACAAGAAAGGGTAGCAATCACGAGCGTAAAGAAGAAAAGTTAAGAAGTCCTGAAAAATTAATGCCAAGACAGGAAAAGGAAATTAAGAAGAAGAGTAAAAGAGAAAAGAAAGAGGCTGGCGTGAGTGAGTGCAAAGGCAAAGGAGAGTTAAAGTTTAGTTGGAAGAAGGCAGAGGAGAACGACTGGAATGTAGAAGGATGAAAGGCACGGAGGGGTCCCCTCTCATCTATAATGGAGGTAAGCATTAGGAATACGCCAAGGGAGGCGATAGGGACAAAGAGGTGAGCTGCAGGTGGAGGAGGGAAAATCCAAATGCTTCCATTCCCAAAGAATCGCTCCCTCTCCCCCCTTTCTTTACTTTCCCAACTTTACTTTCTCCATCTCCTCGCCTCCGCCATCAACCCTTGCTCAGCTATCATTTACTTCCCTCTCATGAGCCATTCCCTGTTCCATTTCATCTCGCAGTGCGCCATCTTCCTCTCACACTCTCGCTGCAGCTGAGGATCACTCTTCCCCATACTCACCCATCTCTCGGTGCTATACTGTATCCCTCAAATTCTCATCTGGGATTCCCCGTATTCATTTTCCATATCGGTTTCCCAGCCATCCAAATGCGGACATTTGTGAGCTACCGTAATATTGATTCCGTTTTCTGTTTGATTCCGGTGGTCGTAAAGAGGATAAATGGGAGAATTAAGTTTAATGTGTGGGTTCGTTAAATTTTAAACGGCGGGAGACAAGTTGCTCCCAGGTTGGTTTAAGAGATGTAGCTACAATACATTACGCGGAAGAGGCTCTTTTCTCGAGAAAGCGGGGCTTACGCAGTAATATTAGATGATATCTATTTACCCGTCTTCTTACAATATCGCGATTTTGCTCTAAGCTCCTATCATTAATCCTATCATAATAAAAAATTAAGTAAAGATGTAACATTAGCTTTTCCTCTTATATGTTAGACTCGAAATCTTTTGAGCTTCTAAAATTCAATTACTGACTCATAATTTAAACTTTTTACCAGTTGAATACTTATGTACAATATAATACAGACGTCTTCATAGGAATTTAATGAAATATGGTAATATTTCCTTTGTCGTCGAGGAAACCTTTCATTAGAATGTAANAAAATAAAGCTGAAATATTTATAAATTAGCCAAGAACCGCTCTTTGTGCAATTTAATAGGTTAAATAATTATTAATAATGGTATTGTTTCAATGAATGATGTTTCTTCAAACGTTCAGAGATATAATCCTTGCTTCCTTTTACGGGCATTAGAAAAGAAAACAGTTTATCTCCTACTACCTTCAATCTTTCAGTAAGAACACAATGAATACAATCTTTGTATTAGTTGTCTTTGTTGGCATTTATAAAATGTGCACGTTCATTTAGACGTTCTTTTGAGTCTGATGGAATTGGTTGACTACGTTTCCTGGAGAAATTTTTGACATCTGAGACTAGCTTTTTAGAAAAAAAGGGTAAAGTTAACTTTGCACGTTAAGGCGTGCACCTAGGAAAAATTGCAAGGAAAAACAGACAAAAAAATTCAAACAGTATCAGAAATAGCTATTTTATTATATTATTTTTTTTATTTTTAAACGACAGATGTTAATATTTTTTCTTTAGCTAATTCATTGATTAATTTAAAGCTGTTAACAATAGGTACATCCAGGAGCCAAATTTTTTTGTAAATGTTTGGTCAACTATGACCTCTTGTGCAGATTTAATATGCAACATTTAACGTAACGTATCATCTGCTAATTTCTAAATTATAATTTTACTCCTTAAGGCAAAGCTCAATATTTAATTCTTTATTATGCATATTTCAGCTAAAAGTAACCTTCAACACATTACTTATGCATGACACAGAACTGCATCGATTTCTATTTAGTAATACAGAACCATAAATGTCATTACGTCCAGTACATCTATTCTTTCTCAGCTGCCTCCTTGGACCCCATGTTTGAATTGAAATCTTATCCTAGAATGTTAAAGGAAACGTGTATGCGATTGTCGGTAACCTCTTACGAGAAAGTCCTCGCCTCCGCCCACCCTGTCCGAAAGGTTGATCCCTTAAGAACCCTGAGGGAACCCTTGCGTTTCTCAGTTCTATCCCCTTTGCCATTTTCTGCTTTCCTCTCTTTTCGTCTCTCTCTACCACTGAGGCATGATATATTACATAAAGGACTTAGCTTCGTAAAGGTCTTTACTTTCCTTTTCCTAACAGCCTTATGCCGAAATACTACAGAGGTGACGTACGTTTTTCTTCAAAGCCTTATCTAAAATTCCGAAATTTTTTTTCTTATTGATAATTTTAAATAAAGAAATAGCCAAGATATTGAAAGACTATATATGAGCTAAATCTATTAGATTTGCGTTTAGCGGCAGAATGTTTTTATGACTAAGCTCATAAAGGATGTAATCACATGCTTCCACAGTGCAATTCGATTTGACTGCGGAAGGTTTTAAGAGTCTACTCCTTATCTCATCGTAAGTCCCTTTGTATTTGATAGTTCAATGTAATGCAAGGAAAAGAGCTCGATTTGTAAATTTGTAGGTCATTGTAATGCAAGGAAAAGAGCTTTATTATAGTGTTTAAATGTCAGAAATTAAGTCGCAAAACCTTTTCCACTGGAGGGATTAAAGCAATTCTCTCACAGAAATCGGTATCTATGGATAAATAAAGAATAAGCAAACATCTTGAAACAAATAAAACAACTAAATAACTTTTGATTTGGACATTTTAAACGTTTCTCTCAGCATTGATGTAAGGAAAGACGCTGAGAAAATTTTGTCCCTTTCAAGGCATTTGTTTGCCAGTTACTTTCCAATCTCTTCTCCTTGTAGATCTCTTGTCTCTCGCACTCCATTCATGGGATGAAGTAAGGCGAGTTCTAAGATCTGACTCACTTTCATTTCTTTTATTCTCACTTCCGACTGTTTCGCGACGCTTTTCTTCTTCCACTCCCTTACTCTCACTCACATATTCAACAGCGTCTACTGGACCAATCGCCTTCTTTTCTACAATCCTCGCCTCGTTTTCGTACATGAATTCGATCGATTTCTTATTTTCTCTCCCTAACGTTCGCTTCTCCAGATTTGGGAGATCTCTCTTCTCTTGGCGTAATCTGAGGAAAAGGAAAACAAGTTGGTGAAATGTTTGCAGGTTATCTTCGAAGGATGCTTTCTGAACTTGTGGTTCTAGTAAATAATAGGCAGTATTTCTTTAACATTTTGACTTTACGGCACCCATCGATATTAAAACCAAAGGTCATGTAAGTAATTCGCAGAATCTTGCATTGGATTTTTCCAATTTTTGAAGAACGATATTCTTTGTAGATTAAGTCTCTTTGTAGATAAGTAAATTAGTCTATAGGAATTATATGACTATGTCTTATGAATGTGCTTGCTCTGTAGCATTCTTTTTTTTTTCAAATATCACCTTGAAGCCATGCACTCAGCATGCGTGGAAATATTTTGCATTTCCAGTAGTTAGGAGCATTTACCTATATTTGTTTGTACATTTTAACGTTGAAAATCTCCTATAATTAAAAATTACTACCCCATATTCCCGCCTTCTTCACACATTCCTTTAACTTTCATAAAATTTTATTTAAGATTCTCCGAGATCAATAAAAACTATCGAAACCAAGTTCTTTTCGTAAGTGGTCTTCCTGGACAATATGTTACTTGTTTGAGTTCCAAAGATATTGCGATGGAGGATACCAGATTTCATTTGAGTACGTCGCTCTGCGCTGCGAGACCTCCAGAGTTCGGCTTTCATCACGGAAGGTGTGAAAAAGGCCACTCACGGAGGGCCTAAGTTTAAATGGAAAAGCATTAGTGCAGAAGTACGCCCATATACGCCCCGCAGTTCCGGCGATTTCAGATTCGTCGAAGTGTGCCGAGAATTCAATTAACGGTCGCAGGTCTCTGGCGTCCGGTCGACGGCGACGCCGAGGAAATGCCTCTCGACGCGTGAAGCACCGTTCCACGTCATCAGGTGACCCCGTTTCACAATGGACGGCGAAAAAATAGGGTTCCATTTCGTTTGATCCAAAGAGATTCCACTTCCTTTTTTTCAGCTTTCGGGGATATGGATGGAGAGCTTGATAGGAAGTCTTCTCGGAGAAGCGTCACAGAGAAATGCCAGGAAACTCATTATTTGAATATTGCGCGTGCATCCACGAGGCTCTCCTGACTCTCCTGTTTCTTAGTGTCTGTTTGAGGTGCTATTCATGTAAGTATCGAAATTTTATGGCGGGAGATGAACGATCCCAATGAAACGGTATCTACAGACTTCAACTCTGGCATTTCTCCAGGAAATTTTAAAAATGTTGTTGAAAATAATTATTTTGAAATAGATATTAATAGATTTTAAATTATTGCGCACATTTTTTAATGACAGATGCAGATTAATGACATTAATTTCCTTTCAGAATTTCCTCTCATCCTATCCATGATTCTATTTCACCCGTCAATTTTCTGTTTCTCCACCAAATTCTGCATACATTTATCTTTCACATAACCCCATTCTTGACATTTTCTTGCTCTGATTATATTTTATCTCGGTATGTTTCTGTAATCTCAAAACCATTAAAATCGTAAACTGAACCACCAATATCTTTAAGTTTGATCTATAATTTTGATCTCAGAAAGGTATATCCTCAGATAATAAATCTATTAAAATATAGAAAACCTCACACAATATATTGTCCTTTTGTAGCATAACGTATGTGTATTGAGTAGCTAGTTACTCCGTTTACTTGCATATTTTTAAGGATATAATGTGTCTGTTTACGTGCGTGAGCTCTTTGACGCCGGTAATCTTCACAAAAAAGCTAAGCAAAAATATGAAATACATGTATAAGAGAATCGAAATTCAATTTAATGAACCCTCAATGACCTTTGAGGTCGATGAAATTTCTTAAGTATCCTTCCGGCCAAAAAAAAGTTTTACAACCCAAGTTTAAGGTTTTCTACCTTACTAATTTGTTATTTACTTCCATTTACTCCCTTTAAGAACAGTAAATCAACCCTCATACTTTTTGAATTGACATAGAATGTAGTAAAGGCATATTTTTCTACCTTACAATACAAGCAATTAGCAATAACTTCAAAAGAGCTTTAGAAGATAGAAGCCAGAAAATACTCAGATTCTAGTCCTAAGTAAATGCCCTGCTCAAGGAAAACCTCATTGCTCGACCAATAAATACTCAGTTAATTATCATAAAACGGTTTATTGCAGCTGATAGCGGGGTAGCATCTTGAGAAATATTCCTGTTGTTCGGTGGTTCCAGTTGAGAAAGCTCTGAAACCACAGCATCTTCGAGCGTTCATTACTTAACGCTGACTTAAGCGAGAATGCATCCTCGGATCCATTTCATCCTCTCAAACGATAAGAGACCCGAGCTGGAACAGAAATCCTCGCTGTGTTTCTGCGCGACTTTTATTAAAAAATTCCAGGCGGCCATATGTGAGCGATAAACGCGAGCGAGACTAATCCCACGGTTACTTTGCTTCGAGGCTGTAAAGAAGGCGGCGATAAGAAGAACGGATGCTCGAAGGAGAGATCCGAGGGTTTGTTATGTAAAACGAGAGGACGAAGTCGAATGGGAGGATTTTGGGGCGCGACTTGTGCCGGAGGAATGGTAATTGGCCCACTCCCACGGCCCGCCCGATTCCCCAGAGGCTCTACTTCATCGAGGCCCGACCGAGGAGCACTTAACAGAGTAATTAAGCACTGCAAATCACGGCGAAGGTAGCGATGGTTGCGGAGTTTGTCTGCACCGCCACCAGGGGGCAGGTTGGTAGATCGCCCTTTCCTTTCTATAACGCCCTTCTCCTTTTGTGCGCCCTGGGACTCGCCCTTCTGCCACCGCCGTAACTTCTTCCCTCCCACTTCGCTCCTCTTTTACAATATCTACATTTTCTTCTCCTCCATTTCGCAAACGCCCCCGCAGTTATTTTTACTGCTCACAAAAACATCCTCCTGGAGCGCTGCCTTGAATCCGATAAAGGCAACGGAGATGCTTCACCATGGCGACCGATGAAAGATTATCTTCGCAAGAGAAGAGTGTCGCGTTACTTGTTCTGAAAAATTATTTAAGTGTAAATCGATCCGAGTCGCGTATAAAAAGCGCTTGGGAAATTTGGTGGAGTCAGCGTTTAAAGAAAGTGGAAATATTGATGATAGGTGATACTTAGAGGGCAATTTTTCGGGTGAATCTCCTCGGCTCGGGTTACAACAATTAACTAAAAGGTAAGAAAGATGACCCTAGAAAATAATAGCTATTTCATTTTTAAAGGCAAGATTTATGTTTTCCTACGACGAACTCTCAACGGAAGTCCCTAAATCTTGATGGAGTATAAAGAGGATTTAATCCCACCAAATTCAGACAAACAGAAGAGTAATACCGATCGAACAATATGAGAATTTTCTTTGAAGTTTCGGTAATGCATAAATATTTAAATTAATAACAACGCAAACTCATTTATGAGTATCAATGCAAGATATATAATTTGTTTTCAGATAGACTTTTCTTCGATGATAATTTATAGACGCATTTCGTTATCCTACCTCTCCAAGAAGGAAATTCTTCTTGGGATGATATTGTAGACAATTAATAATGAGTTCATCAGATCAACAACAAATGATATTTTCCCAAAATCCCAAGTAACCGAACGAATATAGATATACGAGTGTACGTAGTATACGTAGAACTCGTAGTCGAGTATCGTACAACAGGGATTCCTTCTAAATCTTAATTTAGATAGACGTTTACCATTCGTATTGTACTTTCTTTTATTTTTAGTAATATTTAATAACCCAGACATTTTTAAATTGTAATAAAGAATTAGAATCATAGCAATAGCAAAACATATGTATAACAATACTAAAAGATTTTATTCTTTAGTAATAATAATTATTATTCACGTCCGTTACAGTACTTCAATACCATGATATAATAAACAGATAATATAAACATCTAACTCTATGGTTTAGCAGCAGATTGGCACGCAAGTCCATATTATTTATTAATACATCTGCAACTAAAGGTTCGCCATTCTCTTGACAACGACTGCAGAGATACTTTAAACTTAAAGTACTCCGGAGTTCGAATATTTAAGTCGGGAAGAATTCAATCCGAAGTGCTATCGACGCTTCCCTGTTCAAACGGCACGAACAGTGTGAACGTGACGTTGCTGCTTAACGTCATCTGTTGTGCTCCCCAGTCATCATAAAGCAGGTAAAAAGTGAATTGAAAATATTGCCCATTATTTATCTGATAAATATAAAACAATGACTGAATCATTGCTAACTGCATTACTTGCGATACACAATCAATTATACTTCTATGATGGCCATTCATTGTGGGCGTTTTCCCTCACAGTGGGGTTTTTATCTTCTTCAATTTTCAGTTAAGAAGTCTTTCCACACAAACCCAAGTCTTTTTGTGTTGTCGCATTTTTTCCCTTTAACTTTAAATATTTAATTTAACTATGTATTGACAATTGAGTTTAGGTGGAAGAGAGGCCAGCTTGGCCTAACCTCACCTTAATAAAGAGTTTATACATTTACTCTATAAGTAAAGGAGACCATCGCTATTTGCGGACTTACGCAAACCTGCGAATGCAGGATTCGTGGATAGCTTCTGATTTATGACTTTACGAAATTCACCAATAATTTGACGCCTGGAATTTGTATTTTATCTACTATACATAAAGAAATGTAATTACGATATTTATACTAAAACATTTCTAAAGTTGAAGCTTTATGTTTACGCTAGAAAATTTTGGGGACTTGAAGAAGACTCTACTGTACAAAGATAAGGCTGGTATTGCACGAAACGTTGTGCGGCTAGGAATATTGCCGAGGAAGAATGAACGTGAAAAATGTCTAACAGGACTGGGACACTTTGTAGGCCCTTCCCTACAAAAGTCTCCCAAACGGCATGCAGAAATGTTCCGGCAAGATTGCTCAATGGTCGGAGCATTCGCTCAGAAAGCCGAAGTCCAGGTCCTGTCTGACTTTATTCATGTCCGTTTCTTCTCGGAAGGACTCTACTGTATTAACATTTTATAACATGAGGATGGGAGACTTAGGAAGAGAAGAGAAACGTATCCAGACGTGGTCGAATGCTTGCCTAGGTAAGTCAGCTTGGGAATACACAAAGACGAGACTGAAGCAACCCAATTACTTGGCGAAAAGGGACGACAGTTATAAAATAGAAGCTTCAAGGATAAAGACAGGCGAGGGAAAATAACTACTCACATGTAGAGGAATTAAATCGTTTCGAGAAGAGCAATAAAGCATTTCGCTGCATTCATGATACAAACATTAGGATGCACTACTCTGTATAAACTGAAAGTCTATCTTTTAATTATAAGAGAAAATTAACTTTAACCGATTAATTATGGCTTCAAAATTGATGCAAAACACAAAGAATTAAACTAATCTAAAGGTGAAAGCGAAAAGGAAGGTATGTCATTAAGAATGAAAGTACTACCAGACAAGCTTACTACTACAAGTGCAGTACCTTGAAACTGAGAAGTAAACTTATCAACTAACTAAAAAAGGGAATATATAAGCCTAGGTAGTGTTGAATTATAGTTTGTGGCTCGTGATTATTGAAAAAAGAGGAAGCAGAGATGGTTATAAGTCTATAGATAGGAGTTACAGCTCATGAAAACGTACCTGAATGGATTGGTAATATGGAATAAAGCCTTTACAAGCATTTTAACTAAGAACATGATTCCAATAAAATTATAGAGAAAATCTCTAAACTATTTTTGAAATTTGCCAATTCTGGATAGTTAGTTTACGAAAATTTCGCAAATGGGCCATTAAATAGGAGGGGAAAATTTTTCCGAATTGGAGGAACTGAATAACGAAGAACACATGGAGTCTCGTGAAGAGGAACTCGCTAAGGGAGGCCTAAAAGAATAAGGGTAGAAATGCGAGGAAATAAATTATGAGGTAATCGAAGAGGTCGAAAAAGATTTAAATCTGGAAAAAACGTACAGAAATCTCCATCATAGGGAAATTTCAAAATGGTTCATAACAGCTTCTCGTTACAACATTTTTACAGAAAGTCATTTTTTACAGCAGCCTAACAAATATCCTCCCCTGTCAGCTTTTCTTCAGCCATTGAAAATTGCAAGAACGAATGATCAGAGGAAGACAGTTTCGAGGACTTCGTCATTAACAGTATTTTCAATTAACTTTCATCCAATAGCTCAACTTTTAAATTACAATGTAATGTAATGGCTCTTATTCATGAACTTTGTCTAATAGCTTTCTGTATTAATGCATCCCACATGATTTTGGTTTCAGTTTTTGTGAATTCACGATTCGTGGCATCCCATTTGAATAGTTCCAGGACTGAAGAATTTATTGGATAGTGCATAAAAGAAATCATTAAGATCCTAGAGTCCGATGGGTTCTTAATTATCCTTCCTGTTAAATAAAGAGACGTAAAATCAGTAAGAAAATAATCTTTCATCATATTAGTGAGGTATTTGATGGATTATGTAAGAAAAGTCTTGCCCAAGTTAAACTCTCTAGACCCAATATGGTGACATATTGGGAACGTAGTAGACAGAAGAAATTAAAATTTCATAGCACCAACCGGAAAGCACTTAAACCTGCGATGAGTTCATATTATATCATTCACTCTTATATTGCCTTCTCAAAAATTTTAACGGGAATTGAAAGTCTGTTTAATTATTTTTAATTTTTAATTAACAGAAAACGGGTATGGGTGNTTGCGCATCACACTTTCTCGAGTTCGAGAGTGTACGTTTCCCATATACTTGCCGCATATTGGGCCAGAACAAGGTGAAATAGCATCGCTCTCTAACGTTTTACATCGAAAGAAGTGTTGTAGGACAGAAAAGAATTGAAAAGTTGAGGGATGCATAGTTTCATATGCAATTAAATTAATTAAATGTCCTACATTATTTACAGACCTTTGAATCTGTCAAAAACCCATCCAAAAACCAAAATTATCCCTTTGTTAAGCGAGATCTATTTCTGGAAACATCCGACGATGCAAACATTAAATATGAAACGTGAAGTTAGAAATTGCTCAAAGCCGTTGTTATTCGCTGCAACGCACTCAACACTTAAGCCGCTTATTATCCACCTCTCGCAATGTCACATTATGCCACGAAGATAATATTTAATCGATATAAGTCCCCACACCGTCATAACTACTCTCCATAACCATTATCTTCGAGGATATCATTTTCGGTCGTAAAAGAGACATAGTAAGCACCATCTAAAAGAATACTCGAGAGGCTCACTTATGCAGATTTAAAAAGTGGAATCTTGCAAGAGAAAAGTTTATGCGGAAATGTAAGAAAGCTGAAATGTAGCAAAGAGAGGAGGGGAAGTGGCGGTCGGATGTGTAGAGAGACTCCTTTATGAATCTTTAACGTCGTCCATCCGAAGGAGGGGAGGGTGTGCTGGAGTAGGCATTGCACTTACCCTGTCTGCCGCCTGGAAATATTTAGAGTGACGCCTTGCAGCGGCAAAGCGCCGTTCGAAAAGTTCCTCGAAAGGGAAGGAGTAAGTTGAGGGAGGAGTGAGGGAGAAGAGAAGGAAGAGTGTTGCAAGAAAGGATGTTTCTTAGGTTTTTGGGAGAATGACGAGAAAACCAGACGCCTGAGGAGAACGGCAGAGGTGCAGTAATGAGTGCCGACTCACACTTTGCGCCTCGTCTGCATTATGCTTGCGCCCTCAGCGACGCTAAAGAGCGAGATATTGCCAAAGAGAAAATGAGTCTTGCGTTGCAGATTCTGGACGGGATCGTCTCACGACCAGCCGCAGATTATCATTTTCTCCTTTCCAGCCACTTTACTTATTTTAGAGAGAGAGGGGCGAGTGATAAACATATTTCGCCGCAGTCACTTTGTTACATTCCGTTCCTTACAGAATCCTGGACATTTTCCTCATTCTTTCACTCCCATTTCATTTCATTAGCCCCATTCACGCTCCCGTACACTTTAATTCCGGTAATAAAATAAAACGCCCCCAAACTTAAAAGATAATGCCCGAAGACTGAAAATAAAGCGAGTGAAAAATGTTATTATAATTTTTACGGAGATGAGCAACTAAATTAAATCTTCAATATAAAATTATGACCTCGGAAAGGAAGAGTTATTATTTCTCTTTCATGGATATAAAGAGATAAAAATACTGAGTAACCTTTCCTTTCCCCAAGATTAGCGGAAAATTCCTCAAAGGTCGCTTTCATTACCGTTTTATCGTAGCCTTTATTGTCTTGTTATACGTAAGCCTCGACAGTTCCGCTTTTTTACCTTTTAATATCGTTTAATAAACATTTCTAATGCTCCTCCATCATACTCTAGATGCAAATAATTTACATGTATTTTCAAACCAAACAGAGAGATAGTGGAAAGATGAAAATGTCGATATTAAATAAGTTAGAGCAAATTGACTTCGCATTAATTTGACTTTGAAGGTGCTCCCTCATATGGAAAGTTTCCTTGGCTGTTTATTAAAATTTGCGGATTAGTTTTCAAAAATATAGATGCCTAAGTTTGGATTATGGAATAGTTACGTGGGAAGATGAATAAAGGGATTGAAAAAGGGAGGGACCATTCTGAGCGACCTCATCCAACAACTGAGTGAGAACCACATTACTGAGTTCACTGGGACGAAGCGGCAACATTCGTTTGCCGCAACCACACACCAGTTTCCCGATCATTCCCTCAATCCATTTATCCCGTTTTCCGTCCGTTTATTTACCGTCACTCTGCATCTTTATCCGACTTCTACTTAGTGCCATAGTATTACGTTAGCAAAACGTGGACCGAGCACGTAACCTGGTTACCGCGGCTCTCCGAACCGATTTATCCGAAGCTTAAACGGTAGCTTAGTCGCGTGTTGGTACGGAGAGAGCGTCGACCTGATTAAGGGGCTCATATGGACGACTCTGGGAGGATGCAGAGAGGTGTAGAGGATTACCCCGCAGGCGCGACAAACTCACCTGCAACGTGGATGAGTTCCTAGGCGATCCTCACCCATAACGTGCCGTGCTAAGGTTTGGCGAGTTCCTATTCCAAGATGTTTCCGAGACTCACGAAAACCCCAAACCGACCACCAGAGTCCCCATCTACTCACGAGGAAGGGAAGGAATTGCCTTAGGTAAGAAAGGGAGATAGAGGCCTGTAAACAGGGAATTCGTTGGTGAGATGGGAGTCTATGGGACTAGTGTGTCCGCCTTTCGCATGCCAATACGGTAATCCCACGATGCTCGGCGGGGTTACGTCGCGGAAAAACGCCAAGAATATTGATACTCTGGGCTTTTGGTAAGAAACATCCAGATGGACGACTATAATACCGCAAATCATTCGGGATTTAGGAAGTAAGAAAAGGAAATGAAACGGTGTTTTTCATAAGTAGTTATTATACAGCTATAATTAAAATAGTCCAGATTTAGGCCCGGTTTATTAAGTATACTTAAAAGAGACCTTACATAATGTTCATTTTCGGGCTCGGTATTGTATTTTTTGCTAAAGAAATTCTTTTGGTAATAAAACTCTCATAAGATAGAAGTGTGATTTAATTATTAATATTAATTTAT